>NMRA01000027.1:1484580-1544445 GCA_002633005.1 Phoronis australis
ACTTACACAATTTCGTAAAGATCCTGCGAACGGTTTAGGAGATACAGCCACAGGCGCAAAAAAAAAAACTGCCACTAGAAGGTGCCACAGTAGCCGAAATCGTCGGAAAATCATCGTCAACCGTCCTCTACATATTAAGCATATACATGCCAATTTTCACAATCATCCTTTGAGTGGTTTGGTTGATAGAGGTGTGGACGCACAAAAACAGACTTGAAAACACTAAAAATGGCCACTAGGTGGCGCAAACTATGTCGAATGCATCCAAAAATGGGAGGATAGCGTCATCTCACTAATAGGTGCCTACAAACCAAATTTCATGAAAATCCGTTAAGGACTTTTGAAGATACAAAGGTAAGCGTAAAAAACTAAAATTGCCACTAGGGGGCACACCGGTAGTCGGATCCGTCCGAAAGTTCGCACATGCCGTCCCATTCATGAATGGAACATATGTGCCAAATTTCATGAACGTATGTCAAAGGGTTTTGGAGATAGAGCAGCGGACGCCGCCCGGACGGACGGAGATGACGGAATAATGCATCCACATATAAATATGTGGGCACATAATAAAATGACTCATTGCAGAAACGAAACAAATGCAAATACCTACAAGAAATCTTCAAAAATGCAGGGTCACCAAATTAGTATTTCTGTGTAAGATTTCAAAACAACAGCAACTGGTCATGGCAAAATATGGATTTTCACGGATTACTGAAAACACACTGCCAATTGAATTGATGGAAGTATTTTGAGAACTGAAAAATGTTGTTCTACAATCTCAGTTTTATGTTTTAATTTTATGTTTTAATACATTTTTTCCAGTTTAAAGATTTTCTTTGGTTGGCATCATTTTTTTCTCTTGATTTTGAGTACAAGTGAAGAGTACCTCAAATTTTAGCATTACAACACCTACAAAAGAAATTACTGACAGTTCTGTTTTAATTTGATGCCAAACATGTTGTTAAGAAAAAAAGAAAACAATATAAGGGGACCAAAAACTTCCTTTCTGAGCTATTTAGCAGGTGTCTCAACACCATGAATTCTTGTGTGACTTTTAAGATGATGATTCCGTTTAAAAGATTTTCCGCACACATTACACGTGTACCGCCTCTCGCTAGTGTGTATCCTCATGTGTCTCCCAAGTTCACTACTCTTGTCCTTAGAAGAGTTTCCGCACACATCACACTTGTATGGTTTCTCACCAATATGTACCCTCGTGTGTCTTACGAGTTCACTCTTCACCTTAAAGGATTTCTCACATCTCATTTCTTCATAATTGCATGGTTTCTCACCAATGTGCTATCACCACTGCTTAAAAATGACTTCCCACACACAGTACACTTGTATGGTCTCTCACCAGTGTGTGTTCTTGTGTGTTGAGTGAGTTGACCACAGTGTGAACACAGACACCTTTATCAGCCCTCAATGATATACTATAATAAAGAGAAAGGTATGCAACTACTATCCAATATGGCCGCCTGTCGGGCACTTCCGGAATAACTCCAAGCATGTGAAATCTGAGAATAATTTAACTCAAACATTTTATCTGCGACAGCAACACATTCACTAGTTACATTTGATGACATCAGAACCAATAAATACCATCATTACCTCTAGATTTTCCCAGTTCAATCGGCACACGGCAAAGTGTAGAGTGAGCAATGTGCCATTTGGCATCAACTAAATGCGCACACTCGCAACATCTTCAGAATCCTTAAATCAACTAAAAACAGCAACAGTACAAACAGAGTAAACGGAGAGGCTTCTGAAGGTATTTGACCTATTTTTCTCGTACCCAATCAGCGTGCTCATTGAGAAGTTAACTTAGGTAATGTTGCTGTTACACTTGAACAGTTTCTCACCAGTGTGAGTTCTTACACGACGTGGAAAAATAGATCCCCTAGATAAAGCCATTCCACAAACAGTACACTTGTATGGCCTCTCACCAATGCGTGCTTGGGTGAGAAACATTCACGCTGTCATCAACACACTCTAGTTTGAACTCAGTTGGTACAAATAAATTTTCACCGACAAGATACGCAACTCCCTGACTATTAGCCTCATCTTCAATCACCTCCTGTTTGATATAGCATGTCTCTCCACTCAGGTTACCAGCGCTGCTAGATGTACCTTGGCCAATATTACATTCAGGATCATAAGTTCCATTCATGTTGTTCACGTCACGGTCCTTCAACTTAGTCACATCTAAATCCTCATTACCTCCATTAACAAGAATGTCTCCCTTTAATGGTGACCCCGCACATTTGCTATCATCCACGGTGATACCTACAAGAACACACAGAGATTTCAATTGCAATCTGTCTGAACAATGTGACACTGATAGTTTAAAGGGGAAACCAAGCGTTTTTGATGTTGCTAATACATTACAGGATGCTGTCACAAATTTGAATGGCATCTTAAATAGTTAGATTCTCATTGACTTGGAGGATGAGAATTTCCATAACTTTTTCATGAGGGAAGTCTTTTCAGTACTCTTGTATGGATGCTTATCTTCGCTGTTAAGTTTAAACAAGAGCAATGCAGAGCGTTGAAATGCGCCCACGAATGCATCACAAATTGTGTGCTTTTAGGGTTGTTTATTTGTGTCCTAAAAATGGCCACTAGATGGCGCAAAAACGTACAATCCACCCAAAAACGGAAACCTGTCATTGCTTCTTTAATAGAAAGCTATACACCAAATTTCTTAGAAATCCGTCACGGAATTTCAAAAAACAAAGGAAAAAAGAATAAAATGAAATTGCCACTAGGGGACAGACTGTTCATTGGATATGCCTGAAAGTCGTCATTGCCTGTTGTTAGCTTCATATCAATACACTTACTATCCTGCAGTGGGTTTAGGAGATACAGCTATGAGAGCAAAACAAAAAACAAAACTACCACTAGGAGGTGCAACAGTAGTCAAAGTTGTCATCGTCAATTGTCCTCTTCACACTAAGAACATATACGCCAATTTTCAAAACCATAGCATGGTTTGGTTGATAGAGGGGTCGACGCCAAAAAACAGAATAGAATAGAAAATAAGAACAAGAGCAACGCAGAGAGTTGAAATGCGCCCACAATTGCACCGCTTTTGGTATCCTTCTAGGGTTGTTTATTGGTACCATAAAGTGGCCAGTAGAGGGCATATATGTAGTATATTGTACTTTGCAAAATGGAAAGGCATGGTCATTGTCTCCTCAATAGGCTAGGGGCAAAATGTGAGTGATCTTCATAATACAAGCACATCCTATACATCAGTTGCTTAAAGCACCACAGAAACATAGAATTAAAAACAAATTTACCAACATACGAGATTAGCACAGCATTAGAATGCCAGAAACAAATTTCTACTTGGAACTTTTCCTTCATAGTCACAAAGTAACACAAAGTATACACCTGAAGACCTATGAAAATACAGAGGTCAATGTAAAATACTAAAATTGCCACTAGAGGCATACCGGTAGTCAGAATCATCCTAAAGTCGTCATCGTCCGTTGTCAACATCACATAAATACACTTGCTAAATTTAGTAAAGATCCTGCAAACGGTTTGGGAAATATAGCCATGGGCGCAAAAAAAAACTGCCACTAGGATGCGCCACAGTAATCAAAGTCACGGGAAATTCAGCGCCAACCGTCGTCTTCATAGTAAGAACATACATGCCAATTTTCACAATCATACTTATAGCGGTTTGGTTGATAGAGGGGTGGACGCCGAAAAACAGACTCAAAAACAGTAAAAATGGCCACTGGGTGTCGCAAAATAGGTCGAATCTATCCGAAAACAGGATGATAGCGTCATCGCACTAATAGGTGCCTACATACCAAATTTCATGAAAATCCGTTAAAGACTTGTGAAGATACAGAGGTAAACGTAAAAAAATAAAACTGCCACGAGGGGGCACACTGATAGGCGGATCCGTCCAAGTTGTCATCGTCTGTTGTTAACATCATATAAATACACTTATTAAATTTCGTAAAGATCCTGCGAACGGTTTAGGAGATACAGCCATAGGCGTAAAAAAAAAAAAAAAAAAATGCCACTAGGAGGCGCCACAGTAGTCCAAATCATCTGAAAATCATCGTCAACAGTCCTCTACATAGTAAGCATATACATGCCAATTTTCACCATCATCCTTTGAGCGGTTTGGTTGATAGAGGGGTGGACGCACAAAAACAGACTCGAAAACACTAAAAATGGCCACCTGGTGGCGCAAACTATGTCGAATCCATCTGAAAATGGCAGGATAGCGTCATCTCACTAATAGGTGCCTACATACCAAATTTCATGAAAATCCGCTCAGGACTTTTGAAGATACAAAGGTAAGCGTAAAAAACTAAAATTGCCACTAGGGGGCACACCGGTAGTCGGATCCGTCCGAAAGTTCGCATATGCCGTCCCATTCATAAATGGAACATATGTGCTAAATTTCATGAACGTATGTCAAAGGGTTTTGGAGAAAAAGCAGCGGACGCCGGACGGACGCCGCCCGGACGGACGGACGGACAGATGGACGGAGATGACGGCATAATGCGTCCACATATAAATATGTGGGCACATAAAAATGGTCACTAGGTGGCGCAGAATACCTTGATTCCATCCAAAAACGGGAGGATAGCATCAACTAACCAATAGATGCCCATATTTAAAATTTAATGAAAATCCGTTGAGGACCTTTGAAGATACAGATGTCAATGTAAAACTAAAATTGCCACCAGGGGGCACACCAGTAGTCAGATCTGTCCGAAAGTTGTCGTCGTCTGTTGTCATCATCATATAAATGTACTTACTAAATTTTAGTAAAGATCTTGCAATCAGTTTAGAAGATATAGCCATAGGCTCAAAAAACTGCCACTAGGAGGCACCACAGTAGTTGAAGTCGTCCGAAAATCATCGTCAACCGTCCTCTTCATAGTAAGAACATACATGCCAATTTTCACAATCATGCTAAGGGCTGTCTGGTTGATAAAGGGGTGGACGCTAAAAAACAGACTCGAAAACAGTAAAAATGGCCACTAGGTGGCGCAAACTATGTCAAATCCATCCGAAAATGGTCGGATGAAGTCGACTCACTAATAGATGCCTATATACCAATTTTTGTGAAAATATGTTGAGGACCTTTGAAGACACAGAGGTGAAAATAAAAAACTAAAATTGCCACTTGGGGGCACACCGGTAGTCGGATCTGTCCGAAAGTTTGCTCATGCCGTCCCATCCATGAAAGGAATACATGTGCAAAATTTCATGAACATACAATGTATGCAATCGGTTTTGGAGATAGAGCACCGGACGCCAGATGCACGCCATCCGGACGGACGGAGATGGCGGCAAAATGAGTCCACATTATGTGGGCGCATAAAAATTGTGAAGTCCCAAGCTAAACGACCTAGACCTAAATTAGTGCTAAAAAGTGCAAAACCGACCAAAGTTGCATTATTGTAGTTTTGTAAGAAGGTGAGGCCTTATCTTCTCTTCAATTGGCAAGGGTTGATACCATCAAGCTAATAGGGGAAGTGCTCATAGGTTTTTCCAGCATGCATGAAGATGACTGCATCTTGACATTTAAATGAATCAATTGCTGCGGCGTTGGTGACCAGTCTCTTATTGTGGAAAGAAAGAAGGAATATTTGTAGATGTGAGGATTGTAATTTTGGCAGCTCCTGCGAGTTGTCCTAAGTAGTAGTATCTGATGATGAAATTGGAAAGCTGGCGTGTTGAATTATATAGAAGGTAGTGAGATGGCAAACTTTGCATCTGTTGGCCAAGGGATCCCAGCTTAGGGAACAAGGCATTTGGGTGTCACTAATCGTACTTCAAGTCTTGGTAAACAAAGCATTTATAATGCTTGTGATTCGATGTTTTTAAGAGTATCGATGACTTGATCTAGATCTTTAACTTCTTAATCAACCCTGATACTTAAAAAGAAGAACTAAAGCACATCAACAAAAAAATAAAAAATTACCTTTTTGTAGCTCTTACCAATTTCACTGAATGATATGCAACTGAATCAAAAGGTAAACAAACAAGTGAAGTCAACTGAACAAAATTACAAGCACATGGCTTTTCTGTTCCATTTGCGAACATAACTGTGACAATCAGTTTACTGACAGCTGCTGATGTATCACTGTATTTTAAATTGATCTTTTCATTCTCCCATTTCATTTACAGTAATAGCAGGGGACATTCTTCATCACACCTATTACCAAACTAATGGTGGACTTACGTGCCAGTTTTCAAAAACAAAAAATCCAGACTTGGCTGCAAGTGCAATGTTTAACTGGTAAATTTTACAACAGTACGCAATGTTTTTTAGGATCCCTCCTATTGTTTCAAGTAGTCACTAAACTTCGAGCAGTTTCCTTAATTTGATTTTATTTTGCCATACGCAGCTGTGCCTAGAAGATGAACAGTGGTTTTATAAATATCAACAATTACACTACATGTACCTTGTGTTTTTTGAAAAACGTGTGTGCCTACTTCTTCCAGTGAGTCAGTGCAAGTTTCTAATCAGGGCTTGGAATGACCAATGACAAAAAAAGCGGAAACTTTTACGGCCCAAATTATGCGCGCTACCCAGCCTTGAAATGGTCGATGTGAACCTTTCCCCGACAAAAATCGGGAGGACTAAAAAAAAAAACGTTACCACCATCAGTAGCATGCGTCTGCGTCCTTTTAGCTCGTCCTTATCGTCCTTCCACTCCCAACCCACACATTTTTGGCTCCAGAGCCGTAGTATTTGTCGCCGCGGTTTGCAATAACACGAGACGCCATTGAAAATCCCACCACGCTTACCCAGATGCCCCAGCAATGTTGACAATTTACGTTCCTCCGAAACATAAAGAGCAACTTCCGATTTTTCGAGGTGAACGTCGTCGGCAACGCCGCGGTAAGAAAGGAATTTGCCGCGAAAATTTTATATCAAATCCGATTTTTTTACACGGAAATATTATAAAATGCGCGGAAAGAACATTTGAAAAAAGCGGAAATCGGCGTTTCCGCGGAAAATTCCAAGCCCTGCTAATCTCGTCGATACGCCAGCTTTAAAAAGGATAAAATACATAATGAGCTGTGTGGATCAAACACTGATTTCAGCAATGATCAAGTGATTGATTCACCTATTTTTGTCACCTGTACTGTAATTGATACAGGCATTCACACAGCAACACAATGATCTTCTCTACATATTTCTATCTGACTTGTATAGTTTTTCAAAACAAATATATTGTAGGCGGTCCGATTCGCACCCATCACAGGCCATAAAATATGTTGCATGTTTTCTCCAATCGTGTCTTGTGAAAGACAACCCACTCCAGATTGTATACATTTGTTCGAGCGAGTTCTGAGAATGCTTCCGCCATACCGTTTCTGCATCTCAGCTGGAGACAAAAAATTACCTCTGAACATCTCAGCCCGACCCTGTGTTCATCAGCTTGGGATGTAGACCTACCTGCCGTTTCCTCAGATACTTGCTCAACTGGTTCCTGGTCGGGTACTTGCTCTGCTGGTTCCTGGTCCGGTACTTGCTCTGCTGGTTCTTCCTCAGGAACTTGCTCTGCTGGTTCTTGCTCCACCTCCGACATGGGCGGTACTGACACCCTACATGTATCTTGTTTGTCCACTCTAGTTAAAATATCACAATTCTCATTTTACTAATATAAAGTTGTTACATGGCAGAGCTGATGCAAAACTTGTTTTATAAACCTTCTGGGAATGAATGGGATTTTAAAATTCACCGTAGCACAGCTTTGATGACTATTTGATGCCGATGATGACTGCTTGTGTAGTTTGCTGCTTGTGCTTACGAACTGACAAATCAAACATCTTCACTGAGGAAAAGGCAGTATTGAAGTTTTGGTCATCAACTGGACTTCCCAATTTTGTCGAGCTAAATTTAAATCACCATTAAATGGCAACGTTGCTGTAACCTTTTTCAGTTTTTCACATTGCAACACTGTGTAGAAACAGTAACTTCATTCCTCTTGATCTATTTGACGTTCAGCGACCAAAATATGAATTCTCTTTATTTTTGTTTACTTGGCGTGGAATACATTTTAGCAGTCTTATAATACTTACTGAAAGTTGACTCCAAAAACTTTACATAGTTGTTCTTGAGACGAATAGTTGAACGATTATTTCTGCAATTGGAATTCTACCACATGAAGTTGCTTTATCTCGGTTCCATTTTTACCAAAACCTGTGCTGTGTGTGACCTCAAAGTTAGTAACAACCAGTTCTGTATTAGCACAAGCGCACATGAAAATACTCTTTGATTGCTTGATACTTCACAATAATTATTATTTCTACTTATTATTGTCACAAAAATGTGAAGTCAGCAAAGCTCAGTGTAATACAGATGCTCATAAAACACTGAGTGGTTGGCAAAATGGTTATGTCGAAATCTGTACATTAGCTTTCAGTAAATACAGTCAAACCTCATTACATTGTTTTCTTCCAAAAGACTCTAGCCAACTGAACTATGTGCAAATTGATTTGGTTACAGTGAACCTCTGTTACACCGTAGGTTTCAGAAGGGTCCCAACAGAGTTCGTTGTAACCAGGTTAGACTGTACAAATCAATTAGAAATGCAATACCTCTGAACATAGAACTTAAGTCCATGGCTTTGGTCGAACTCCAGTATTTCTCTTAGTGTCTTATTGCCATAGGTAGCTGGACGCTTTATCGTTAAACCAGGCATATTTGTTTGAATCTTTACACTTCCTTCGTCCAGTTTCTTATATGGCACTGCCTGGGGTTTGCCAACTGCTGAACCTATCAAGGTGTTCATGACATTAAACGAATATCAGGGTAATGTGTTTGCATCATTGTTGATTAATACACTTATCATGTTTATGAGGAATATACATCGTTGCAGCTTCAAAGCAGAATCAAAGGCCTAATTCCACACTCTTCACTGTCTGACAGTTTAATTAATGTACATACACTTTCCAATGCATCACTAAGTTAATTTGCATCATCAAAACTCATGCTTTATACTTTTAAAACCACTTCTTTCATAGTAATGATGCTAACTGGCTAAGAATAGACTGGAATTATTCCCCCTGGCTATGAGAGCTCTAGCAAGTGAGGAACAACAACCAGACTGAGTTGACCTCAAACAGTGACTCAGATTTGATGCAAGCACAGGTCTAAACATACCGGATTAGACACAAGTAGTGAGAGTGAGATCTTTCTCAGGGAATATGATCGCTATGTATAACAAAGCCACATTGTTTTCGGAAAATTCAGATTATGAGGTAGAAGACTGGGGAGTCTAGAGACCGATTCATAACAGTATCGCAAATGATATCAAGTTGACTGCATTTGAACAACATGCAATGCGATAACCACGTCAATGAACAGAGGCTTGTGCATACATATCGCCGGGTCACATGTGACAGATTGCCTGTGCTTTTTCACAAAATTGTTAATTATAGTTTAATTGGAGTTTTTTACTGTCTGTAATGGAGCCGCAACTTTACTGAATAACCACAACTATACATACACAATCAGCTTCAACAGATAAGTGATACTGTTTGTCTGATTCAAGTTTTGACTCAACAATAAAAAATGTAGAATGATAAATAAAGTACCGTATTCGCCCAAATAACCACCCATGCCCCTATAAGCGCCCCCCAGGTGTTTTCAGACTTCGCTAAAATAAGCGCCCAGCACATGAACGTGAGTACGTGCGAAAAATGCCTTACCTATACAATCCTAAAATTCTACAGTAACACCTTCAATTTATCAATAATATCCGACAGTCCTGAGAAAACGATTGTGTGCAGAATTTGTAGACAACGAGCCTCGCCGCTATGTTTAACTTGGTATTTAGCCTTGACTATACACTTCATTCTGCCGTGCCTCAAAACGAACACAAAAAGTTTTGCTGATCTTGCGAGGAATGTGTCCCACTATGGTCTGACCTTTCAGAACAGACGTAGTGTACTTGTCAACCGGATTGTATTGTAGATATTTCCCGCTTTCAAAAGGAATCTAAATTTCTTTGAACACGTGAAAACAGCTAATCGAAGTCTAAGCGCTACATACATGTACCTGTCATCAAAGACATTAGTCGGGAACTATCCATTCATCAAACAGATAGCATAGCATGGGCAAGAAATGAATATTGGTACTAATTTCCAACAGTTTCTAATAACTATAAAAAATATTTGCATTATTTTTAAGAGGGGTTGTTTGATTAATCATTTTGGTGTTTTTAAGCCAAATGTCCGATACAAGAGCAATGCAGAGCATTGAAATGCGCCCACGAAAGCATCGCAAATGCTGTGCTTTTAAGGGGGTTTTGTTTGTATCATCGAAATGGCCACTAGATGGCACAAAATACATCGAATCCGTCTGAAAACCAGAAAATGTCATGATTTCTTTAAAAGAAAACTATTTACCAAATTTCATTCAAATTCGTCGAGGAACTTCAGAGAAACGGAGGAAAACGAAAAAAAATGAAACTGCCACTAGGGGGAGCAGTGTTTGTCAGATCCGTCTAAAAGTCGTCGTCTTATCTTGTTAACTTCATATAAATACACGTTCTAAATTTAATAAAGATCCTGCAGAGGGCTTAGGAGATACAGGTATGGGTGCAAAAAAAAAACAAAGCCACCACTAGGAGGCGCCACAATACTCGAAGTCATCGGAAAATCATCATCAACTGCCCCCTTCATAGAAAGAACATACATGCCAACTTTCACAATCATCCTTAGAGTGGTTTGGTTGGCAGAGGGACGGACACCAAAAAACAGACTTGAAAACAACAAAAATGACCACTGGGTGGCGCAAACTACGAATACATCCGAAAACGAGAAGATAGCTTCATCTCACTTAATAGATGTCTATGTGCCAAATTTTATGGAAATCCGTTGAGGACCTTTGAAGATACTGAGGTAAATGTAACAAACTAAAACTGCCACTAGGGGGCACACCGGTACACCGATCTGTTTGAAAGTCGTCGTCGTCTGTTGTCAATTTCACTTAAATATATTAGCTAAATTTAATAAAGATCCTGTGGAACATTTAGGAGATACAGCCATGGGCACAAAAACAAACAAAACTGCCACTAGGAGGTGCCACTGTATTTGAAATCGTCGGAAAATCATCGTCGCCTGTCTTTCTCATAGTAAGAAGTAAACATACATGCCAATTTTCACAATCATCCTTTGAGCGGCTTGGTTGATAGAGGGGTGGACTCGTAAAAATGGCCACTAGGTGGCGCCAACTACGTCAAATCCATCTGAAAAGGAAAGGATAGCGCCATCTCACTAATAGGTGCCTATATACCAAAATTTAGGAAAATCCGTTCAAAACTTTTTAAGATACAGAGGTAAACGTAACGAACTAAAATTGCCAATAGAGGGCACACCAGTAGTCAGATCCGTCTGAAAGTTCGCTCATGCCGTCCTATCCATGGAAGGAACAAATGTACAAAATTTCATGAACATACGTCAAGGCGTTTTGGAGATAGAGCAACAGATGCCGGACGGACGCCGGACGGACGCCGGACGGACACCGGAAGGATGCGGTACGGACGGAGATGACGGCCTAAATCATTAATGCGTCCACATATAAATATGTGGGTGCATAAAAAGAAAAGACGAAAACCTGTGGCTCAATTACCCCAACTGTTAGCATGGAAAAATGAAAGTCAAAAATAACATATCTTCAAACTATAGAATGCATCAATCACAATCCTAAGTTGGCCAAACTTTTCAGTTTCAAACAGTAATTACAGGAGTTAATTGTTCATAAGCCACACTGGTGTAGAAGAAACTATGTGACAAGAAATAACTACCAGGACTCTGAAAATAGGCTGGCAGAATTTGTAAGCAATGGCTAAGAGCAATCAGATCATTCAGAATCTGTCATGTGGCCTCTTCTCTCGAACTGCAAAACTTGAGTCACAAAATAGAACACAAAAAATGACAAAATAAATTGAAACACATAAAAGGCAATTTAAAACAAATTTGCAGTAACAAAAATAGCACTTTGTATCCTATTTCGGCGGCACGTAGAAAATCGCACTCAGGCGGTCAGGCCTAGCACTAGCAGCAAATGGCAACAGGCGTGCATGCGGGATCAAACAAAGGAATTTCATACATCACTCACATCCCACGATTCCAATCTCATGAATAACCGGTTACGGTTGAATTTCCTTTCATCGTTTTCAGTCGGTCCTCCGACTCCAACTTAGTCTCTCTCAAAGTTTACAGAGCACAAACCTTGGTTTGTTTAGACACTGGCCGTTTGTTTTATCCACATTCCCCACGAAATATTCAGTCTAATCTACGCTCCACGCATTTTTGACCACAGAATCGCACTATTTGTCATCGCGATTTCATACCAAATGCAGACGCCTTTGATGAACCACACTATCCTAGGCACAGGCACTTGAATTTATCTGTTCCTCGATTGCCACTGACGTTACTCACTACTAAGTTTCTTATATATGGTTACGAGTCATAGGGAAATTCGAGCGCCTGTGATTCACAATTACAATTTTTGTTCCTACGCCGTCGTGAGAAACCAATTTACCATGATAATTTCATGGCAAATCCGATTTTTCCACAGAAATATAACAAAAATACGCAGATCGAATAAGAAAAAAAGCAGAAATCCGCGTTTCCGCGGACAATTCCAAGCCTTGAATTTAGCAGTAAAGTTTGATAGCAATACACCACGATTTTGTAGAAAACTCTTTCATAGGTTACGGATACGGCATAGAGCATAAATATGATGAATCTTAGCTTTCGATTGCACCTGTTTCGGAGACCAGGTTTCAACTGACTTGGGTTACAAGCGCCTCCCCTGAAACAAATTTTTCTAAGCGCCCTGGGCAGTTATTAAGGCGAATACGGTAAACAAAAAACAAAACATATACTCACTGTACAAGGTTTTGAAAATAGTTCGAATGACCCGGGAATTAGACTGCTTTGGAGGTACAACAGACATTCCTGCAAAGAAAAATAACCATCACTCAAACAGGGCTATACTTGGCCAGTCGCCAATGTGAGTGAAAGTGCTTCTGGGCAAGTAGAAATTGTCTTTCCGGTTGCCCAGGTGGCGAGCGAATTTTCAAAGCTCAAAAGCACTCTATCGTTTCCCAGATGAACATGAATAAATTTTCTCCTCCTTGTGCTGTTTTCATCATGAAAACAAAGGTTCAGTTTGGTCAGCGTGACGATTCTCCGGCAGTAAAAAACATCGGCGCTCCTACCAATTCAGTAGACTGTCACCCCTTACGCGATTTGTCTAGACAAGAGATCACAGTGGTTGGTCGTGCACAAAGGAATTTCTGGACTAGTCCGAATTGAAGAAAAAGGGGGGGAAGGCGGAGGACCGGTCCATGTGCTAACAGCAAGTGAAATTGGGAATCTAAAAACAGGGGCTGGGCGGTTAAAATCAAAATTTTTGAAAAGTCTTGAGTTGTTCCGTACCGCACGGAAGACCGAATTTACCCTCACAGATCTACACTGACGTTGGACTTCAAGCATATCAGTTAAAAGATAGGTTAATTGGGGATTGAAGTAATGGACTTCCGATGGCCTGTAGTACACGATACAGTGACGTCGTGATCCCGAGCGTGATTGGGTTTTTACATACCTCGGTGGCTGTTCGTCATTTCTTGGAACTAAGGTATTCATACAGGTAGGCGTGCATTCAGAAGGGTAAGTCCCTTGAGAGAAAAGACAGATCAAGCAAGATACCGCTAGTTTGTAGCGTATTTTTAAGGGAAGCACCTTATTTTGTAAAGATTTGCTTTGCTGGACACCTAGGCAACCAAACATGTGCTAATGATTGACCAATTTCAAACTGAATACTTTGAACTTAGTTTGAACAATGCAACATTTTATATACATTGTATAATTTTTTGGTTCAAAGAGAAAACCCGCGCTTGTTCAAAGCACGTGCTCAACAATCAGACGATATTACTATTATGCATAGGGGTGCTCTGTCAGCTGCCAAAATAATGAAGAAAACACACATCATGTAAAGTCACCAGGCAAATCAAAAGTTCAAAAAGTAAGTTTTTGACCACGTGGATGTGAACAGAATGTTTGACTTGCGCTTAATGACAAATTCATTGCTTTTGGTTGGTCGCTTCCATTTTGGTGTCAGGAGTCCGGAAGAGTGCAGTTTTTAATAAAACAACTTTTGTATCAGATTTTATCTGGTCAGTCTTTTACCCACATCGGCGCCGTAGCTGTAGCCTATTACTACATTGCAGCTTTGCGCCAAGGCAACGTCTTGTGTTGCTGGGAATTCATCGACGTCAGAAGTTTGTTGGTAGGAATTTATTTTCCAAAAACAATACTAGCCCTAATAGATGGCGACATCAACACACGAAACAATGATTTTGATTGACATTGGCAGCCAGTGACGCAAACGGCTGAGCGACTGAGTTTCGGGCTGGGCGAGTAGATTTTCTGGCTCACTCGCCCAGCTGGCGAGCGGGGTTTTGAAACCTAGGTATATCCCTGTCAAATAGTTCACGATTTCTTGGAATTTCAACACTTTTGGCAGATAAATACAAACAGAAAAAATAGTGATTATGTTTTATTTCCATTCATTCAAAATAAGGAATTTGTCATGAAAGATACTATGCAAGTGAAGTTTTGTCGCCCTAGTGCAAGTTTGAGCACTATTTAGAATGGCAATGAAAATATATTCATTAGCGAGAATAACAGATTTGTATTAATTAATTAAAAAGTTAACATAACATGTAGATAAACATTTGGCTTTTCTAATATTGTAATAATTATATAAGAAGAGTAATTTAAAAGCCTTCTATTCAAATAATCATTTGAAAACTATGTTATGGGGTAGATTAATGAGAAAAGACCTACCTTGTGAACAATGTTCACGAAACCTAGACGACAAATCATCCGATTTGAAATGTTTCAGTGTTTGAGATGTTCCAAAGTATTCGACTGTATTAGTATTACTGTCAAACGACAAGCCACCAATCTCAATCCCTTGTAACTTAAGCTGCTCAACCTGTAAAAAATATCCAGTTCACCATAATAATTCAAGCGAGACCCTCATTATATGTGCTTATGGTAGAGCAGCTAGATTTAACTAGCATTTTAGGCCCGCGCTTTTTATTGCAATAACTTCCCGTGAAACAAAGCGAAATCACTGTAAGGGCATACCTGCTAATTTCATTCAAATATTTATCTCGAGGAGGAAAACACAGAAACATTTGAAGGATTACTAGAAGGTCTGGGAGGATTAATGAGCGTCATAGTAGAAGGTCTGGGAGGATTAATGAGTGTCATTAACAGTAATTTATGGAAACTGTGGAAAAAGCAATATTTTGAAAAAAAAACAGAACAAAATCACAAAAATCATAACAATTGGCAGGTACTCCCTCATACAACAGTGATTTCCTAATACTTATATTTTCAATTGCCTTTCAAGGCTTCCAGTAAAAATTAGAGTTTATCAAGGCCTAGATTAAAGTCAAGGACTTTTCAAGACCCAGCCTCAAATTCGAGAGCTTTTCAAGTTTGTGCGAAACCACGTGTGTTCCTCTTTAGTTTCAATCCCTTACTTTGAATGCATCAGCAGTGCACGCCCTCTAAACAGCTGGGCCTCACAGTTATCGTTATTAGTATGCAATAATATCAAGTAGACAAAGTTCACTTCTTTGATTTACAAACAAATGATCACACTAATTGTTTCAACATAATTTACTAGTCAAAGAATACTAATTAAAATGTTTACATTGTTTCATATCAATGAGGCTTCATAAAGATAAAATATAAAAAACAAAGGTCTTTGCTTTAATACTTAATCAAATATTTGAGCCTGAGGAATTGGCTTTGTTAGATGTGGGACTCAATAGCTAAGGGTCAGTATAGCGTCCGACTACAGTTCAGGAAACCACATGCCCGATTCCACACCAAGATGTCATTGCTTCTATATTTCATTTATAAGTTGTGTTAGACATAGAAATGACTTTTGTCTTGAGTAAAGTGCAGTGGGAAAGCTGGAACTGTCCTTTGCCAACTTAATTGTGTTGGAATGCACAGGACAGGTGTACTACCGGCCTTTCGGACTATCGACCCATACCCATACCTTTTTACTGGATACAAGGCTAGTTGTGAAATAAACATTATTTATGGTTACACATGTACCATAACAAGAAATAATGACTTACACAGTTTGAAAAAAGTTTCAATAGCTTTGCCTTTTTTCTCCGTTTGACATCTTCCCCTTCATCCACCATTGTCGCCCTTTCTCTATACTGCTGTCTCTCTCCCTCCGTCAACTTTTTCCATTCACTAGCCCATGAATTAAACTCCCCACCTACAGGTTGTTAAAAAGGACATGTCAATAATAGTTACATACACTATTACAATTTTTTGTGAGAATCTGTTGAATTTTAATTTTTTTTAAAAAACAAATACCCAAGAATGGCCTAATTTTCTAAGTCTGCAAATATTTTTGATTGTGAAACTCAACTTTAATTCAAAAGATCACATTAGAATTAAACGTAACCTTAATGTCCTATGTAATAGAATTGTGGCAATCTACGTACCCTTTTCCCTACAAAACTGATTATAAGCACTCCGGCCTTTCACATACAACACCTTCTTTCTGTCGTACGTTTTTCCCTGGACTTTCTTTCTATAATTGCTAATCCAGTTCTGTAAGCATAGAATATATTATACGTTATAATATCTACATGTATGCAACAGCGGACTGTTGAGTCTGAGCTATGCAGTAGGAAACTGTACCTTACACGACTATAGCTATAACTAAAGTTCGATTTTGCACTTCGATGTGGCAAATAAAAAGACCTATGGGCAATCTGGTGAAAACGACAAGTTTTGGTATGACAGAATAACAAAGAAAACAATTTGCCTCACACAAAACAGCTAGAATCGACTGGAAATTTAACTTCATTCCTAGCCGTCATGACCTAGATTCCTTATAATGTGCACGACATGCTGGGTGGATGGCAACAGAGCAGTTGGCTACTTGCAGTGTTTTGGCTTGTATGAAGTTGGCTTAATGGTAACAACATCCAAGCTTGTCCTTGGTTGTCTTCATACTGTCCTGTCAGGAGAGTTTGTTACCAGTTGCGTAGGGCCAGAACCCTTAGGTGGTCCTGGTACAGGCTTGTCACTGAAATTCGGTTTAATGTAGCTTCGCAGAGCGATTGAAGTCAGCTCAGTCCCTGTCTGACCTAGTGCATCTGTCTGTCAGAATAGATGACAAGAGTCTCACCATTTTGTTAGGTTGACCTATATTGGAGAGCTTGTATCTCATGTCATCATGCCGAACAGAGTCAAAAGCTAACAATATGGGGCACGTAATCTTGCCCTCTTCATGCATGTCTCAAAAATGTACACTGAACTGGTGTGACCAATACTTTTTGTACTTCTAAATGTGCTTTCAGACCAGAGTTTCACGGTAATAAGTCCTCCAAAGCATTCATGACAGGCTCAGAACAGCAAACAAAAAGTCACACAAGTTAATTCCTTTAATAATACTACACCCAATTCTATAATATCAATTCTATTTCTATCTATACGTATTACTAGTAACATGTTGTGTTAGTCTGGTGTGACCTAATACTTAGTGACACCGGTTGTCCTGTTGAATAAGCTGATAAGTTCAAATTTGCCACCAGATGTCGGTCAAAATCAAATTGTTCCAATATAGGTTTAGATGCAAAATTTTAAGGTCAGAATGACAAAGGAGATCGAATTAGTCCATGCTAAAAGAAGACAGTTGACTCTATGAAGTTTTGTTGTGGAAAGAGTTTTCGTCGGATTTTCTTAACAATAGATGATACTCCTTTAACGTAAAGTTGGAAGTATTTATTGTTAACTGCCCAACAGTTAAGTAAGATCAGGCTCTGCTTTGATGCTGCGAGCTGAAGTGCTTTAATTGCCACCCTGATTTAAACCTGGCACAGCAATTTTTAAACTTAACATGTGCCTTGGCGACAAAATCCAAACTTGTAACTGTGACGAGTCAACAGGTCGTGGAGAACACGAGGAGGATTTCAGGCCAGAAAATTGTCCCATTGAGACGTGTGAGGTCATAGGTTCAGTTTCAGTCTTTATTTTTTAGTATCAATGATTGTGTCGGCTTTTTTCTTGAAAAAACGCAGATGAGAGAATAAAAATATGATACGTTTTATGACTATCAATAAACAAACCTTCACTCTCTTCACACTGCAGCCCAGAGACACAGCAACTTGCGCCACCTGCGGGGAGTTCTCCCTCGTCATACCCTGTTCCCATGCTGCCTTCAGTATACTACACTCATCATCACTGAAGAAGAGCTGTAACGATGGAAAGTGAAATTAGTAATTAATATTCTGCACCCCAGGTTTATTGCTCTCTAGAGGTCTTGGATTAAAAATAAACGATCAACAATGTATGTTCAATTACAACCAGATGAAGCATAAATGCTGCATTCAATCGTTTGTTTGAATTGGGCACTGGCAGCTTGAGTATGGTAGGTTTTAGCAACTGGCAAAGATCAATGATCAATTACCTTTTACAGTAAGAGATTATAAATGCATGAGCATTTTAGAGCAAACTTTGTAAGAAAAAATATTTAGCACTTCTATTCACGACAGAATCAAATGCAATCAGCAGACACCTGCACAAGGATTGACTTCCCTCAACTCAATATGGTTATGAAGTGTCGACGATCGCGATAACAGTAAAAAAGTCAATAAAACCAACAACCATCAGATTGAACTGAACTCATAGAAAGTGACCAGGGAGTGTGAAGACAAGCCAAAAATGGACACCTGCACTCATTGACACACAACAACCTTGGTTATTTTTTCAAAAACGGAAAAATGAAAATCAGAAGTTTGCTCTAACCTTTGTTTTGCCATAGAATGTGGAATCCATTGCTTAATCCCAAGTCTATTGAACAGACTCAACTGTAGAGAGCAGCAAGTTTAAGGGTTGAGATATCAACTATCCCTGGGCAACACCGATGGGTTTTTAAATTTTGTATTGATTTTTCCAGCAGCAAAGCAGATTGCAGGCCACGTAACATAAACATAATACAGTCGGCTACAATGCAGAACTGCCAAGACGTGAAACCAAGCTAGATTGTCAGAAACCAAGAGATGTATGGATTTTTCAGTCACAAAAAGCCAAGGGAAACCCATAATTAAAGTAAAAAAACAGGTGTCATGGCCAAACCGAAAGACTTCGCAGTTGGCAGCAATGGGGCATATGCCGATTGGCAGCACAGATAATTGCAATTTATAATTTGAAAATAGTACTCCACAAAGTATAATTTCAACTGATCGAGTCACATGAGTTAGGCAAAGGTTTAGAGCACGAGACTGAGTGAAGCGCTTGAGGCTGGCACGTGACACTTGCAAAATAGCACGGCAAGGTATCAGGTGAAATTTATAAGATTTGTGTCCCTTAGACTTTTTTTTCATCAACATGCATGATTTCACGTAACTTTCTCAAAATGGCACCGGATAAGAGAAACTTGAGCAAACCGCGACAAATATTCATCGATTTGTTCAAATTATCTTGACGGAATCGTCTCCAAACATATGTGCTTGTGGTCTACGGCTTATAGGCAAACCTATGTACAAACCTGACCAGTTTCATGCAGTGCTCAAATTACAAACAGAACAGAAATTCACACAGTCATAAACAATACAAGACTGAAAACAGGTTAAGTCAGAAGCCTAATGAATCCAAAGATCAGAAATCGCGAAAATGTCGCGACGAGTTATGCAGTAATTTTGTCACTTGTTGTTGTGATAGTCTTGGATCTAGACAAATGGCAAAAATTGAAAAAGGACAATGATCAAAAGTTATACTTGGAATACAAAGAAAATATGTTTTTGCGCTGAAATCTTCACAAAGAGCCCATTTGGTTATGCTGCTTTTAAAAACATCAACAGAAATTAATGTAGAATAAAGATACGCAAAATTTGACTCACCCTTTTCCTTGCATCGGACTCTGAGGCTGACATTTTGTAAATTCGGCGCCAGCAGACTAGAGCGACGTCTTTCGTGAAAATGGCAAATTACATATTGACGTTAGTCTCGAAGCTGAATACAGAAAATTGTGGCAACGAGAGTGTAAATATCGATTTGGTCCTGGGCCGCACTGTAACACGAATGCAGGACACGTTGAGGAGTACCTTTTACTGAGTATAATATATTTTAGTGATATTTTACAGCGAGTTGCAAGCATGTGTAACGGCTTAGTGCGTTCCAGACTCTTGAACAGAGTTACGGTGTTGGACGGGCGCGCCGTCTATTGATGGAGTACTGAGTTTAAACTTTTCCGATTCGTGAGTCAAGTCTATGTTTGTTTCCACAAAAGACTAGAGAAAGGGGGTGTGTATTGGTGGATCCCTTATCTGGTACTTCCGACGACGAAATTTTCCCGGCTTTGCATTTGGACTAGTTTTCACATTTAACTTAACTGAGACCCCAACTTCAGCTATTGGTACATTCGCGGTCGCGGCGGCCATGCCAGGTCGCCCGTATAAAAATAGGCTCCACACGCTCGAATCTGCCGGCCGGGTCTTGTTCCTACCCGCATGAAATCTCAGATCTAACTAACTATAGCTTTTTGGGCCAGGCGAAATTTAATGTTTTTCGGTGTAGTTTTCTTGTATAGCAGGCATGCATTGAGTTATTTTAACAAAGCAAAAATGCCGACGAATAGTTAATGGTGAGCTGTGCGGAGTTAGTAGATTTGTATTATATATTTTTAGCACATAATAAACTCAGTTGTTTCACTCTGTATTATAGTTGTCACCATATTTCTCTCGTATGTCATGCAAACGAGTGAAAAAAGTACACAATGCTGCAATTTCTATCGGCTACGAACAGTCGACTTCTTAAGTATAGATTGGTTGGTGCTGCTTTATGGTCGCTCCACCGACTTCCGTTACACTCAAGCTTCGAGGGCGCTAACACCAAACAGAAGTTAGAACAGCGATATGCTCAAAATAATTATAGAGAATAAATATCAGTTGTAATATGTTTTTGGTGCATTCGCTTTCTAATTTGATTGATGGTATGCCTGAAGTGTCAATTGAATCAGACCATAAACCTTTAGAAAGTTTGTTTAAAAAGCCAATAGGCAAGTCTCCGAACGGATGCTGAAATTTCAACATACTCGTTTAATTTTAAGGTGGTGTCAAAAAGGTAATACATTAATTGGTTTAGCTGATTGTTTGCGGAGATTACCTCACAATGGTGATGACAATTATAATATAATCATGGATGATGAGTTAATGGTTTGTAAGGTTGATACTCCAGCACAGTGTATGCATAATAAAATTGCTATGACAACATGGGATCGCGATCATGAACTGCAGTGTGTAGAGTAGTTGAATGGTTGGCCAGAACATAGGTCCAAAGTATCTCAAATCGCATTTCCTTATTGGGATTACAGAGATCAATTGGCTATTGTTTTCAGACCAGATGAGCGTATGTATTCCCTCTACAATCCGTTAGCATAGGTGTACTACACTAATGGAGGAGGACACGGAAAAAACAAAGAGTTCGATCGCGGTGATAGTACACATTTTGGCCGGGTATATATGAAGAAACAAATTGAACACTATGATTAGCAGATGTGCTGCATGTTTGAAACATCGAAATTTCCAGCCAAAAAGGGGAATAGAGTTTGAGAAACCTGTTCTCCCGTGGAACACAGTTGGATGTGATTTCATTGTTTGAATATGGAAACAAGCACTCGTGTTGATGCTAGATAATTATTCCTTGAAGTATCACCGTTACTGACATTCCACGAATGCCTCTACGGTGATTAAGCAAGTCATAGCTAATATTGCACGTTATGGTATTATGGACAAATTAGTGTCAGAAGATGGTCCTCAGTTTCCTTGTCTAGAATTCAGAGAATTTGCCTGACTGAGGAAAACTATGGCGTTATCCGCATAACATCATCTCCGGGTCACCAGTAGACAAATGGTCTTGCAGAGAAATCTGCTCAAGCAATTGATAAAGAAAACAAGTGAAACAAATTGTGATATGCATTGTATATTTGGCTTTCAGGAGATGGCATTATTGGGTCTCCAGTTCAAACACTAACGGGTAGACGTACCAGGACATTTATTGCCTACTTCGAATGCACTGCTAAAACCCGAAGCAATTAATACTGGCTCCCGTTCAGTAACGCTAGGACCTCACTACAAAGCAACACTTCGCGAGATCACGCGAGATATTGTCATGTATTTGAAACGAGAACACGTGACTTTGGCTAAATTTCCACAAGGTCCTAGCCTTACTGAACGCACGCCTGATGAAGCGCATTCACAACTATCCACGTATCAATGGAGACATAAGAAGTATTACTACAGAAATACTAAACCATTGCCAGCATTAAAGAATTTTGATTCTGGACGAGCTGTGTGTTTGAAAACTAAAAGTGGTTGGGAACCAGCAGAAATGATGAAACAACATTCTGATTCATCTTACATATTGTCAAATCAGGTGACGAAGAACGAGAGTATCCGCGTAATCGACAAATGTTACTGTCCACTACAGAATCTCCACATTCTTTACAGCTTAATTTGCTCAGTTCAGTTAAGCATGAAATCAAGCAAACAGACAACAATCTTATTCAACAAACAAGTGGCACTGGTACTGATTCACCCCACAGAATAAATCAAAACCTGTGGTTGCAAGGTCAGTTCATTATTGCAGGAGACCCAAGTTAAGCTCTAAAACCCTTATGGTTGCCAATACAAGTAGGTAGGGCTCGAAACCGAATGCTAGATAAAGCACTAACCTGGCACATTGCATTGGCCATTTTTGCTTTTAGCGCAAGAATAACGGAATGATGCAATAATTAAAGTCACTTTTTTCTAATTCTAGATATCATTTCGTATCGAAAGGCACAAGACCACTTTTATATCTGACAGCAAGAAATCAAAGGTTACTTTACCATTGCAAACTGAGAAAACTTATCTACAAATAACAGAAAGCTAACTTAAAAACAAAACAAGGTCATCTGCATTCATAGCTTCTACATGTAATTATCCTTCATGCAAAAGAATCGCCGCCAAGATTATAAGCAAAACACCGATTTGCAGTTTGACAATAAAGACAGCAAAAGCGGACACTTGTAACCTTGTTGTCAAAACTGACCTCTCAGAAATCAGATCACTTTGGGCTTGTCGACCAGTGGACATAAAGAGGAACCAGAGTTCCTTTTATTCAGAATACCTTTATTGAAATGCTAACATTTCATCAATTGAAACCAAACATTGCATAAACAAACAGAACAATTATCTGCGTATGCCTTTTGAAATAACAATGTTCACAACTGAAATCATGCCTTCTTGAATTACTAAGATTTAGCAACCATTAAAAATAGTTTAAAACACCTTGAAATGTTGCACGCAAAAATGTCCATTGCAAGAACAATGTAAAAATTCAGATAAAATATAAAACTTTCAACTGACCACAATTAATAAACACCGAGGTTCAGCAATGTTCAAGTGAAGAACATCCTTATGTCAAATAAACACATAAAAATCAGGAGCCCCAACCGGGAATCGAACCACAGGTCTCTAGATTGCCGGTCTATTGCTCTTACCACTGAGCACAAAACCGGCAATCTAGAGACCTGTGGTTAGATTCCCAGTTGGGGCTCCTGATTTTTATGTGTTTATTTGATATATTTCTCAACTGGCCAACCTCAGCGTTTACATATTAACATCCTTATGGCATGCCTCAATGTGGAAAAGGATATTGTTGCAATAACGAGATCACCATCAGCATGCTGCACACATATAAATACTGGACCACGGCCCAAGTGGTAAATCACAAAGTGACCAATGATAGAATGTAAACTGTAACAATTATGAGAATAGAGACAATGGACAGCAATTGATATTGGATGAAATGACACATTACAGAAATAACCCAAATACAAATGCTGCCGACAGATGGTGATTAATACAACCAAAATTACATACAGAGATCCACTGTCTACAAACACAATGCCAGTGTCAGCTCTGTCACTTAAAGTGGGACTTGCAGTCTAATTCATTGTCTCAGTGATTGCTTGGTCAAATTGGTTGTGATACGTTTTAAATTGCCAAATGTTTTTAAAAGCGAGTTTTGTGTCGAAAATTATCTGCCGTAAGTCACTGAACCACAAGAAGTAAATATCGTGGCATGATGTTGGGGAATAGCACTGCATGATGCGGGCTATGTGAACCCCCAAGGTAAGTCATTTATGCAAAAGTCACCTATCAGAATTATTAGTTTTCACATTAAAAGTTGTCAGTGAATGTAACTGCACTTTGTTCAGCGTAGATAATGTTCACATACATAGCATTGTTTAGTTCCAGCGATACACTAGCATACATGTAGTTAGGAGCCTACATCTTCAAGGCGGTTTGACATAGTTTTAATTTATCATTGAATTTTTATAAATTCATATTTTGTATTTTTGTCTTTGCTAACTACAAATCTAAAATGCGGGGGTCACCTTCTGAAACAGCTCTCAAAGCAGCAGCACCAGGTCCTGGATAAATATGAAATTTTCATGGATTACTGAAAAGACACTGCCGAATAAATTGACGGACATCTTTTTGAGAACAAATTAATTTTCTTCTACAATGCTGTTTTGTATTTTAAAGTTAATTTAAGTACATTTTCTGGTTCAATAATTTTCTTTAGTCAGCATATTTTCGTGATTTTCAGTACCTAAAATTTTAGCATTATGTCTTCTACACAAAGAATAATAAATGTGTGTTTTGTTGATGCAAAACATATTTTTTGAAATAAGAAAACAAATTACGAGGGGGTGGGGCTGTCACCAACTTCCTTGCTGGGCTATTTTAGCAGTATCATGAGTTCTAGTGTGACCTTTAAGATGATCATTCCGTTTAAAAGATTTTCCGCACACAGTACACGTGTACGGCCTCTCGCCAGTGTGTGTCCTCATGTGTCTCCCAAGTTCACTACTCTTTTCCTTAAAAGACTTTCCGCACACGTCACACTTGTATGGTTTCTCACCAGTATGTACCCTTGTGTGTCTTACGAGTTCACTCTTTATCTTGAAGGATTTCTCACAGGTTGTACACTTATATGGCCTCTCACCAGTGTGTATTCTGACATGTGTAGTGAAATAACTGCTGCTTAAAAATGACTTCCCACACACAGTGCACTTGTATGGTTTCACACCAGTGTGTGTTCCCATATGCTTGGCAAGACTACCTCTCTCAGCAAATGACTTCCCGCACTCATTACACGCGTACGGTCTCTCACCAGTGTGTGTTCTTGTGTGTTGAGTAAGTTGACCATACTGTGTAAATGATTTACCACATGTAGTACACTGGTAGGGTTTCTCGCCAGTGTGCGTTCTTTTGTGGTTATTGAGAGAACACTTCTCTGCATATGACTTGCCACACACAGTACACATGTAGGGTTTCTCTCCTGTGTGCATTCTTGTGTGTGTAACAAGAGCTTGCTTCACTTTAAATGAACTGCCACACACTCCGCACGAGTATGGTCTTTCACCAGTATGTATTCTCGTGTGCACAGTAAGTCTATCCTTCACTGGAAATGACTTCCCACACACACTACAAACATACGGTTTCTCACCAGTGTGAGTTCTTACATGGCGTGCAAGAATAGATCCACTAGAAAAAGCTATTCCACAAACAGTACACTTGTATGGTCTCTCACCTGTATGCGTTCTCATGTGTGTACCAAGATTGAATTTCAAAGAAAATGACAACCCACACACAGTACACTTGAACGGTTTCTCACCAGTGTGTGTTCTTGTGTGCGCAATGAGAATAGAATTCGCCGAAAATGATTTCCCACAAAACGTACACTTGTATGGCCTCTCATCAGGGTGTGTGCTTGCCTGAGAAGCATTCACACTGTCATCGGCACACTCCAGTTTGAACTCAGTAGGTACAAATAAATTTTCACCCATGAGATACTCAGCTCCTTCACTACTAGGCTCATCTTCAATCACCTCCTGTTTGATATAACATCTCTCTCCACTCATGTCACTAGCATTGGTACCTGGGGCAACATTACATTCAGAATCATAAGTTCCATTGAAGTTGTCCACATCACGTTCCTTTAACTTAGTCGCATCTAAATCGTCATCACTCCGGTAAGCAAGAATGTCTTCCTTCAATGCCGACCCTGTACATTTGTTTTCAGCCATGACGACACCTAAAAACACACACAGAGACTTCAACTGTAATATGCCTGAAAAATGAACTTGAAACTTTAAAGGAAAAATACAGCCTTTTTATGTTGCTCTTACTAAACTTTTGTGTGTCTTTCAGACATTTTAGCATAATTACCTTAATTTCCCCAGGTATATAATTAAGTAGCCCCCAGTCATCAACATTGACAAATTATCTGCAATACGTAGAAAAACTTGTAATATGGTCGAGACCAACATAACTTGACAAACTCCTGCAGCCTCTACCGGTGACGCAATTAAATAAGCTCGAGCGAAATTAGTTCTCAATGCTGCGACAGCTCCAGACAAAATAAAACTACAAGCATTATTGATATTAGGTTGATATCCAGTTTTCATCAAATTTCTGTAACTCGGCAGGTTTTGGCAGT
The DNA here is from genome assembly GCA_002633005.1 of Phoronis australis. Lineage (NCBI taxonomy): Eukaryota > Metazoa > Phoronida > Phoronidae > Phoronis > Phoronis australis. The sequence continues at coordinate 1,511,191 of NMRA01000027.1, forward strand.
CGGAATGCATTGTCTCCCAGTTCATGATAAACATATGCGAATGATGCCTTTGTGGTTAAAGCTATTGAATTGGTCTGTTTACATGCATGTTAAGCAGACAGCTGCAGTTGAGGTAGCCACAAATATTGACTTTAGAATCAGTTTCAATGGACTTTGTACATGTACAAGGTTTTTGAAGTTTTTAACCAGGCAAGTATTCTATTCGTATTTTCAGGTTTTGTACCTCCTTTTGGAACTACTAAGGCCTGATTCTTCAGCAAAAACTTGAATGTCACTTTAGATGTACAAGTTTAGCGACACGAAAAAAAGTACAGAAAAGGAAATTGTGAGCATCGACCTGGTTGAAGAAAAGAGAAAAATGGCAACTTGAAAGTGATCGCTAGTGTAGAATTTCTATACTCCTCCAAACAAAACTCTAATGGACAGAACGATAAGTCGACCAAAACTTTACTATATTTTGGTTTCCAATCGAAGGGCTTGTCAATTGATCAAATGGCAATTTTCATTTGCTTTAAATAATTAAATTTAAAAAGTGATCAATTAATTATAAAAATAACTGGTTGTTAATGATCATCTAGACTAGCATGCCATTTGTTATTGTTGAGAAACAGATTGTCATTCAAGGGTTGGCTTCAACTCGCAATGACAAGGACCAGGGACAGTATTCTGAGTTTTCCTTAGGTCAAGATTTTTCTTTAATTGTGACTTTTTCTTTATCTAGTTTTTTCTCAAAATTTTCCTTGTCTTCACGAGATTTTCCTTAACTGTTTTCTTATAACTTTAAGTCAGTCTTAAGTTAAATGAAATTATTGCCTTTTAAAAAACAACATGGTGTTTATTATCACCAAAGAAAAAAAATTGCCATACAATGTTATGTTACCAAGTGATGCAGAATTCGTGATGTAGTGTACGTACCCCCTTTTGTAGTGTACGTACCGGCCCCCATGTTTACAAATGCCATGAAATTAAAATATCACTTGGTAAGTGAGCAACATTGGTCATAGACAGTTTCCTTCCTTAAAAATGTTTGGTTAAAAGAGTGTTTATTGCAAATACATTTGTTTTGAGTGACATATTAGCATTTTTGTAGTGTACGTAGAGCCATATTTTAATTTGTGCCTATTCTCAAAGTATGACAGATATGCACATGAATGCTGGGTTTTTCATTTTTTCTCTTTGAACTTATTTAGTAAATCAACTAATTCTCAGTAGATTCTTAGTATTTAGTTACAAACCTGACATGTCAATGAAATGTAGTGTACGTACCCCTGTGTAGTGTATGTACCCCCATGTGAACAAATACCATGAAACAAAAATATTACACGGTAAGTATGCGGCATTTGTCACAGACAGTTTCCTCCATTAAAATGCTAGGTTAAAAGGGTGTTAATTACAAATGCATTTGTTTTGAGTGAAATATTAGCATTTGTGTAGTGTACATACCTCTATATTTTAGCATGTGCCTGATTTCAAAGAATGACAGATATACACATTCATGCAGTACTTTTTATTTGTTCTCTTTGAATAGATTTGGTAAATGAACTAACTCTCAGTAGATCCTACGTATTTTTATAAACCTGACAAGTCATTGAAATGTAGTGTACATTCCCCTGTGTAGTGTACGTACCTCCAACCTCTGTGCTATAAAGTATTGTCCACAAGTTTGTATTTTTACATACTGCTGTTCTCATGCACAATACTGATATTTTCAGAATGCATCCAGTCTGACAAAAAACAATGGACATTATTAAATTTGTGGGTAATAAAATGCCACACATGACTTGGCTAGTAACATCCTAGAAGACACGTCATGTGACAACTGATGTTGCTAAGGCAGGTTATCTATCTCTCAAGACAACTTGCAACAAAACAACAAGTAGAGGCAGCACAAAACTCATGATTATCCCATACATTTGTAACTTAGTCTAAATTTGACGTTCGTTGACTGTGCGTAGTGTATGTACCCCCCAACCATTACCATTTTTACTGTTTACAACTTGAACACTGGGCCTAGCATTGCTTGAACTATTTTTACCAACTGATTAGTGTGTTGAAAACTAGGCAAATAGCACCAATAAAGTTTTTGAAAAAAAGCAGTTACTTGTCATTTTCTTTCTGTAAGAATCATATTCCAAGAGAAGTTATCATTATACTGTTTTAAGATATGCAATGTATCATCATCTAGAACAACTTGATCAGCACAGTAGTAATTTTTCTTACTATAGTATATGATATGTCTTTAATTTGATCAAGAACTTATTAATTTAACAGCTACCTTATGAATTTTTGCATGACAGAAGAGGGCTGTGACCACAAGTTGTAGTGTACGTACCCTTTTATACAACTGCGATTCATTAGGCCATAAAATTTTATTCGGTGGTTCTTGTGCAAAAATAATTTAGATTACAAACCTAGAATGATGGTACTTTATAATAATCCAGCTTTTACAGTTATATGAAAACCTTCATTTTTCACCAAAAGTGGCCACCGAATATGGACCTTGATTGTTAATTTGCCCAAATGGATTTTTGCAGTGTTAATTTCCAATGCTTAAATTGCGACAACATACACTTCAAACAGCCCAATGGTAACTAAATAAGAGCACCCCTGGGATGTTGCCATGCTGCATCCACTGTCCATAACACAAAGGGCGGATCCAGGATTTTGAGTTAGATCAGCCACTGTAACAAACAATGTGTTTCTCAGTACGGGTAACTAGGAGCTGCTATAGTAATGTAATCAAGTTAGCCCGAACATCAAATGGTGCTGGCGCAAAGATGACGGTCATCATATACCACTGAGTTTTAGGTTTCAGCGAAATCTGCCAATCAGTTCCCTATATATGTAATACGTAAGTTATGCTCTTCCCCTAAACAGCTCTTAAAATGCCCCTTGGTCTTGTCGAAACAAATTGGTGCTGGCACGTGGTCATCTAGGCAATGACCATCGCCTCTGTTGGCCCGAACCAGAGGCGATGTAGAGGCTATAGGCGCTCTGTACGCCGGAAGCTTTTCGGCAAATTATGCCTCGCACCGACTAAACCATCAAAGTCACGTTGTTATAAATACCTTTTGCGCATAGAGGAACACCTTAGGAGGTTGTCGATGTGATTAATTCCTTCCAACTCGAACAAATACTCCCGTTATGAAACTTTTTCTTCGAGCAGTCCCTATTTCAGTTCCCAAAATCGTGAACTCAACTTTTTCATTTTTTTAACCAGGCCGAAGGTCAGAAGTTGCGGACCTACCGGCGAACTTTGAAAGCTGAAGTTCCCGCCCTTTGCGTACGTGCTGCCGGGAACCAGCCGTGCATTTGCCGTGTTGTTAAACATTAAAATGTCAAATATGTGCACAAAGACTATTAAATGTCATATCAACAGCATTTATTTTTATCAAATACAAACAATGATTCATTGAAATACAATCAGTTTCAAGTAACGCCAATTAAAGACAAGTATAAGTGGTGGCATTTTGGAAACGAACATTTGACTGACAAGACCGCAATGGCTCACCTTTGGCCTATTTAAAGATTGAGGTCATGAATTGGAGCGTGCGCAGTATAAAAATGGTGAGTTCACGATTTTGGGATCTGAAATAGGGACTGCTCGAAGAAAAAGTTTCATAACGGGAGTATTTGTTCGAGTTGGAAGGAATTAATCACATCGACAACCTCCTAAGGTGTTCCTCTATGCGCAAAAGGTATTTATAACAACGTGACTTTGATGGTTTAGTCGGTGCGAGGCATAATTTGCCGAAAAGCTTCCGGCGTACAGAGCGCCTATAGCCTCTACATCGCCTCTGGTTCGGGCCAACAGAGGCGATGGTCATTGCCTAGTGGTCATCTTATATAACTATGTAAAGTTTCATTGAAATCCACATAGGCAATTGGTTCTCTAGATTCCATCCAAAAACAGTGAAAACGCACTTCCCCAAACAATGCTTGATGCCCCACGCCATTGACTTGTAAATGGCCACACCCATGTGGCCAATTTCATCCAGGCAAGGGGTTTTTGAGATATCGCGCAGAAATGTATATAAAAACTGTTAAGTTCCAAGCCAAACAACCTTGACCAGCCCTAGGCCTAGACTCTGCTAGTGACAGAGTCCACTTACTGCGTAAACTTAACGCAGTAAGTGGACTCTTGCACGGTAAAGTTACCCACCACGACCACGTGCCAAACTGCCAAGGCAAGCTGCCTAATTATGCAGTTTGTAACAACGTGAGGACTAGATGTTGGAGTTTTTAACCAATTGCGAGACCTAACTAACCTATCTATGGTTGACTTGGCCTATACACGATCAGAGCAAACGCACTTTAAAACTTCAGAAAGCTATATACCATAACTAAGCGCCGCAAACAGGCACCTCGCAAAGTTTGTCTTGATCGGTGGGCTACCGAAATAACACCACTATCACAAATGTGTTCCCGAACAATAACTAAGTGATCAGTTGGAGAGACCGGGCCGTTCTACTGCAGTCTACGATGCATTGTAGGTTGTTTTGAATGGGTTTCTTTTCCCGGAAACGGAACTCGACAGACTACTATTGTTCACGTTATCGTTTCAGACCGAGATGAGAGTGAACTAACATTTTTGGAAAACGTCCTCTGCCCAACCAAACCGAGTTTCACAACTAGTCGGAAACACCCGAATGAAATATTGTACACTATCTAAATTAAAGTGTTTAATATCAAATTAGTTTTCAAAATATAATGACGAAAAAAATATTTGAAAAAATTGGAGAATAAGTTGGTCATTGGTCTCTAGATCGAGGCTTGGAATAGATCACCCCTCACTCTGAGTATTGACTAAATCAGGCCGAAACGTCTGCGTCGTGTCAACTTGTGATTATCTTCTATTCTAAAAATTGGTATTGTTATGAATAAAATGTATCTAAACTGAAAAGTGGTTCGAAGTTGGACGCCTAGCTTACAGTAGTTATCCGGATAACGACGGTTACTTACGGCCGTAAGACGGTCACCTGGGTCACATGAAACTCAAAAAAAAATCGTCCTTGTTTGCTCAAAGAGATTCAGAAATATTGTAAAGCTGAGAATTAATACTAATACTACGTGTTTGGATACAATGATTGTACAAAGTGACGTGTCGGGCGCTGAGGCTTAGCTGTAGCTACTTTAGTAATTAACGGTTCTCATTTCAGTGACGGCCGGCGGAAGCCGGCCGCTTACTAGGTTTCTGACAAACATTTACAACCTCTGATCTTGAATTGTTGCCGTCGAGTGAGCTAGCAACCCAACCCGGCGCTAATAAAACTGATAGTTAATAAAACCACGCACGCACAGGGGACGTGGCTACTCCACATAAGGGGTTATAAAACAATTAACTTCTCAGCCAGGGCCATAAATCCTTTGTTAACCTATAGTATACACAGGCCAACTGGGACAGTTGTATAACTATTAAGAGTAATGGTTCACAAGGACAGCTTCATATTCACTGACCTGCCGCATCAATTTCAAAAGGCCTATTGTGTGTGAATGACACTGTTGTGACGATTTACGTACGCAAATTCATGTGCCCAACTGAACATGCCAACTGTGCGGCCATTCCTGACTATAGGCCTATGAATGCAATTTTGAAATGCCCACAAAAACACATGCATTGTTTTGCTCTGAGCTGTCTCATAGTATACGTCTGTCACGCGATCGGTAAGGTCTATCGATTTTTCGTCTCAGTTGGGCCGTCGACCCATAGACGACACGTCAATTTGAACTAGGCATTCCGTTCAGTTACCCGGACCGACGGTTAAATAGTCAGGTATATGCTGAGTATGAAGTAAACAGAGGAACTTTGCTATTAAAATTTATTAAAATATTCACCAACATTTCCGACGAACGGTAGGTCTACACTTTTTAAAGGGTAATTTTCTTCACTTGAAGACAGTGAATGAATACTTCCATTTTACAAAATTATAGGCCCTGCGGTACGACAACCCCTCGGCCGGATTTTGGTGCCCCGTGCCTGAAACTGAAAGCTGCTGGCCGAGGCCCAGCATTGAACTGAAAAATACAATGTGGCATCAGTTACATTTCAAATACCAGCAAAGATACTCGATCTATATATACATTTGCAGCCAATAAATAATAACGCACAAGTGCAAGTATTTATGAGAAAAGCTGTTTGCAACAGAAAAATATTTTGACATGTCATAACTGGTCCATTTTTAACTTCTAATTACTCAAATTTGACCTTAGTGCCCAGTAAAAGTTTGGCATGATTGATCTTTACAAGTAGTTGCTAACCTCTTTTGTCTACAGTACAAGTTCTACAGAATTATAACTCTGAACATACCTTGCGACAGCTTCAAAAACGTCCGGTGGGGCAATGCCTTGACTGTTCTTGTTCCTTTCCAAAATAAAAATACCAAGAAGTTCGGGGAGCAGTCGGTCATTGAGACTCCGTGACGTCACTTAATTTCAAGTGGCGCCCTCTGTTCATTTGACGTGTTTGTGTCGGTGACTAGTCTATTCGACAATTGAAAGTTGAGCCTCCAGGGTTATATGTTTTTTGGTAACCCACTTAATCATTTGTCAATTTACGTGTTCATTCAACACTTGGCACTTATTTATCCGGAGATAACTGTAAAGTTGTCTCTATTCAAGAGGGGTGCGCAGATGTGCGTTTTGATAGAGAAATTTACATCCTCTTCTGAAGTTCAGTACGGCGAAGTGTCTATTTTCACGGTTATCGTAAACAGAAAGAGAAAAAAAAAACACTTAACAAAAGGCGCTATAAAGACAAAGCATTCAAAAATGTATTATATACACAAACTAAACATTCTACTTGGTATTTTCAGTGGCGGATTTACAGGGGGCCAAGGGGGCCATGGGACCCCCTTAAATTCTCCCAGGTTCCATTTGGCAGTCCGCGGATACGATCATCTGACGGCAAAATCCTGGCTAATACTCTATCCTGCCCCCAACTCAAACTTCTGGATCCGCCCCTGATTTTCAACAACTGTGCAACATTAACGAGATATCAATTAATTCTTCAATGGAAAAAATATGTACGACGAGTTTTTATAAGCAGACTGACACAGAGACCATGAAAACGCCTTATAGCATACATGAAATTTATACATAAAACTATAAACTAGCGACTTCAAACACACAAAAGTGAAACAAGATAACCATTCTACTAAACGTAAAACTAGTTAAGGTCCTATTGAAACAAAATGACATAACTAGTAGTGTTCTAGTTACATTCGCATATTCCCACGTAATATTACGATTGATCAAGCCACTGTAGTGACAAAGTGGCAAAATAAACTGGCAAAGGTAATTTGAATTCAAGGCGCTCGACCTCGCTCACACATAAATATGTGGGCGCATATATACATGTGTTCGGAGTGCAACACTAAGTGATTAAAAAGGTCGCCGTATGCAGCGACATCTTTGAAAACGGTTGTTTCATTTAGTTCAAGTTCTGATCTGTAGGCCTATATCCAGTTAGCACACTTAATAAAACATATTAAAACCATGAAGTTCAATGATGACATCAACAGGTAAACTCATAACCATGCAGCAACCTCAGTTCCAGTTTGCAGTTTCAACTGGACCTAATTGGTACTGGATAGTCCTCAAGTATTTTCACCACTGTTCTGTCTTATAAGACGTTCCATCCACTAACAGCTGTGTACTTCTATACAAACTCTCACCAGTGCTATTACTGCTCATTAATTCTTGAGTGACTTCTAAGATGATCGCTTCCTTTAAAAAATTTTCCGCACATAGTACACTTGTACCTGTATACCTTCTCACCAGTTTCATTTCAAACACACCCGCAAATACTATATAACGATATGCTAATTAGCTGATTTCGAGTTATGAGTATTTATTGGTCGATGAATACTGCGAAATATCAGGACTACCAATTACAGCATTAGCCATCCTCCATTGTTTAGTGTGAAACCAGCATATTGCTGCTGTTTTCCCGGCGAGACGTTGCGTTTTGGTAGTTGTGACAACTCAGTATTTGACCACGCTGTGGCTCTTCACTTTCCAACGGCACACTAGACAAGCGTGAATATGAGACAAGTTTGCGCAAGAAGTTCTCGTGTTGGTGGATATTGCACATTGGCGCTGGATACGTCTCTAAGTACACTAATGACCGACGGAATAAGAGCTTTTAGTCAGTTCGTGCTTTTCATTTCAGATTTGTCACCAATTATGCACATGCACATGGCAAAACAGGATAGGTTGAAATGATCAAGAGATTTTTCACATTATTGTACATTTTGTGTGGTCTCTCACCATTGTGTTCTTGTGTCTGCGGTCCATTGGTTAAAAATGACTTCCCACACACGCACACACACAATGCTCTTGAGATCGCTTCATGTAAATGCATTTTTGGAAACAATTGTTTTGGTTCAATTTCTAGGATAAGAGCGATTTGTATGTTTTTTAGTTAGCACTCCTAATAAAACATGATAAAACGATGAAATGCGATAATGAATTCAACAGGAAAACTCATAACAACCTGATTTATTCCAGTTTGAAGCTACTTCAAATGTACCTAATTGGTGCTGCACGATCTTTATGCATTTTCAGCATGATTAGAACCCTAGTAGAGCCCTAATTACTGCGCATTCTTATGACAATTAATAAAAACATTTCGTTTATGACACCTTTCCCTAGTAACAATACACCTCTGTGACCTCCCACCAGTGAGTGTTCCTTTTTGACTTAAAAATGTCAGGTAAGACAGGCACCTAGTCGAATGTCTCACTACTGTGAATTCTTGTGTGACTTTTAAGATGATGATTCCGTTTAAAAGACTTTCCGCACATAATACATTTGTATGGCCTCTCGCCAGTGTGTGTCCTCATGTGTCTCCCGAGTTCACCGTTCTGCTTAAACGACTTTCCACATACAGCACACGTGTACGGTTTCTCACCAGTATGTACTCTTGTATGTCTCAAACGATTACTGCTCAATTTAAAGGATTTTCCACATGTTGCACACTTGTATGGCCTCTCACCAGTGTGTGTTCTTGTATGTGCAGTGAGACCACATTTGCTTAAAAAAGACTTCTCACACACAGTGCACTTGTATGGTCTCACACCAGTGTGTGTTCTCATGTGCTCATCAACCTGAACCTTCTCAGCAAAGGACTTCTCACACACATTACACTTGTAGGGTCTCTCACCAGTATGTGCTCTAGTATGCTTAGCAAGATTACTATAGTGTGAAAATAATTTCCCACACACAGTGCAGTTGTAGGGTTTCTCACCAGTATGCGTTCTTATGTGAATAGCAAGAGAACGTTTCTCCGAAAATGACTTGCCACATACAGTACACAAGTAGGGCTTCTCGCCAGTGTGCGTTCTTGTGTGCGAAACAAGAGCATGCCTCAGTGTAAATGATTTCCCACACACGGAACAAATGTATGGTTTCTCACCAGTGTGTGACCTCATGTGTACAGCAAGTTTGTCCGTCACTGGAAATGATTTACCACAAACAGTGCAAACATACGGTTTCTCACCTGTGTGAGTTCTTACATGGCGTACAAGAACACTCCTGTGGGAAAAGGTCATTCCACAAACAGTACACGTGTAAGGCCTCTCACCCGTGTGCGTTCTTGTGTGTGTGGCCAGGTTAAATTTCATTGAAAATGACATGCCGCACACAACACACTTGAATGGTTTCTCACCAGTGTGCACTCTTGTGTGCGCAACGAGAACTGAATTCTTCAAAAATGATTTCCCACACACAGTACACTTGTATGGCCCCTCAGCAGAGTGCGAACTTGTGCGAGAAGCATTCACGCTGTCATCAGCACACTCCAGTTTGAACTCGGAAGGTAAAAATAAATTTTTGGGCCAGAGACACTCGATAAGATCACTGTTAAGCTCATCTTCAATCGTCTCCTGTTTGACATAACATCTCTCTCCACTCCGGTCACCACCATTGCTACCTTGGGCAACATTGAATTCAGAATTATAATTTCCATTCATGCTGTCCACACCACGTTCCTTCGACTTAGTCGAATCTAAATCCTCATCACCTCTATTAGCAAGAATGTCTTCCTTCAATGCTGACCCTGCACAGTTGTTTTCAGCCATGACGATACCTAAAAGTACAGGTGGAGACTTCAATTGCAAACTGAGGAACTAAACTTTAAAAAGAGAAAATCAAGCATTTTTGATGTCATCCTTAATACACTATTTCTGAGTGGCGTGCCCGACGTTTTTGCATAATGACTTTTCCCTTGTATACATTTAAATAGCCAATAGTCATCAGCACTGAGAACGAATCTGCAAAGATCTTTTCATGACTGTTGAAACCAACCCATAACCCATTCAAATGACCTGGAGCGAAACCACAATACTCTCAATATTGTGACAGCTGCAGCCAAAATCAACCACAAGCATTGTTAATCTTTAAAGTTTTATAGTTTGATTTATTCAGGGCTCTCCCTTAGCACCAATCCATACTTGGTACAATTTGTGCATTGAGCTTACAGGGCCAATCTCCCTTTCGCTAATCAGAGAAAGTAATATGAGTTACACAATCGTTACACTTGTTTAGGATATCACATGCGACAGAAGCATAATAATAGATACCTATACAAAAAGCAGACAGAATCCAGGGCTTTCAAATATATCTCCAAATTTTAAACATGACCAACAAGTTTCCAAAGACTGCTCAAGATTTCCCAACATGGTCAATGATTAAGACCACTTACCATTGTTAGAGTGATTTGGCTAATACTGAGATACCAAAAAACAAGACTTAAAAATACTAAAAATGGCCACTAGGTGGCGTACACTATGTCAAATCCATTTGAAAACGGGAAGGTGTCTTCGCCTCTATTAGTAGTAGGTACCCCAAATGGCTACTAATCGCTTGGAAATGGCTAGTTGACTAGACAAAACAAAGACTTTCAAATTGTTCCTATGAGTTTGTTTTACTTCATTTACCGCTAAAATAGCCAAAAAGACCTAATCCATAATCTTTTTAACTAAGTATATAAAGACAAAAATATTGGCACATTAATGTAAAGCTCTGTGTTTACACATATTGAGTACAAACATGCAGCTGAGTTCTTCAGACATCGATACACACAGTTTTCAAACTATATTTTCCTGCGTCCGTGGGCCGTGTTTATGAGTATACGTCTGTCACGCGATCGAGTAAGGTCCATCGATTTTTCGCCTCGTTGGGCCATGACCCATTGCACGTTAAACAGACGACACGTCAATTAAAACAAGGCATTCCTTTCATGCAGTAACCCAGACCGACGGTTAAATAGTCCTGTATAGGCCTATGCTGAGTGTGAAGTAAAAAGACGAACTTTGGCATATGGGTCAGCAGGTTCAGAACTGCTATAGGGGACCATTATCTCTTATATGATTTTGTATACCTTACCCTATTGTGCCTGCATTGACTTTCATAATAAAGGGCTATTGTGGAGATGTTTAAACTGTAGGCTTGGGTAACAATAGGCATTCCTCTGCCTGTTACTAAAGACCAAGCTACACCACAAGGGAAAGCACTACTTTCAGCCTTTAGCTGGCCAAGCTTAGATATCTATGTCCATTTCAGTTGGCAGTGTTTTCGAAGAACTTCGGCCCAAGTATAAATATTACACTTCATTTCTCTCTGATAGCATGAAGCGCGCATACCCCGAGTAAGAGATGATGGCTGTTGGAAGTTTAAACATTTGAAATGTTCGTTGTAAAAGGATGTTTTACGAATACCATAATCATAGCTAGGGCCATGAAAACAGAACAGTATTTTTAAAGTCATAAGTTTTTTACTATTCAAAGGCCACCTATTCTGATAGTGTTTTTGAATTCCAAGTTCGTACGCCACATGATGCATCGTCTGAGCAGTCTCAAAACTCCTGAGAAATAACCCAAGGCGGTTGAAACCCGGTCTCCGAAACGGGTGAAATCGGAAGCTAAGATTCATAAAATTTACGCTCTGTGACGTATATGTAATCTATGAAAGACTTTCAACAAAACTGTGGTGCATTGCTATCAAACTTTGCAGCTAAATTACGACCATTTTACAGAAAATTGTGCTGAAATTCCAGGGCGAAAACTCGCCGACTGACTGCCTCGAAATCGCCGTCTTCGATATGGCGATTTCAATGCTTGAATAAAAATGGTTTTGACTCAAGCAAATTACCTGAAATCCTCATTAAGTTTTATAAGTAGCATCTCTAAGATTTTTAAGTTCCCGTGGAGTCTGGATTAACGGCAGGTTTAAGTACAAATCTGTGCATCTACATGTATGATCGGCAACACGGCGAGAAAAATGTCTGGACGAACAAACATGTTGTTGTCACGTGACGTTTGTTTTGAAGTTCGTCTGCGAATAAGCGAGCGCGTGCGTGTCACCTGAGTTCATTTGCCAAAGCAGAGACCGTCTTTTGGCCAGAGGCACGCAATCTAACTAGCTAGATGTGTCTAAAGAAATTTGCACAGGCAGTAGGCCTAAACCAGAGCGTGTTTCATTCAGCACTTGCCGGTCTCGTGCTAAAAACTTTCGACATTTGTCTAGGTAAGGCCCATATTAGTCGCCGTGTAGCTGGATGCGTACGTAACTATCTGACACTATATGATAGTTATTTTTCGGTGTAAGGGTGTGTAAGCATTCACTGTCAGTTGTCACTTTATCGGATGTTCGGCTTAAAAACACCAGTTATGGTTAATCAAACAATACATCTCAAAAATAACGCAAACATGTTTTATAGTATTAGAAATTGTCGGAAATTAGTGCCAATATTCATTTCTTATCGATGCTATGCTACCCGTTTCATGAATGGAAAATTCCCGACTAATGTCAGGTTCATGTATGTAGCGCGCGCGCTTCCTGGCCACGTGCGTTTAACACCGAGTTATTTTTATTCATGAGACAGTCGATGTGTCTACCGAAAGGTCAAACCATAGAGTGGGACACGGTCGTCGCGAGAGAGTAGCAACGCTGTTGCGTTCTTTTTGAAGCGCTGCGTTACTTTGAAGTGTAAAGTCACGGCTAAATACAAACGTAGCAGTGCCGCTGGTGGTCTAGAAGACCCGTGCAAAACTTTTTTGATAAATTCAAGACGTTACTGTAACCGAGTTTTAAGACTGTAGGTACGTCATTGTTCCCGTGTACACGTTCATGGACTGGGCGCTTATTTAAGCAAAGTCTGAAAACGCGTGGGGGGCGCTTATAGGGGCATGGGCGGTTATTACAGCGAATACGGTAATCGATTTTGATCAATAATTTTCAATATAGCACAAAAATTTTTAACGCATGCATAAATAGTTGTATCTGAAACTTCTATTCTGGTGTCTGCCCAAGGCCTAGTTAATGCTTACGTAATACTGCACAAGCGATTTGTGTGGTTGGCTGGCTCACTATAGGGCTATTGTTAGGACGGCTTTGTCATGAGCGACAGCGAGCAACTGTGATAGCGAAGCGGTCGCTCGCTGAGAGGGCTGACCCAACATTTCGAACGGTAGCCGGCCTGACACTTTTTAAAGGGTAACTTTCTTCACTTGAAGACAGTGAATGAATACTCCCCTTTTACAAAATTGTGGGCCCTGCGGTACGACAACCCCTCGGCCGGATTTTGGTGCCCCGTGCCTGAAACTGAAAGCTGCTAGCTGAGGCCCAGCATGTGCCTCAGTTACATCAAAGATACACTGTACTCGATCTCTATATACCTTTGCAGCCAATAAATAATAACGCACAAGTGCAAGTACTGTATATGAGAAAAGCTGCTTGCAAATGATCAGAAAAACATACTGACATGTCATAAGTAATTTAGTCGGTGGGCCAGAATTTGTAGGGCCTCTAGAAAATGGTTTTTGTGAGTACTTTAGGGGGGCAATTTTATTTTGGTGTTTTTTAATTCATTTATTAGAGTATTTTCAAAATCTAAAAAGTTCCCACATATAAAGTTGCACATTTTTGAGAAATTTGAGTTTGAAGTTACCTAATAATCACCAAAGAGCTTAGTAAACTTATATTTGTAAAAACAACAGTTTTGGTGACTTTTTTGTAAAACAAGTAATATGGTCCCATCAGTGCCATTGTATTGAACAATATTACACTCACATTACATGTTTTACTATTGTAAATTAATTGTAAACAGTGAAATTTAAAAAACGTAAAGAGACACCTAGTGGCAAAAATGCAAACTAAGTCTGAATGTTACTAGGAAGTTATTCTGGCATTGTCAGGCAACAAAAATAACACAAAACACTTGAGACTGGGCAAAATTTGTGCCTCAATGACTAAAACATTGACTAATGGTGTAAAATACAGCTTGTTTGCATAATACACCAGAAATATGTTATAGTACAAAAACAATATAGTTGAATGATCTCTGTGAATGTGCACACAGACTGTATGAAAATAATAGATTATTTTGACAGCGTTTATTAAGCAGTATGAGACAAATACATGACAATGATCAAAGTATGTACTTTCTATGACTTAATCAACAAATAAAATTAACTTTTTAATACAAAAAACGAAATAACAGGGTTAGAGGTCTATTTAGGCTTGACTTGTCAAAGAACTATCCAATGTTATGCAGTCAGTGTTGCTGATGTTACTACAGTTGTCACAGCTGCACATTTCTGTACAGTTTGACCCAGCATTGCAGCACAAACTCAGTTTCCCAGCACACATGTTCTTTTTGCACTTGCAGCGTTCATCGTTTAGTACTGTCAATGGAGATGCGGGCATTGCCATACATTTTAACTGCAAAGCTCCACTGCCAAGGAGCCAACTATGGTCGATTAGAGAGGGTACAGCACTGCACACTGGTGACTGGCCCGCAGGCAATGAAGGGTCAAACACTAAGTCCTTGTTTGGAGGCGGGTAGAATTTGGGCAAACGTTTGATTCAAAATCTGTTATAATGGGCTGTGTTAATTAGAGTCAGCAAGTGAATTATTGAACACTAGCCTCAATTCACTTTCGTATATCTTAGTCGGGCACAAACTACAATAGTGAGTAGCTTCAGCAATATTTCTTAAGATTGCCTGTCCAAATAACTTCATGCACACCAGCTTTCTGAAGAACAGCTTCAAAGTCTTGCTTTAGTTTGGAAAGGCAAATGACATCTTCATGTGTTAGAAGCTTTGATTCAATGAACTCCAAACAAAACTGTAGAAAAACATCTATGAAAACTGCGGATTCGTCACTCTTCACAGTCGTTGTCTTTCTATTTTTTATAGCATGATGATCTGTGGTACTTGGCTTCTAAGACGGCAAGGTCTTTATCTTTGAATTTCATTTGCGTATTCAGGGCTCTGGACTGAGCTTTTGCTTGCAATACAAGTCCAACTGAAAAAAACCCGAACTGTTAACACTAATTTAACATTCAACTATGAGTGAGTTGGCATGCAACTTTTTCAGATAGACTTATCAGGAACTGATCCACCACCAGCCTAACAAATTTACATGGCATCTGATCTGTCGCCTAAAAATGTTGATCGTCTAAAAATTAGATTAGTTGATGCAACTAAAAATAAATCAGCTGATATACCAGTGCAGTGATTGAAATTTAATTTTTTAAATCAGATGCTCAATCGATTTACACTTAAGGTAATCGACCTTTGACGAAACGGAGAGTGGCTTCCATTGTTCTAAAATTACGACGGCGACGATGGCCGCTTATGCACTTTAATTTAATTATCATTGCAGCTACCTAAGTAATTAATGTTTACAAGAAATTGAGAAGAGGTTCCCCCTATCCCAGGACTATGGCAGGGGATGACGGCCACTTGGGCATGTGGTTTGCAACCATCTACTCTATTTAACCTTCTCAAAAATGTTTGACTTAAAGTGCTTTAAAATCACACTCACAGTATAACGCCGTATGAATATCCCTGAGCGCAAGCAGTGTCGATGTGGCAACTGAGCAATGGCATGTTCGAAAAACAGGAGTATTTGTTTAAACTGGGAACAAATGAAAACATTAACGACTTCCTCAGAGGCATCTCTCTATGTGGTACTTCTAAATTTATAGGAACATAATTTGCCGAAAAGCATCCGGCATATGGAGTACCTATGGTATGACCACCGTCTCTACTGGGTCAGCAGTATTGTCTAAGGCCTAGGCAGCCAATGGGCTGAACAAGTTAAAAAAACAACTGGTGATAATACTGAAACAAACATGGAAAATACCAAGATGTACCTTTCAAAAACACGTACCTGTTTTTGAAAGCTATACTTCTTTCTCATTCTTGAAATATGGTCCACAATATACTTTTCCTGCTAACAAATGATGCACTCATGTTTCAGAATGTTCCTATCTTGTTCAGGTTAATTGGGTGTTTCAGATTTTGGAAGTACTATTGATTTTCTTGGGAAATCTTGGATAACATCTGTATCACTTTCAGCAACTTCAGCTTTAGTACTTCTGCTGGTGCCTTGAAACGTCGGTATGCCGTTCTATGTCCTTTCAATTTTTTGGTCTGACACTTGGGTCTTCTAGTCTACAGCACTAAGGAGTATAGGGCTAGGGCGCTAGGCCTACTGTGTAGGCTATACCAGGACATCCAGCTGTTTTCTGCACAAACGTTTGTGACACATCTTCTTCTTTTTGATCTGGTGACCTACATAGTTCCACAGTCCATCAGCTTTCGTCAGGAAGCTTTCCTAAGCTTCTGTAGGCTCTGACATCACAATTTTGTGCTGTTTGATAAACCTTGAATACAACAGGCATCACACTCCATGGGAGCAGCCATATTGAAGTAACTAAGCACAACAATACAATCTGGCTCTCTGATTGGTCAATTCAATAGAAAAGCGCCACCAAGTGGCAGGAATGTGCATCATATTTTGTGCAACAAAAACAGCTTTTTTAAAAAAAATGTGCAAGTGTAGACGTGGGAACTTTTTGGAATTTGATTTATAGGTATATTATCTAGCCACATAGAAAAAACTAGGTTGCCCCCCGAAAGTACTCACAAGGATGAATGAGATCTGGCCCACCGACTAATTGGTCCATTTTTAACTTCTAATTACTCAAATTTGACGTTAGTGGCATTGAAAAGTTTGGCATGATTGATCTCGTCTACAAGTAGTTGCTATCCTCTTCTGTCTACAGTGCAAGTTCTACAGAATTATAACTCTGGCCATACCTTGCGACAGCTTCAAAAAACGTCCGGTGGGGCTGCCTTGAGTGTTCTTGTTCCTTTCCAAAATAAAAATACCAAGAAGTTCGGGGAGCTGTCGGTCATTGAGACTCCGTGACGTCATTTAATTTCAAGTGGCGCCCTCTGTTCATTTGACGTGTTTGTGTCGGTGACTAGTCTATTCGACAATTGAAAGTTGAGCCTCAAGGGTTATATGTTTTTTGGCAACCCACTTAATCATTTGTCAATTTACGTGTTCATTCAACACTTGGCACTTATTTATCCGGAGATAACTGTAAAGTTGTCTCTATTCTAGAAGGGTGCGCAAATGTGCGTTTTGATAGAGAAATTTACATCAGTACGGCGACGTGTCTATTTTGTTATTGTAAACTGAATGAGAAAAAAAATCACTTAACAAAAGGTGCTATAAAAACAAAGCATTCAAAAATGAATTATATACACTAATTAAACATTCTACTTGGTATTTTCAGTGGCGGATTTCAAGGGGGCCATGGAACCCACTTAAATTCTCCCAGGTTCCATTTGGCAGCCCGCTGATACGATCATCTGAGGGGCAAAATCCTGGCTAATACTCTATCCTGCCCCCCAACACAAAATTCTGGATCCGCCCCTGATTTTCAACAACTGTGCAACATTAACGAGATATCAATTAATTCTTCAATGGAAAAAAACTATGTACAACGAGTCTTTATAAGCAGACTGACACAGAGACCATGAAAATGCCTTATACCATACATGGAATTTGTACATAAAACTATAAACTAGCGACTTCAAACAAACAAAAGTGAAACAAGATAGCTATTCTACTAAACGTAAAACTAGTTAAGATACTATTGAAACAAAATGAAATAACTAGTAGCGTTCTAGTTACATTCGCATATTCCCACGTAATATTACGATTGATCAAGCCACTGTAGTAGCAAAATAAACAGGCAAAGGTAATTTGATTTCAAGCCGCTTGATCTCGCTCATATATATATATATATATATATATATATATATATATATATATATATATATATATATATATATATATATATATATATGTCGTTGTCATGTCTTGAAATTTATACAAACTGAACCACTAGCTCCCCCTACCAACAACGCCGATCTGGAAATTCGTGTAGCTGTGACTCCTATTCAAACGTAAACATTTTTTAATCTGAATATGTTACTTTAAAAAATTGAACACTCAAATAAATTAAATAATGGAATTCTTACAGGGTAAATTCACGACTAACGACACGTTATGACAGACGAGTGAACTTTTAATGATTTTCCAATTTCCCCACGTGTTTTTGATGGGAGACTTGCAGCATCAAATTAATGTTCTACCATGTTCAAGTTCTGTATAGCATTTTCGACATAGTTTTCCATTTCAATGCTATACCTTAAAAAGGTGGATTTTTTGTTCATAGTATTTTACCGTACAGCAAAGAGCGTCTCACTCGAGGCCAATTATATGTATACTAATAGTGATGTAGAACTTGCGCAAGTAGTGTTAAACCGCAATGAGAGATGTCACCAGAGTAAGGCTAGTGTATTCACTGAGGGGTCGAGTGTACAAACTAGAGCAATCCGTTAACCGTGTAGTTTAGGTACCTTGATATAGGGCTATAGGCGGTGCTGCACTGTATACTGCCATATGTTACTCGACTTGGGGATTCGCGTGAGCACAACGATTATTATCAACCGATTCAGTAGGCCTACGTAATTTCCCCGGGTAATGCATGGTTTCATCTAATTCTAAGCGTAATAGCGTAATAACTATTCAGCTCATACAAGGAGCAAACTCATCATAAAAAAATTTTCAAGAAACGCCAATAAATTACCTAAGGCGAACTTTTCTTCTCCAAAGCACTACCGCGGGAACAGCTGACCATTTGGCTCGAGTTGCCAAATGGTCAAACTGCACGTTATCGGTTACATTCATTTGTTTTGATTTTAAATGACGATAATAAAAAATAAAAGAAAAAATACGTACAGGCAGTAGAAGGACCTCATACTTTAAGAAAAATTCTAATTAAGTATCAGAGAGTATGTTTCAATGGTTTTTAGTATGCATATTCAGGGTGCTTTTAAAACGGATTATATATGACTTTGACGCAGTTTGTTTCTGAAATTAAATACCTCGTGATAAGTTCAGTACATCGTTTCTTGGAGGAAGAAATATGATACAACTTGAACTCATCAAAACGCTGCGGCGGATTTTTATTTATTGACAAGTTTTGAGTCGATGCGTGTTTACATTAAAAGGAAACAAAACCCTGCGTGCCTTCATGATTTAAACCAACCATCGTTCTGTCACCTGCTGATGCAGCCATTGGTGTCAATCTTGAAACATCAGGCATGAGGTAAACTAAGACTCATGCTCCTTATGTCGTAGATTGGATGTTATGGTGGATTTCCCCCACAGTTGCTCTGCAGTTCCCTAAACGCCTAGGTCACGCATGCCCGTTTAGCAGACTTTCCTCCAAACCTTTGAGGGTTTTCGAGGGTTACAGACCATGGTTTTGTTTCAGACTATTGGATGGGAACGTCGTTTTTAAAATCTATTAATAACCAAAATCGGATTTGGTATCATTTTATTCAGTCAGCGCGGTAGAAGATTGGCGCTAGACGATATACGCAGCTGGATTATACTTGCGATGAAGCCGCCAGACATGTGAATCGGTATCCATACCGTATCGCAGCACAAATCTTATTTTTATAAGTTGTCCTAAAGACCAGGCTTCTCTGGGGTGTTTTGAAATCTTCTGTCTCGGTATAAAGATTTAACCAGCCAGAATGCAGCGTGAGGAGCGATTACACTTTCCGAATGACAAACGTTCGCGACAACTGTAAGAACGAAGTGCTGGCATCGTTTTCAAGCTTTCTCTTGATCACGGCCAGAGGAAAGGGACCCGGGCCCCCTGAGCCACCCCCTGAATCCACCTATGCCCGAGAATAGCAGAACATTTGCCACAATAGTGTAATCGGCCTTACTACATTCCACGCACTATAAAAACTCTTGACACTACATGTCCTTGACTGAACCTTCAAGGGAAACTCCTTACCGCGGGTACTTTTTCAAGTCCACAATTAACTATGCATAGGAGGTACACTGCATACAATAGAGTCCACTCTCAACATGGATGGTACATGCTGGAGTCGATTCACAACATGGGAGCTAGTATACAGTCGAGTTCCCCCTCCCTAATCCCTCAATTTTCACTAAGGTACACTTGTAAAACGTCCCATAGTAAGCATGCTCTTCGGTCCCGTAGCAAGGGCGTTGCGAGGCCAGTGGCAAGGGCCGATTATCGGAACTCCAAGTACTATGTATCATACCCCCGTTTTCCATATTTGACTGGCGACTATGGTCACCTCCTAAAATTTCTTTTGCGTCGTTCGGGTGGGCAGCTGTGATCAAACTCTGGTTTGGCTTCATTACTACCCTCCCCACCCTCCCCAAAACAGTGTTGGGAGAACGGTGCATTTTTTCGCCTTGAAAGCTTCACAACGAATTGTTCCGAGTCATAACGAATTGTTCGAGCAACGTTATGTACCATTCTAGCTGAGCCACGGTTTGTGGTGCAATAACCAAAAGAATTATTTCAGTAAAGTGATCTACGCCCACATCGCAATAATGCCATTATGTGACTGATATCTAAAAAGCATACACTAATGACTTTAAGCGGATAAAACTATTCACTGATGTTAAAGTGCGCCTACTTGAACAAAAACAAATCCTTAAGAGAAAACATGTATTCTGCTTACCATTATAACACAGTTTTCAACCTTAAATTACAAATCAGCAGACGAGCTGAGGTACATACAAAAATATGAACAGCAAAACTGCCTATGAAACAATACAGCAACATCAATGACTAGTACGCAAGAAGAGCATTCAGAGGAGAGATGGTCAAGTCTGGCATGATTCCGGTATTTATTAATCAATGATGACACAGAAACAATTGTTGGCTGACATTCAAGTTGTAGCAGCAGGTGTTCCTTCATCAGTGTCATAACTGTGACCGATCATTTTGCCAATGTATGAACAGTGACCACATCCCACAGTTAACTCTTGTACTGGATTTGAGAAAATTTTCCTTGACATTCAACATTCAACACATTTTTAATGACTTCCATAAGAAATGTGAGCTGGAGGCAGGCTTGCTCTAATAAAAATATGTATACATATATAATGCAAGTTGAACACTTTCAGTCTCACAGTATTTGAGAAACATTTGTCAATTTTCTTCTAGTTTATCTCAGCACTAATGTTACATAAGTATATAAAACCCCCACAAACTATTTTCTGGTGTTATCAACATCAATTTTCCTCACAGACCTGTTTGCTGGTCTAAAGCAATGCTATGGCATTCTTATCCATTTCTGAATCAAAATTGGTCACCATAACTCCTTGGAATTACCCTGACGACCATTCTTCCTTGGTTACTGACACGCCAACTACAACACCAATAAAGTTAATGGACCTGGCAACAAAATAAGATCTTATGACAGCAAGTGGCCTACATCAAACATTGGTTTTGGTTAGAGTTCAGTTTAGTGCTGTGGTGGTAAATTTAGAGGTATGTATATGTGCAAAGCCCAGGGTATCATCTTGTGTGTCTTGTGAATGTAGACAGCTTTTTGATTTTTGACTTTATAAATGTCTTTCATTGGGTAAATAAATTAATTGCAAAACAATGGTATCAATAAAGTGACCAAATTTCATTTAAAATGTTCAAGATGAAGTCTCAAAAAGGCGTTGCAGTTTTCTAAATTGTTTCATTTTCATTTGCTTCATGAAAATCATAAAACTTCTATTTTTATGATAGCCCCTCAGGCAACAGTGGAGCATTTTACATAACAATTGCTAACAGCGCGTTTGAGAATAGTGCATGAAACATAATATCAGACAGTTACAAATGAATTCAATTGGCCATTTCTGACAGACAGGCTCCTGCATAACTTCAATGCTCTTTACAGTAGTTTCTATTCTATACGTTTTATCCACAACTTGTAACCGTTTAAATTACCACTCTCTCTCTAAGTACCCCAGAAAATGCAATTTTAATTCGTTATTTACACTAAGTTGAAATGTGAGGAATTCTGTACGACTGAGACACCAACCAGAGACAGATACCCAGACAATTAAGGTGCTCAATGCACAACCCTAACATTCAAACAAGAGTAACACTGTGGCTAATAACGCAAGACAGAAATAATATGTAAGCCGAACATAAACACCACTTTACTTGGCACTGCCATTTCTGGGAGTATTTTCACAGAAAAGATGCTAATGTAGAAGAGCTTGTTATTTCAAACCTACACTCCTAATAAATTAAAAACCAGAGAAACAGTTCCAGAGTAATAACATGCAAGCGCAATGCAAAACATTGAAATGCGGTAAGCTTATAGAAGTGTTTACCATTAAAAATCAAAATCACCACTAGATGGTGCAGAATACGTCCTCACTCTAATATTAAAACTGTATGCCCAAACCATGAAAATCCCTCAAGGAACTCCAAAGATGGAAAAGTAAAAACAAAAAATAATATTGCCTCTCAGAAGCACATGGGAAGCCGGATGTGTCTGAAATGAGTAGTCATCTGATGTCGATCTCACAGGAATAAACTAGCCAAATTTCTAACAGATCCTGCAAATGGACTTAGGCAATATATCAGCAGGTGCAAAAAGTCCCTCAGGGATGCCACAGAAGTAGAACCCTTCTGAAAACCAATGTCAGTTGTGTTACTATAAGTAGGTAGACATCGGCCAATTTTCAAAATGACCTAGAGTGGTTAGGTGGATACATAATAGATTAAAAAATAATAAAAATGGCACAGAATATATGGAATCAGTCCAAAATTGGAATGGCATCATCATGTCCTCAATACACATATTTGCTAAATTTCATTTTAACCAACGAAAATACTCCGAAGACAGAGGCAAACATAAAAAATTGCCACTAGGAGACATAGCAAAACTCACTGCTATCTGTGTTAGCTTCAAAGGAACAAATCTGCCTAATCTCATTAAGATCCTGCAAGGGGGTTTAGGAGATTCACCAATGATTGACAGATACCAGATGCCTGGAATCCTAGACAAAGACGATGGCAATATGCACCAACTACATGCAGACACATAAAAAAGTATTACCGGCATTAGGCTAAAGCCTCTGTTCCTTGAAGACATTGAAATTACGCAAGAGAAACCCGAGAGTTAGGGAGTGTGTATTCTTTTGTACCTCGCAAGATTGTGGCTTTGTTTAAAAGAATCCCGAAGAGTTGTATGCTATCTCGCCAATGTGTCTTCACATGAGTGAAAAGAGTGGCATTCAATGAAATTGACATTCCACAAGCGGCACATGATTATTATTCATTGAAAATTACCTCCCAAACACATTAAACTTGTCGGTTTTCTCACAAGAGTGTTCCTGAGCATGTATCAACATTCCAACTTCATGAAAATTACCTCCCACACAGAACACCTGTAGTGTCTCTCACTAGAGATGACTATTCAGTTTAAAGGGTTATCCATACCCAGCACGCTTGTATGGTCCCCTTACGGTGTGCGTTCTTATGTGATCAACATGACATAGCATATTTCTAGTATCTCTTCAGTGTGTACTCTTCTGCGAGAAACTTTATCATCGGTTTACCAATGCATGCAGATTTTCAACACGCAGCACTCTTGCTTGGTTTCTCATTCACGATTGATTCATCAGTTCCACTACCCATGGCACCATCTTCCATTACATCATCCTCACATTGCAATTCAAAGTTTGTAGGTATGAATATATTGCCAACAATAGGAAGAAATCCAACATCCTCTGGCTCATCAGCAAAATCTTGAATCACCTCCTGCTTGACATAACATTCCTCTCCATTCTCGCTGTGAGCATTACCACAGTTACTGGGTGCATTACTCAGGTCAGTGACAGGCATTTGTTTAAATGCTGCCGCACGACAGTTGTCTTCATTTGTACGAACACCTAAAGCAGAATACACGAATGAATTGAAACAGCAATCATACAGGACAATCACATCAGTAACACAGTGTTAATATACAGTACAAGCCTAAAGTTCACTGTCATCAAGGCTTCACGGACTGAATTCATACTGGGAATGAAGGGGAGTTAACAGGAAAGTTTGTAGTGTGGCTAAGCACTATGAAAAGCCAAGTTATAAAAACCGTTCTTGAGCAACAACAAACTGTCAGTTATTTCAAAGTCTTGAAATCACCTTCGGTTTGATGAAGAACAAGTTTGAACCAATTTCATAACAGGGAATTGTCTACAATCAAGATTGGTTTTGAATTGAAAGGCTAACTTCTTGTTGCTTCAATACTTCAAATATTCAATTCTCATCAGAGAAAGTAACACATTCAAGTTAACTTATCTGTAAGGGCTGCAGCAGTAACAGATCTGCAAAAGTTGATGAATCTGGAAGATATTGTGGAGCAACAAAATTAAAACTGCCACAAGAGACCACAGCAGAATTACAGATTTGTTCAAAGGACAACACCAGATGTTTTCTCAACAAGTACACTTATGCCTGACTTCACGACAATCCTTGAAGAGCTTTGGCTTTGTATAAATGAAAATAGATGAATTTTGCCGAAACTTGATGCAGAGGTTTGTGGTGGGAATGCACCAGCACCGGTCAGTTTTAGAACAGATTTGCATATCGGGGCACCACATGATGGCCATTTTATTATTGACGAGAACTTTATTGTCCACTAGGTTGTGGAAATACCACAAGATGAATTTTTACGAAACTTGACAGAGATATGTGGTAATGCTTTAGCACCAGTTGATTTTCAGGCATGCCGTTATGTCCCACCATTAATTGTTTTAGTACTAGATATTTCTTGTCCATCCAAGTCTTAATTGGCTAAACACTTTGACAAAGTTAGCCAAAACCTGACATAGGGTTACGTGGTGAGAATACCCCAGCACCAGTCCAATTTGGAAAACATGGCGACGGTATCTGGCTACTATCGTGTTCAATTTGATGGAAAACAAATCTTTAATTAAAAGTTTAAGCAGTCATCAGGGTGTACCGCAATTCTCAAATCTATTCCAAGTCGACTGGTGCCAGTGCCCTCAATGGAACCATATTTGGCCCTATTGCACAATGACAAAAATTTAAAAATTATACAAAATTATTATCCAGGCCAAAAAATTCCCACCAATTAAAAGATTCCACTCAAGATCGGGGTTAGAATCACTTGTTTATTCATAGCGATGTAAAACATTGCCAATTAACAGCAGTGACTGGGTGGTAGAAAAGCATTGACCTGGGGGAGATTTTACCCTCAATTAAAAAACTCCCTTCCAAAAGATACTGTCAACTTTCCCCTCGTGTAAGCAAAGACTTGGTTCATTGAAGCTGGAATCAGGGCTACCTTACAACATGCATACATCATTGCATTTCTGCAAATATCCCACTATTCTAGCAAATTATTATTTGATTGCTACCTGTTACCTGTAAAAACAATAAAAAAGCCCCAAAATTTCTGGTTTTCAGCAACAAGGTCTTCTTAAGACAACGGTGTTTCAGCAGGCTTTTTAATAAGAGCCATATCCAGAACTACATAGCAACTGCATCAAGACTTATGTGGTTTATTACCCGAAGCATTATTTCAACGTCTGTGACCTAAACGCAAAGAGCAGCATGAACTGCTTAGAATTCTTGTGTCGGCCATATTGCATTTGATGGCTGAAACTACGCCGTTGAGTGAAGTAGTCGTACTAAACTTTGTTTGAAGAAATAACACACTATCAGTTCGTGCCCAGCTTAGAAAAAGTTCTAATCTGAGAAAGGAACAACACAATAATACTTACTTTGTAACAGCAAGTGGCCTAAATCAAAATTGGATTAGGAAGTTTTTGTTGATTTTTTGACATGCATGGTTTGAATTGAATAATGATTTTTCGTCAGTGTTAGTCAACATATGTACACTTAGATGCATGGGTCATGTGATTGAGGGTGTCCTCATAGGCGCTTTTAATATACACCTTCTGCAGAGTTAACAGCATACATTTGTCCTGTACTGTTCATATTTATTATTCATATGCATAGCAAACGATGATTCGCCATAAAGCCTACATTCACATACTGGCCAATTGGGCTTAGAACAAGACTGCTGGTATAAGTGGCCTTCGCACGTCTGATGCATCTCAAAAGACACCAGACTACTTGCACTCTTTCCTTTAGACTGTTACGATGTTCACGTAACAACCAAGTGTTTCCGAGAGTATGAATAACCAACCATAAGCTATAGAAAACAGGCACACTATTTCACACTGAGAATTGAGTGCCCCAGGCATTCTTTCACTTTTATTGCTTACCAGCACCACTGTTGCTCCGTGTCTCATCAGAAGACAATGGTGGTTCAGAGTTTTCAAGACTTGGCAGGTGCACAATACATTTTCTTGTCTTTCCAGATGCTGTCAACTTAGTAAACACAAACCCAGGCGGTTTTCTTTTTTCACCAATTGTCATGCTGTAACAGACCGTTTTGTTAAAAGCATGGAAACCTTAAACTGGCCACAATTTCCCTTTTCAAGATAGTGATTTTGGCACCGAGTTCTTTTTTGTTTATTACAGACAAAAATTCTTGATCCCTCGATTTTGAGGCTGATTATCATCCCCGTTCTTCTGTCAAAAAAATCATGTGAAATTCCCTCCAACAGGCAAAAAAATCCCATGGAATTGTCTTGGAACATAACAACTTTGTGGAAGCAAAGGTGTTAGTGTAGAAATTGGCTTCAAGATGGCGCTCTTAATTTCATGGTAAAGAAACTCAATGTATAAGGTGTCCCAAAAACTTAGCAGCAGAATTATTTTGGTAGTGCAGCAATTTTTTGTCAGGCAACGTTCCAGGACTCTGTGACAGGAATCTGCAGCATCAGCATACCCATGACTGACAATGTATGACGACTGGCAACGTTACGATTTTCGTTGAACAAATCAGTATTTTTCTGTCTTAAAGGAGCATGCCACCCAAAAAAACAACCTAATTTGTATCAATTTAGATCGAGTAGTTCTACTCCATAACGACACGTACGGTTGCGTTACCTGACACCTGATGGCAAACGGAGGTGTTGAAATTATCCAATGACGTCATCGGTTTCACACGCAGTTTGTTCAGCAGTTCACAACACGGGTTACTGGTGTCAGCTTATCACTTGAAGTCCTCATTTAATACCAATAAATCATCAAACTTTGATGCAAAACCCTTAAAAATACACCGAGTTCTTATAAAAACATGTTGTTATATTTCGCTCTTACGGATTTATTGGTATTTGGACACACCGTAGCCTACAAAGTTCGGCAGGCCAATAAGGTCCGTAGCAGGAGTTTGGGGTCAGTTTGGAGATAATTTCGAAGTATTTTCCGTGAGATACAGGCAAGAGAACCTAGATCTATGTTGTTTAGACTTGTGCTTTTTTGAGTTCTAAACAAAAAACGCTTGTTAGCCTGGCCAGTGGCTCGGAAACTGATCAGACATCACGAACATAAACTAGCCAAAGTTCAGTTGAAACTAAACCTCCAGTCAAGAAAATGCTATACTAGTGAGCCAAAGTAATGTGCACCTGATTATGTTTTGGTGAATTAGCCAAGAAACGGCAAATCTACTTACTCGTCGGGGGCCGCGAATTCAGGTTCCGCTTTGGCCACAGCACCGTCAGGGCAGAAGTTGTACATTGACAATCATTATTTGAGTAATGTAAATGTAAATAAAGATTCCCCTAACACCTGGCCGTGGGATGGAAATCGAGTTGTTTCACAACAGTTTCTGCAAGCAAACACTAAATTAGCATGAGCTCACACGACCTAGGTGTCCCGTCAATTAGTTTTAGTGCACCTAAAGCCGGTAATGCAGTGATTTATTCATTGCTGGCTTCTCAAATCATTTGCACTCACAAACACTCCAAAGGCATTACAAATTGCATCTAATGAGACAGACTTTGCTTCAGTTTTATATAAGTATTGGTTAGGGTGAGAATAATTCATTTTGAAACAGAACGCTCAGTAATAAACACCAACATGGCAACTCGCAATTCCGACTTAGTACGAGCTAGAACTCATCAGTCCCGACTTCGCAGGTGGATCGTTAAGTTTTACAGGCTATCAATTCGAACAGGAATACAGTGATGAAGAAATACTAGAGAGGCGCCGTGAACAAGCTCAGACAACGGAATGTATGGAGTTATTTGGTAAACCGGCATTCGCCAGGCACTGTCGACGTCTGCAGGCCACAGACACGGAGATGTTTCACGGCCTCATACTTGCTATTTACAGCGTACATTTCATTCTTCACTACCATGAGCCACTTCCTAAGCATTTTGGACTTTCGAGGAAGTAAAAAAACGATATACCCGCTTTCCTCGCAGCTGCTTAGTTCGGACAAGCGGGAACGATGCACCGCAACATAGCGGCATTCACTCTGCATATGAACCAGACGTCGCTAGCGTCGTTTCTCACCTTCCTCACAGGTTAACGTGACACCTCTTGGCAAGGTAGGGTCGACCGTATGCGAGGCGATGTGGATATAGACCGATTAAGATCGCAAAAAAGACTAATTAAATCAGGTGGCATTCTCCTTTAACTGTAATATATTAACGGCGAAAGCAAACTTTTTTCATATCATTTTCCGTAAAAATAAGGCTCGTTGACTATCCCAGACATATTTTTCAGTTAATCACGGCTTCTCGTAATGTAATTAATTACTCGTGCTATACTCCAGAAGTGACGTTTTGGGAGTCAAGAATTACGAGCCAATTTGGTTCTGCCTTCGAGTTTACTATGAGGATCTGTACTACTGTTGTTTTTCGTGCTGTTTTCACAAAATTGTCATCACCACTTCCCATCGACAAGTGTTCTTCGACAAGCTAGGTTGTTAGTGAACTCAATTACACTGGTTTTAGGTATTGTTTAGTTTGTAGTAACCTGAAAATGGCTGGAGTCAGCGACCCATATCACATTGACAGCGAGTGACGGAGACATTATTCACAGACAATCCGTGGGTGGGAATATGTTTGAGCCCGAGAATAATGAGGCAGAGTATGCACAGGTACAGGCAAGTGTTGAGAGGAATGAGGCAGAGACTGAGGAGAGACGTGGTGGGGTTCTTGGTGCAAATGCATGGTGTGCACCATTATGTTGACCTCAATGGAATGCCTATGCTGTTCACTGGACGACGAACTGTCCTCACCATGCAGCATTCAGTTCAAGCACGTTAAAATTTATTAAGTGCTGGTTCAATAACATGGCCATATTGCTTCATTTGAAACATTGGCAAGGATGGTTTTAATTTAAAAATGTGACACCCACAAAGAATTTTGAACTAAGGTAAGCTAACACGTAGAGTATTGTCGCATCCACGAGTACAAGAAGGTGTAGATATAAGCCAATGACACACACTGACTGGAAAAACTGCCGTTTAGAATACCTCGGAACTAACTGAGGAGTTGCAGGTGTTTCTGAAACAGTCTCTCGTTCATACTCCATGCACACTTCTCTAGACATTGTTGCAAGTCCCTCACTAAAAGCACTTTGTACCACTTCATACCTGGAATACAAAACAAAAAATTACACTACCTTATTAAGTATGGGAAACGATACAAAAAACATGCAAGTGCAACGATATTTAGCCACATTGCTAAGAATTGAAATTTGTGACCAAAATTATTCCCGCAGCTTTTTTGAATTCCCACGTTTGCCCCTTTGTAAACTTTTACAGGCTAGCAAAATTGTGACCGTTTCACTCTGCTACCTAATGAGTAACTACAGAAAGCACAAGTTTAATACTGTTGCAAACACTTCATTCCGTCAGCACACCATCTTTGGCCACATCACGTGACCTAATGAATATAAGCCTGAAAAGATTTCTACTCTAGATAGAGCATCTGCACGGATAGCACAAGGTCCTGGGTTTGAGAACTTTGAGCCCCGCTCTGGGGGCAGAAATCTGTTCAGACTCCTCTTCATTAGGTCACGCGATGTGGCCAAAGATGGCATGGTGACGAGACGAAATGTTTGCAACATATTTTAAATGTCATACTGACATATTTATACTCATGATACTAGGTTTGATTAATGACGCCTCAGGTGCGATACCTCGGATTATAAGATCGACTGAATGTCAAAATACATGGGATCTGAATAAAATTAAGGTGCAACAAGTCATAGAAGACTCACCCAAACATGAGGCATGGCTTAACCTAGTACATAAGCACTGCATCTAGTAAAATTCATGTTTTACCACCGCCATGTACAAAAAATAGATGCCCTAGCTGCAGTCGTTATTTAACTTTTTATTCATGCTCCCTATGTCTAGAAGTTATTCAAAACTTTTTCAATTCATTAGCACAAATTCTAATGTGAATCCTGGCCAGGTGGATGAACGCTAAGCGATTCCGACATAGACCACTGCATGGTTTGTGTCTCGTATCCCAATTGGCATCAATTGGCCATTTAATTCAGGGCAAAAATTCCTGGAACTGTAGGAAAACATATGAATTTGCTTTTCCATACCAAGAAACAATGAAATTGATCGAAACTGTAACTTTCAATTTAATTTATTAGCACACAGTATAAAACAGCGAATACTGGGAGGATGACTGAGATTGCCAAAATAAATTGATAATGCTCGTCGACCGATTTGTTATCTGGTGTGCAGATAAAATCATACAAAAATTTTGATGGAAGGAAGTTTTAATTCATATTTTAAAGTCAAATATTTGAATGCTATGCGATTCTAATCTTACACGGGCTGCTGGCGAGTGTGTGTTCAGCGTATCAAAATCGACAAAATACATAGAAATGCAAGAACACATTAATTTGGTCTTTCCATGTATCAAAAATGTTATATTAGGAATTTCATCTTGAAATAATTCACTTCGCATTTCAGAATATTATCAGCAAGTGTCACCACCACTTAAAATAGAATCTATCAACTTAAGACAAAGATCCAACATGGCATTGCATTGTGAGTACCTGAGATATATTAAGACTATAAAACATTGTGTTGATTGCATGACAGTGAGTTTGTAATTTAAATGTAAATTATATTTATCCCATACGCGTTGAATCTGTCGAGGGAAATACAGCCATGTAATAAAGTTTTCCGTATTCACCTTCCGCACTACTTCAACAGTGACCTCTTACATGGAAAGTTCAAAAGGTAGGTCAATGTCGACTCGATGTCTTCAGCTGCTTCGATCATCAAACTTTCCGAATATAGTTTAAAGTAATACAGTTGCAGCAGTGTAACTATCACTCAACATGCAACCAGGCCGTAAACGTAAAATCTGGAACAAAACTGTTAATTATATGACACAGTTGCCGTTGTTTTCATCTTTGATGCATCTTTTCAAGAAATAAATCGTTACTTTTAAAACTGTTTCTTTTACAAGAGAAAACTTGCAACCTAGCGTGCAAGTACATACATCGTCATATAGGATGTAATTCGCCATGTGAACAGTCTGGGTGAAGTATTTAAAAAATCTGCCAAAAAATGTAAGAAACTTAGGAATTTGAAGCGTATGGGATAAATACAAAACGTACCTCGATTGGCGTACATGAAGTAATATCCCACTCGCCCTTATTCCGTGTATCGACCGAGACCGAAGGTATGCGGAATAATGTCTCATAGGTTATTACTTCATGTATGCCACTCTCGGTACCTTTTGTGTATATATTTCAATACAGTTGGCTGTCTGTATCGAAATTCCACCGAATGAATATTACAAGTTTGGCCAGATTTCCATACGGGCCCGGACAACAACACTGCTTTGAAATATCACTGTTAAGTGTTCCAAGTAATCAATAGAAAACAAGATGAGTAAATGGTGATAATTTTTTTTGCCGTGTATATTCATTTCAATAAATTTTGTAAGTTTGAAATTTTTTACACCAAATGATTACAAACAAGCTTTTCTAGTATATTTAAAATTATTTCACAGCTAAATGAATTCATATTTGTGAAGTAATGTTGTTGCATTTCCTCAAATACAAATGACTGGTTGTGTAACACCTGCTTACCTTCAGTTAGACATCAGCATGCCTTATAAGTTGGAATGAGTAAGGTCACTAGCCAGGATCATTAGCAACTTGTCAACAGACAATGAAATTAGATGATTTTTTGGATGAACTTAACTTTCACATAAACATTTTTGTCAGTGAAGAACGTCCACAGGCGACTAAGTGTACTCCGAGTACAGGAGTATCAAACTTTTTTCAAGCAGTCCTCTGTTACGCTACTTAACTCGTCTCTACTGCCACTATAGGCTCTTTATTTTGCAATTACGGGCGACAGTACATACCCACAAAAAGTTACTAATTTCTAAATACAGGAAATCAAATCAAATGAAACAAGCATATATGCACATGGAGTTATTAGCAACTCATACCATAACAAGTCTGGAGACGATTCAGTCAAGATAATTTGAACAAATTGATGAAAATCTGTCGCGGTTTGCTCGAGTTTCTCTTACCGGGTACCATTTTGAGTTAGTTACGTGAAATCCCGCATGTTGACGAATAAAAAGTCCAAGGGACACAAATCTTCCAAATTTCACCTGATACCTTCTCATGCTATTTTGCTAGCCTTTGCCAAACTCACGTGACTCAGTAGACATGTATACTTTGCCGTTATCGCGTGTGGTGAAAAAGTTAACGGCAACCAAAAAAGTGGAGTTGGATTTCTTTGCCAAAGTCAACTTAATTCTCAAGGACCAATGATGAAAGTAAGCGCTTTTTTAAATGATAGTTTTAAGTGTGGAATGTATTTTTGACGAGGTGAAAACTCAAAATCGGTGACTGGATTTGGGTAATTACGGCTCATTTAAAATACATGTAACAAAATGGGTACAGAAAGTGAATGGAAGTATTGTAGCCCCTAATGGCCAACCAAGAGGCTACGTATTGCCTAGCTCTTCATGTGCCAGAAGATTTTCGTGAAATTATGCTTCGCAACGTGGCTTTGATGTTTTAATCAGTGCCGGGCATAATTCTCCGAAAAGCTTCCAGCGTTTGAAGCACCTATAGGAGCTCCACCGTTTTACAGGCAGTGCCAGTAGGGCGGTGATCACGGTCTATACTGCAGGCCTACTAGTGGGGGCCTGTGAA
>NMRA01000027.1:1545374-1579056 GCA_002633005.1 Phoronis australis
CCCCCCCCCCCCCCCCCTAAGTCCGCTTATGGTTTATACTTCCGCAAATTGAGCTGCCGTCTGGCATGATCAATGAGATAAATCATAGCTCATCGGGCACGATTCTTATGTCCTGGTGAGACTCCATGGCGGCGACATCCCGTTGCTCCCAACTTGTTCGCTTGTACAGCCCAACAACAAGTTGGGAAGTTTACCCCCCGTAGCCAATTAACTCCATTCTGGCGTTGATGGTTGGAGGGAATGCGCTCTTTTGTTTGATAATTGCTCTAATCTCCGATCAGATCCTATCTAGCCTGACAGGGGTGGGTTGATAAAAATGTAAGATAAGACAGATATTATCGCACGTTCAGCACCCCTCACATCTGGAAAAGTTACTGAACGACAGGACGCTGTAATGCGGTCCTGGCGGGCGTGATCATGATTTACGTTCCTTTTGACGTGCTCAATTATGGCCCTGGACCCGGTGGTCAAAATGTTATACCACGTATAAGGCCCGTAGGAAGGCAAAAATTATTGGGGGAGCACAAACCATTTCAACGTCTCCAAACCACTTCCCCATGGTCACCACCTCTTTGACGGGTAGTTCAGTTTCTTGTGGCTGGGGAAAAGGATATTGTGTCCCAAAAATGTGCACTTTTCGTCCAGAACGCCTGGAGTTCAAATTCAGTTCCCGTGGATCACTGAGATTCTGCGCGGGCCAACTGCATTGTTACATCTCACTTTAACGTGGGTACGTCAGTCAAGACGTGCACGCGAATCGGGGCAAGCAGCCATGAATTCCGTTTTCAAGAACAAAAATTCATTACTCAATACTACTGGAAACTAAAAACACCAAACGCGTGCAAAGACTACCTTTCCAAGCTTTAAGTTTAATTTTATTTATTTAAGGCTTTTTAAACCTTATTTCTATCTACGGTTTGTGTGTCCGAATTCCATCAATGTGTTTGAGAGTTATTTTAGATATGCAAAAATCGTCTAAGTGTACTTTACTATTTGGGGATCGGATTATTGAGTTCTTTCCAACTTCAGGCTGCAATTAAATTCCCTGAAACATCATCAATTCTTACAAGATTAGTTTCTAATTGTCAAGAATATTTTTTGAATCTGTCGATTTTCGTAGATACGTAAACAAGTATATCAGAAACCAACGAGTTGTTTATCAAAACAGAATGTTTTCCTTATGGATGCTCGAAGACTTTTGACGGGTAACCGGGGGAATTCATATTAAGGTGTATTTTTGCTCATTTCAGAGGTACCTATAATGGTTTACAATGTAGACTTGGACTTCACTAACAAAATACGGTGAAGCCTTTGTTTATGATTGCGAGAGTTCTTTGAGTACCCCTTTCGACATGTATGAACACCATCATTACAAGCAGTAGCTCAGACAGCAGTGTTTTCCACATGTGGGAATTCCTTACAAACATCTCAACCATTTTCAAACGAGAACTATTCTTCTGATACTAGGGGAAACAGTTTCTGTAACAAAGTTATTTTTTAACTAATAATCGGAAATAGTCCTTTTGTGTAATTCACACGTAGTGGTCTTCACATTATTCAAAATTCCACCCTTTCCGTGGCGGCCATCCTAATGTATTTTTCACATTTTGGTTGTTTGGGTCAGATGGCTGTGCTGTGATGAAATTGGAATCTTAACTTCCCTCGTGAATACCGGTACTTGGCAGTGTAGGATTTACATATATTGAGGGACATTTTCCCCCGAACTGCTCCACCGAGAGAGGGTACCGGTACCGTCTGAAATGGGACACCTTAATAACTAAGCTTGGAAAAAAGAGTGACAGTTCATTCCGCCGTAGTGTGGTCCCAAAACGATGCAGGGAGTGACCTCCTTCAGCATGAAATCCGGTTGCACGATTTCACCAAAACAGGAGAATAGCGTCAGCGGCCCCTTAAGAATGTGTCAATAAAACACAAAAAGGTGGCCACTTGAATGTCATCTATATTTCCAAGTATCGGGAAATGCACAGCAATTGATGTTATCTGTCAGGTCACCAATTTTCTCAAGTAATATGCAGTTTCAAGAAAAAAAATAAAGCGAAAGTTGTCTCCGTTATCTCTTGCCAGAGAGGGACCTCTGGAAAATTTTATTAATTTTGCATTCACAAAATTGACGTACATGTATTGAATTTAAACATCCGGTAAATCAGTATGCTGCACAAAAACTTCGCTTTACAAATTAATGTTCTCGATTTTTCGAAATATCATGTGTGCGTTTAAACGACCTCTGCTGCAAAAGCGGAGACCCTAGCGACAATGTCCTGGCCAGGGTCCTCAAAAGGTAATTGCCAAGCACTGATGCAGAGTTGTTAAATGTTCTCTTGAATATTTTCTCTTATCCGTATTTCGCAGGCTTTCTTTTTCGACAGTCCCAGGCCCCACGCCTATGTTGATTGCCACGGTTTAACCCAGTGACGCGACCCGTGCCCCCGCCCCCCGCTTCCTCTACGGCCCTGCAGCAATGACGTCGTTTTATCACGCGTCACGCTGTAATTGGTGAACAATAAACCTGATGTCAGCGCAACAATTAGACCAGCGGATAATTTTGAAGTTTTATGTAACCCAGCCCTGATGTGATGAATTATAGGTCCTGGCGTGATAAATTCTGGTCTTGGGTATATGTTTTGGGTCTTGCAGAGATTGTCATTCTTGAATGGAAAATTTGTGTCCTGCATTTTTTCTGCTTGTACTTTCCGTAACCACACGTGTTCTAGATTTTTTCAGCTTGGCCTTGTAACTAACGGAAACGAAAGGTGAAAATCTAAACACTCAAGAATTAAAAGCATGTTACTACTCTGCACGACCATCAAAAAAGAACACTCCGGCCAACCCGCGATCCAGAACGCGCGCGAAATGACTAGGCGATCGAGAACGAGACCTTGCACCAAACCTGAATGGCAGACGACAGTGACGTACCCGGTGAGTTTAAGTGTCATTTTTTTATAAATAGAGGCTACTTTGGTACGAATGCAACACACAGAAAAGCTTCAGAGTGTAACCTTTGTTGTGGATCTGAAAATATACTTGGATTTTGCTTATGTTTTAAAATAAAGAGCTTATAGAAACTTAATGCGGTTTCGGTAAATGGCCGGGCTTTGCGCCTCGTAATATTCGAGATATTTAACAATACAAGCAGGTCCTTGCGTGAGACAGCAATTGGGAACGAAGTCATTAATTCTATGGCGACGTGAACGCAAAAAAGCGACCGTGAACGCACAATTTTTTCTCTGCATTGTTCAAGTTAAGGTATTATGCCACTAATTTTAAATAATACTGAGCCTGAATTAGTTGATGGGTTGATTATTAATTATGTTTGATTGTTTTTTTTTTCACGATTTCTTTGTGAGATTTAGTCTAACAAACATAACTGAATGCGTTTGATTTTTTTCACTTGAACCGTCTTTCAGGGTGTTAACGTTCTTGCCTTCAAAAATGAGTAGTACAACTGTTGCATGTCACAAAGGAGTGTGTGTGTGTTGTGGAGCTTCGTTCAGGTACTAAGAAATCGACTTAGTATGACCACATGGCAATAAAACACAGTGACACTACAGCAAGCAAGACCTTTTCCAGCCCTGTGATTAATGCGTTGCATGCCTCAAGACTTTTAACGATATAGGAAAACACAGCATGAAGCATCGTGCTCAGGAACCAGGTCGATTAAGTGTTCTATCTGTGACCAATGTCACAGAAAGAGTTAGCCTGACGCGACACATTAATTGCGTCACAGCACCAGGACACTCCTTTTTGTGGTGAATGTGGCATGTCATACACACAGTATGCCTCCTTCTACAGGCATAAGAAGCAGAAACGTCATGAATGAAATCATTATTAAGTCCAGTGGTGAAGGTTGTTAAATCACAATAGTTTATTCAGATTTACAGAGTTTATGATTGGTAGTTGTCTGTTGTGACAGTTTTTGACGTTTTGTCTTGAACTTTTTTCCACAAGTTTCTTTCTATATTTGTGTTATTTCAACAGGATCTTTAAAAGAACCAATGCATTTTTGCAGTGTTTAGGTAGATTTAAATGGTCATACTAAGTGTCACTGGACATTAATTACATACAATTGCTCTGAACAATTGGCATTTTAAAAGAAATTACATATCTATGATTATTGTAGACATTGCTTTCATATTGTTGTTGATTTCTTGTGGGAGACTGTTATCCTATCAATCAGTCCGAAATACATTGTCTATGATTCAGTGATGATTTAGTCTAATACACTCCAAAACTAAATCGTAGGAAGTAATAATGTATTTGTAATATTGATTATGCCTACCCTAAAGCAATATTTTACATAATTTTGTATGACCAATTTTGAGTTATGTGTGATAAAAGATTAATATTATATTAGAAATGCTATATTATTGTTGTTGATTCCCAAGTTGTGTAAATCACTACAGTGTGTAGTTGAAGTGATGTTAAAGACAGCATGTTGACTACGTTTTGAGAAAATCACAATATAGTACCTGTATTATAACTGTTTCAATTTTTTCAATGCCACATTAAACTGGAGATCATAAACTGAAGATGGATCATGAACTTAGGACCAGGACAACAAAACAGAAGAGTCAAACATAACCTACATTCGAGCCACACTGGTACCACAAGTCAATCTGTTCATCTCTGTATCGATGATATCAGTAAAACATCAAGTAAAATCCCACTGGTTTTATCAGCCCATCAGTTTACACAACTTCTGGCCAATTTTTGGATCCCAGACGTTCATGTGTTGGAATCTTTGAATCATCTCGTGAATGGTGCTGCGCACTCCTCTCTCTCCGCAAGCTCATAATCATTCTTTGACTTCACTGCTTTTTTGCTTTTTGCTGTCACAATTTTGAAAGAAGATTCGACACTCGCTTTCATTTGCTGCAACAATTTTTTTACCCGTGGCTGACACGCCACGTGGAATAATTCCTGTGTGAGTTATCAGTTTAGAACCTCTTGTTCCCAGTGGTTTCATCTAAAAGTAGATGTCCGCAGTTCAAAACCCTGATAGGGTGTACTTTCATATTGGAAGTAAAACAAAGAAAATTCATCAAATTTACTCACCTTAATTGCCTCACTGGCTTCTCTTCTCGCGCCAACTATAAATTTCGTTCTCAATCGCCTTCCGGGCGCCTTCTCCGCCATCGCGGGTTGGCCGGGTGAAGAATTCATAACCAGAGCTTTCACTTACTCAAGAATACAGTCCAAAACGAAGTTTCACTCTGGAAGACCAAAAAACAACTCAAGAACAAAATTTATTAGATCAGAACCTAAAAGTTATGACGTCAAAAATTAAAATCGATCAGTCAAGACCGCGATAATTTGTGACGTCAGGACCGAAACAATCGCGGATTTAGAGGGGGGCCATGGGATCCGCCCCTGCGAAGTTTAACACTCCTGGAAATTTTCAGGACGGATTCATGCCAGGAGACCACGTGACACAAGGGCTAAGCGTTAGTTCGACAATTAATGTCGCTCCGCACCATCACAGGCGGGCCGGGGGCTATAGCTCCCCACGTGACTTTTTTCAGTGCTGCGCCGCCCGGCCATATGTCACATTGTCGTGACGAGGTTGAATTTCAAATGTCTCTTCTACCTTTTACAACAGAAGCCAATGTACACGTGGACACACTAGACTCAACTTAGGAACCATCTGTTAGGCCTATTGGTTCACAGATTCAATTGTAACGATCGGCCGTCCCTCGCGGCCATCTTGTTTCTAGTGAGTGACGTCCCACACGTTCGCCTAATGGTCACATGCATGCGTCGCGCTCTAACACGTTATGAATTTTCGATCCTAGCGTGTCAAAAATTGACCCGACATGATAAATTTTGGTTTTGTGTACTAGGTCCTATAGTTTTTGGTACTGCATAGATTTTAAATCTTGAGCAGAAAATTTGTGTCCTGGATTTTTTCCGCTTTGGCTTTTCGTGGCGCGAAAGGATAAAGTACATGCAGGGTCTCCCACTCTAAGCCCTAGTCAGTTTTGCATGATCCCTCTTCAGTTCTGCACTTGTCTCACTAAAACATTCAAATGCTCATCTATGGGAAAGACATGCTGACGTTGACCCATCAAGCGATTTCTCAAAAACAAATATGAACTGCGACCTCAGCAACCAGATATTGACGAACGCTGAAATCGAATTTGAACCTTCTCCATGAGTCACCCCCCTTGAAGGTCGCCAGTCGATGAAGTTCAAAAGTCCAGCTTAGTGGTCAAAGACATCTCCGACCCTCGGTGACTGAAGACGCTGAGGTAACAGACCCCAATATACCACACGAGGTAAGAAGTATATGGCTAATGCTTTTCACTTTGAAAAATATGACGGAAATGAACCGGGGCCGGAAAGTTAGAATACGACTGAAAACTGTATAATAACGTGATCATTGTTGGCTTAAAGCCTATTCCCAAAAGATATCCGGACCGACGGATGTAAATTGTTGCGTCGACTTAACTATCAAAATCATGTTTCATTTCGGCTAGGGAACGACGTGGTATTTTGAAATGCGCGTACTTCTTTCAGTCATAGATGGAATTCACTTTATCTCCAGGCAGTCGCGATAGTCCTTGGCCACCAGTGTAACGCCTCAGTGGCGGATCTAGGATACCATCAGTGGGGGCAACGTGTTGCCTCGGGGGCTGAATTGGGCAAAGCGCGATTGCATTTACACAGGCTAAATGTTGCGGGGGCAGAGGATGTGGTCCTTTCGGTGAGCTATCCCCCCCCCCTCATCAACCGGTATCGGTTCTAGTTGATTAACTCACGCTGTTGCTATTTCACTTTGCTTGCCGCAGGGCCCCCCTACCTATATCCCCCTATGGTTTAGTGTCAATCTAGCTAAGCTCGGCAATCTCCCGCAGATTGAGTTCCATCCCGATGGGGCGATCGATGTTTACAGTAAACGTAAACGCTAACGCCCCGCCGTCAGTCTCGACAATAATCTATTTTTCTACTGCAAACTCATCGGATCGGCATTGGAGGATTTATGTGACAAAGATATCAACACCTATTTTACATTCAACGAAAGTGATAGATTAGCGCACGTCCACATCAAAATTTCATAGAATCCCTAATGCCTCCTCAGGTTCAGTTTAAGTCGTTAGAATTAAAGTCAAAACTACATAGTACGCGGGCCAAAGTCACTCGACCAACAATGTCCAATTAAAGTCTTCACATCAATCAACGTCAAACACATTTCACTTTTCAGAAAAATGTCTCAAAATTCAGACACTGAAGAACAAGGCGCCTCCAGCCTAACATCTGACGCCTCAGGAACGGATGTCATTGACAAAGCACTACTGGAAAAGGCCTTTAGAGAGGCGGAGAATCGTGACGACATCACAATCGACCACTTTTCCGTCTCGAAAGGGTCGACATTTGGTGAGCACCTGCATGATAATAATATCTTTTCAAACTTTGGGGAAAATAGTACTTAAAATTGTTATGCCTGTCGCAGTTTAAAGCTGGCGTGAAGTTTAAATCCGTCCCTAAACATAACTTGATTTAGACCACTGGTCTTAAATTGTTTCTTTGTTGGATTGTTAGTCCTAGAAAGAACTGGCAGCTCGCTATTGTTGTTTTTTTTTTTGGTACGATAAGCTAACTAATTACACGAGCTCTCAAGGTACTAACAACTTCATATTAAGCTTAGGATATTCTCATGAGTGAAAAAGAAGAGACTGGCTACTTTAGTGACGCCAAACGGCTTAAATGAAAATTAGTTTTTTGACAGATAAGGTATTTAGAAGAGCCTTTATCCGAAGACCAAAGGTATTTTTTCTGGCATCATAAGTTCTGTGACTTTTAAAAATAGACGAAATTCCGTTTATTCTTTTTGTACACTACAAAGCCACAGTGCCTCTGACGGTTTTTCTTCTCGTATTATAATCTTAAATTATATGCTTAAACCCTTTAAATGATCATGACGTTCGGGTAAAGCAAAGACCGAGATGAGGTGGCTTAACACGTTATACAATGTACGGTTGGTCTGCAACCATACACTGTCAAGATTTGCTCTTGTGATGGCGCAATGTGTGATTAGGGTTCAGACCCTTATGCAAATGTTTGCTGAACAAACAATCAATATTAGCATGCCGGGAGCCGTATATCATGGCACTTCGCAAAAATTGACAACCATCAGATTCACTGATCAAGCTGACCATCTTCGCCACAAATTGTTCGTAATTAGCACTAATTGTCGCAATTGTTTATCCGCCCTGGATCGGTCGAAAGACTGGCTACTCCAATATAAAGTTGCACGTGAATACGACGTGTCCTAATGAAGTGTAGAAATCAGAAATTACACTTCGGCCATTGCTGGATGATGCATGCAAGTGTTAGAGGCCGTCTATCACTGAGATCTTGAGCGCAGCAAATTACTGACCCTAATGTTGTAACATTGTTGCGATTGCCGCTTCAAAAGTTTATTGCTTAAGTTCCATCAGTTGGTGCTCCTGAAGATTCAGTCTTTTTCTTTTCTGAA
Organism: Phoronis australis; assembly: GCA_002633005.1. NCBI lineage: Eukaryota > Metazoa > Phoronida > Phoronidae > Phoronis > Phoronis australis. The sequence goes on from NMRA01000027.1 coordinate 1,553,869, forward strand.
AAGAACAGAAAGTTTCTCCCTAGTCTCTGAATGCCTGAATTCAACATTCACTTGGCGAACTGTTGTTTCACCTACGCCACTTATGTGAATTTATTGGGTATGAAGTACCGTTTAATAGATTGTTTAACTTGCAGGCGACGGTTTCATGTCGACCGTGTGGTCTGTTCAGGTCCAAGCGCAGTACGGGTCCGACAGCAGAACGGTCCCAGTGATCGTTAAAATCATGGCCGACAACCCGGCTATCAAAGATCTGGCTTTAAACGCTGGACTGTTTAAAAAGGAAGTTGGCTTCTACGATACAGTACTCCCTTCCTTGATCAAGTTTCAAGAGAGTCGCCAGGTGTCGCCCCGGATGCCATCCGTGCCCAAGTTCTATTTTGGTTTCGAAAATACAACTAACAAAATAGGAGTGGTAGTCATGGAAGATTTGCGTGACAGTGGATATAAAATGGTCAACATTAAAGAAGGTTTAGATTATGATCATTGTCGACTGGTTGTCGTTGAGCTGGCGAATTTACATGCGTTGTCGTTTGCCTTAAAATCAGAACAAGAGAATTTTATAGAGAAGGAATTTGGAGAGCTCTTGGACGATCCGATGTTATCGGATCACATTGAAGCTGCGTTTAATTATGAGGAAATATTGAGAGCAGCACTGGGTAAAGCTTTGGGTTTTTTCAATACCCTGGACACTGTTGATGAAAACGTAAAATCCAAAGTGAAAGTAATGTTTGACGAAATCATAGAAAGTGGTGTCCACCAAAATGTCATTAAGAAATACCTAACTCTGCCAACGAAACCCTATGGCGTGATTTGCCATGGAGACACGTGGAGTAACAACATGATGTTTCGTTATGGGAGCAGTGACGTAGGTTCTCCAGAGAAGCCAGTGCAGGTGAAGCTACTTGATCTTCAATGTATACGCTACGCACTACCGACCACCGACTTATCGCTGTTCCTATTCACGTCTGCCAAGCCTAATGTAAGAAGAAAACACTTAAAGGATCTTCTAAAGCTTTATCACAAAACCTTTACGGAGACTTTACGTCACGTGAAAGCTCCATATCCGGAATTCACCTTCGAAGTTTTTTACGAAATGTTCGTGAACACGGCGATATGTGGAGTAGTGATGGCATGCGATATACTGCACGGAGTACTCGCCGACGACGACGTAATACGTGATTTAGAGAGGACGGAAACTTCCGACCAGTTTGCAGATTTCATCCATAAAATGTCGTCCAAGTCAAGCGGTGCTGTTTTGGCTATTATGAAAGATCGCATGGGCTCTATAATTGAAGACTATCTTTCATTAATAGATTAACCACCCTTAAAGCCGCAACTACGCACACTTTCAGTCGACAGTTCCATTGGCCATTATTTTGTGGACAAATGTTTCACTCCACTTGAAGTCCACATGTGAGATTTAGTTTTAAAATAGGAGAACTTGACACCAAGATGATTTTAATATCGTTTGCAATTAGATTACACCTATTAAGCGGTTCGGAACTGATGCAAAAGCAATCGTAGTAAAATGTCAGAGAAAGAAGGAAATCATGTTTTTCTCATTGGTCGAGTAGCCCCACGGCGTTAAGTCCATCAGATTTTGTGATATTGAACTAATCTGCAAATACATTGGATACATGAAAAACAATGTGTTGATTGGATAACTCAAATGATTTTTTCAAAATCTGTATGCATGTACCGGATTTTTGTGCTGCAAGACCCTAGAGCTTCCAGGCCCTGCAAATAAGGCCGAGGACGTTTATTGGGAAAATATGCTTTGTTGAATCGTCAATCTTTCCCCAATTTGATGAGATGCGAGCATCATAAGCGCAAGCATGGATATGTATAGAGTAACTCATTTTCTGTTTGCTCACAAGCTACACGTCGGGCCGCCAAGGGGACTACAAGGTGTACCAACAATGTAGCCAGTGAGCGAATATTTGTCACATCCAAGTAAACTTGACCAGAGCTTGTTTGCTGAGAACTCCGGTATAGGAAATTCTTGTTTTTCTGTGCCCTGGCCCTCCTAACTCAAAATCCTGGATTCGTCCCTGCTGATATTCATTTAATTCTGTGTCGTTCCTTGTTTCTTTATTTTCGTTGTTTTAAAGACTACTTACATGAAAAGAGTTCCCACCAAAAAGAATTTTATTTATACATCATAAGGAGTTTAGCAACCTTTAATACACTTGTTGCTAAGAAAAAAGCCACAAATTTAAAAATATATGTTTTTCTGTCATTGTAATGGATCGTTCGTAATGGGTGGAGAATACCTTCTCCACCATTATTGTGCGATACTGAGGACTTGTGAGGAAAGCCCGCGGAAAGCCACCTTTTTCAGACATTATGACAAATTAAAGATGCTCGAAAGTATTTCTCTGAAATTGGCGTGAACGAAACTCGGAGTATAAAAATACTTTCAACCTGATGGGAATAAATGAACGCGTCACGCAATTGTCATAAGAGCGCTAAAACATAGTTCGGCGGGCAATGTCGGAAGGACATCTGTGAACAACATCTCCAGACGTGACCCTCTTGCGAGGGTTGGTAACCAGGCAACCTGCTTCACTCGAATCGTGAACTATTCGGGTTTATGAGTCCCGCGACATCTTCAAAAACTCAAAACAAAACATTCGTCACTGAGCCCGCTGAACTAGTTCTTCTCGGTAACAGATACGAACTAACTAAAGTTCTCGGGGAAGGTTCATATGGAAAAGTTCGGTATGTCGTTATTCACTGAAAATAATAATTCCATAGTACGAATTTTAGTACAGAGTGGTTCAGTCAAGCATATTCTAAAATGATTCCATGTCAGCATGACATCATTTTTTAAAATAAGCAAAACTTAATGTAGAAATTCGAGCTGTATGTTTAGGTTTCTGATGGTGCGCCAACAAATGGCCGCTGATGTTGAGTGACACATTTTTTTACATGTAGATACGGAAAATTTAGGGTTAAAACAGAATTACTTTAGAGCACGGATGACCCTATTTTAACTCGATTCTTACGACGAGGTTCATTCTTTGTTCTAAACTGTTAAAATCAAGAAAAGATGTTATAGTAAATTTTTCGTTCACAAAACGATGTAGGCTTTTCTAGATCAACACCTTCGCGTAAACGCCATCTTTTCTACTGAATCGCACCTCTACCGATTACTAGTTTTAAGTTCTAGGCTCATGGAGCGAAACTGCTAAAGCCTAGTACATGTATCAGTGAAAGGCGACTGTTTATCTCCGTCGCCTTCGACATAGCTTCCAGTCATCACCCCCTACCCCCGATTTATCTCTCTATTCTAGTTTACTATTTACGGCCCGCGGATATTTATGACTCCTTAAGAAGTTGCGATGGTTTAACAGACGATCAGTTAAGGCAACTTCCGAAAAACTTTACATAAAATCTATACTGTGCGAGATTACAAAAAAAAATCTGACCATGTCAAGCTAAAATGGCAGATCCTAAAAGTTTAATTTAACTACAGTGTAACTGTTATTTAGCAGAATGACAAACAAAACTTCGTCGATGTTGCAACATGGGTTGTGATAAGGCAACCTGTTTAAAGCTTTCCAATTTGTCAAGTCGATTTTAGTCCCTGTTGCACCAGGGAAGAGCTTCGACGATGCAAGAATATTGCCAATCAAGCTTGACATTACTGTGTGCGGTATTTCTAGATGAATTGCATGATTTTCCGTTCCCGCGAGATTCTCGCTTCTACGGAGCGCATGCCAGGACTGACTCTCTTTTGATTAGCTCTCAACTCTCTTAAATTTGCTAGCTATAGTAATGTAAAATTCAACGCAGATTTAAGACTTTTTTCTGGGACGCCAAAAATGTTGGTAGTCAAAACCCGTCCATATTATCGACATATTCAGCATTGGCCAATATCCTACAGAACAGTAGATGTATTCGCAATGGCTAACAGTACTGTATCACCATTTACCGTTTAAGACTTGCAACAGACAAAGATGGAAAAATTTCCGCCGTAAAGATCGTGTCGCGCTCGAATGCGCCAGAAGAGTTTCTCACGAAGTTCCTGCCCCGAGAGCTGTTAGTGCTCGGCAAAGTCCGCCATCCGAATATCGTCGACTGCAAGCAAATTGTAGAGATTGGTGAAAAAGTTTGCATATTCATGGAATACGTAGAGAATGGGGACTTGCTTGAATACATTAGGGTAAGAGAAAACCAGCAGGGGACTTTTAATAATGGCGTGATGTTTTTATTTTTCGTAGAATGGCAAGGTTAAATTTTACAGTAACAAAAGACTTACCGTTATTTGATAATTACACACACACAATATAATGCAATGTACAATGCACACACACTGACAATATATCATTAGTTCTTTTTACGAAATGGTTTGTTTCAGGGCAAGGGTCCGTTATCAGACAACGAAGCTCGGCGCCTTTTTACTCAATTAGTTTCGGCTATTCACCATTTACACTCCCAGAACATCGCGCATAGAGATTTGAAATGTGAAAATGTTCTCTTGGACCGGTCGTTCAACATCAAACTGACCGACTTCGGATTCTCTCGTCTCTGTATCAACGACAAAGGAAAACGAGTTCTCAGCGAGACGTATTGCGGAAGTGCTGCGTACGCAGCTCCTGAGATCCTGCAAGGCCAACCATATAATCCTAAAATGTACGACGTCTGGAGTCTAGGCGTCATACTGTACACGATGGTGAGTGGGTGGGGGTATTGATGTTCATAAATCTATACTTTTGTGGTCGTCAGATATTCCAAAATGGCTGTGTTTGTCGCTGATTAAGACTCAGTGCCATCTTGCAGGCGAAAACATTGGCAGTATTTTGACAAATCTCATTTTTGAAGAAAACTTGATCTCACTGTAGATTTCTTTCTTAGAACTCTGGCCGTATTGTTTTTGAGAATAACGACACTAACATACATGTATTTTCGCTAGCTGGCATGCTGATCCCGGGAAGTTTCCGAATGTCCCTCTGTAGTCCATTTGGAAATCTAGACCAAAAAAGAGCGCACGCTACCGAGTTTACAAGTGGGCAGGCCTATCATACCAGATGATGAAAACCTTTACTCCGAGACAGTCCCCCGCCCTTCTCCCTCATCGTTTCTTATTCGTCAAAGACGACGATACCTATGTGAGTTTTAGGCACATCCCTGCTGAAGCTTCATATTTGAGAACCCTTGAGATTCTGATTTCTCCAACGATCGTTCATACTGAGCATTGTATATCCAAGGTTTGCGCATCGATGCCTTACGACGACTCAAACATACGAAAAATGCTCAAAACCCAGTTAGAGAAGAAAGTAGGATTTCCTAACAGAATGAAAGGAAAAATTGGCGATCTCTGCAAGAATCTCATTTACCACATGTTGACCGCGGACATAACGATGAGGGCGACGGTCGACCAGGTAACAACAACTCGAATTTTACATTCTTGTTACTTCAATTAAAACGCTGATTACGACTACATGAAGGTTTCGATTCTCAAATTTTCTTCATTCAAGGATGAATATTCAGTCTCCTTACAGGAAACCACCACATTTAGTGTTGTTGCATTGAAATAAACAAAATAAGTCTAGTTTCACAAGTGAGTTCAAAATATCCTTGGGTCTTCTTTGTTCATTGAGTTTTAGTTTGGCGTTTTACGCTGTCGGTGGACTTAAGGAAGTTAGGGCCAGAGGACCCGAATCCCTTCCACGTGACGACTTTAAGGGTATTTAACTTGGAAAATGCACCTCCCTTGATTTCAGCGAATTGTTTGGCAGACAGCGGCGAGCATTGCTGAGTTGCAAAAATCACAAGAACACAACGCGTTTTGTTGTTTTAATGCTCTGGTCAAAGCTAATAACTTCAATAAGAAGTCTATTCCATCCAACAACAATCCAAAAGATGGCGTAAAATTCAATTTAAGATTCAAAACTGTGATTGAAAGGGTTTTGCTGTTTAGTCGCTTTTGGGCGAATCTTCCTGTGCTATTGTAAGAGCCCCCGATTTTTTATTTTTGCTTACGTCATTTTAATAAGAATAATCTAGTTCAAAATAATAAGGTGTTTAATACTTTCACCATGTGAACGTAGCATTTAATTGGTGCCAGAACATCACAATGCCCTGCTCCAACTTGTCCATACCTGATTTTGTGCATGGGACTATATGTCGTAATGTTTCACCATATGATTTAGGTAAGAATTCGGGGCTTAGTAAAACAACATAGACTACAATGTGCAAAGCAAAGAGTGAGAAAAAATGCTTGCCTTTTGTTGAACCCTTCACGTCACTTTCTATTGTCCCTGTGGATAATGCAATTAACACGAAAATACGTTTCCAAGACAACCAGAGCGATCTAACGTGTGTGACCAAATAATTTCCATTTAAACTTTTACAGATCATGCGTGACGAGTGGATGAAAGTGAAAAAGCCGACGTCCAATAAGTCATGCTGGGTAACGACACGTGACAAGACCGGACGTATCACAGTGCAAGGTGTAAAGGTCTGCCCGGGTTGTCTGACGAGCGATCACGCGGATCATGAAGAATCCGTTTCATCGTCAACAGCAGTAAATGTGCCTACGTCGCCCATCGACTTAAACGTCGTCACGAGCGGCTGTGATGATGCCCCGCTTGTGCCGGTCGAGTCCTCTTTGACCTTCAAGACCATACCCAAATCCCCCATGTGGTTGAAGTCACGAGACATTGGACGTCTGTCATTCAAAACAACACCACCCAGGGACAGTGTGTCTAATCCTCACAGCTTCATGGAAACTGACGCGCCATTGAGCGCATTCTCTAAAAATAACTATCTCGCCGAACCTAATAGTTCCGATTCCAGTGCTCTTGTTGCCATGGAAACTGACCAATCGCCTGTTGACATCCGACCTATCAAGAACTGTCTGGGCTGTCGAAAACGAGGCGTCAATGGAAATACACCAGTCTAAGCACCGACATTGCTTACCAGTTAATCAAAAAGTGAAAGATAATCAAAACGGTAAAAAGGAAAACGCAAGAAACAAATAAAAATGGCATATTTTGTGACTAAGTAAATTAATACAGGAATTTATTTGAATTATGGTCGTTTGTTTTTGTAGTCGCTTTCGCCATTTTGCATTACTGTTGCTTACATTGTATCAAACGCAATCGGAATAGAGAATTCGACTCGACAGAGGAGCAAATAGCTAACCAAACTTTCACTAGGTGGGCACAGCGTCCTGAAGATCGCGCGTGCGGCTTTTAATAAATGCATTATAACATAATGAAATATCTCTTTTAACCTGGCTATACGTGCGTAGCCACGAGGATGGTGCTCAAAGGATGGGTTAAGTCGTTCAAGATGAAGAGAGGATAGATGGATCTGCTTACGTGTTTTAAGTGTTGGCAAGCAGCTGGAAATTTAAAATTTGAACCATGACTCGCTTCTTCGCGATAAAAAATCTCAACGAGCATTACCAGACGCAAAACACGACCCTAGAATTTCTTTTCAATAAATGTATCCGAAACCGATGGGTAACTACCAATGGAATATCTCTGAAGGTCTAGTCTAAGGGCAAAAGTCCATGTTCAAATTGCACAGGTCAAATCGTTTTGAAATTTGAAATGTTCAATGAAATGCAAGGCCAGTAGGCCTAATTGCAGGAAATGCGCGTTGGCAACGTCTAAAGATGAAAATAATTGGGACAAAGGAGGTGTTATGCAGCATTATTGCAAAATTAAAATTCGAATTGCAGTTTCACTAATGAACTTACATCACTTTTACCACTAACCCGCCAACGTTTATTTTTAACGGATACAACCACATAGGCTGCAATCTAAGGGTCATCAAGAGATCTGGGGCCTGTTTATCGAAGAGGCAGTTGACTTTTGTCTTTTGACTTGAGTCAAAAGTAAGAAATCCGACTACAAAGATCCGATTACAAAGAGGCAGAAAATGATTTTTTTTTGTCTTTTGCGTTTCTGGACGGTTTTGTCTACTGTCTAGTCTTTTGACTTCGAGTTGTCAATCATGTTTGATTTTCAGCCTTCCGTAGACGGAGTTTTTACTTAAAGTCAGAATACAAAAGCCAAAGGACTCTTTGAGAAAGAGACCCCAGACATTCACGCATCATGTTCACATTACTGCCGAGAATGGTAAAATCTTGAGTCCATGCTCGTGTTGCGTTTTCGCATCTTATAATTTGCTGACCACATTCAGGCTGGAGTCTGAATCGGATTGTTTTTATGTGGGGACGTTTTAGGCATGTCTTCTTTAAACCTGGAGATGTTTGAACTTCAGATCGCTTAGCAACAGGATGAGTTAATCAGCATTTTAATTGACACCGCTGGAGAAAAGCGCGCTCCCGAAATAATAAAATTATCCGTCCCTTCTATATTACTATATTTTCACCATTTTTGATATTAAATTCACAAACGTTTAGTATTATTTGTATCTCCACACCACGATGTCAAACCAAAACTGTTGACCACATAGGCTAAAAATACGTTCTAGTACATCTGCCCAATCACAATACGATTTTTTTATTGAGAACAGGGCACCGCGTGTTCGATAGCACTCTCGCATCTGCACAAAATGTCGCAATCCACAGTCAAATTGCATCAATTTGAGCACACCTTCGAACTACAAATTGTCGCAACAAAACTATAGATGTCCTCAAACTGTCGCAACCCTCCAATCAGGACATTTCCGGTAGAAGAACGATTGTCGCAATATAATCAAAAAGCAAATGAGTGCAGTGACGGTTTGAATCATAATTCAAAGAAATTTTGAAAGTTGGTTGATTCTCCGCCCATAATCGATCGTGGCTTTGGGAAAACTTGACGTAACAGAAAGAACCTAATTCCCCCTTGCAAGTCACGAAATGAAAGGAAATGATATCGCAGGCACTTTAACCGTGACGATGATGAACAAGATATCAGTACCCACAGCGGTTGGCGGAAACTGCAATGTTGGCAGTGGCAGATCTACGATTTCAGTAAGGGGGGGTTTAGGATTCGAGAGAATCCGAGGCGCGTAGCGCCGAGGGGAAGGAAGGTCGCGAGAGGGTTTCCCTCCTCCCGTGTAAGATTTTTTGGGATTTTTAGTAGCTAATTTCGTTTTTCTGGCGATTTTTTTCCAGTTTTTATTTTTGATCCTGTCCCGAGGGGGGGGGTTTAAAACCCCTGAACCCCCCTGTAGATCCGCCTCTGGTTTGTTAGATGATTTAAGTATAGCGACAGAGAAGTGGCATTACTGTGCAAAAAGATATGGATTTTGGCACTGATGACTGGATAAATGATTGTTGTGTCGTCTGTCAATGACACTGTACAACTATTTGTTCGAACAGATTAAAACTGTCGTTTTCGCTTTGTTACCGATTGTTTTCAAAATTGCGACGCTTTTGCTTTGAACAGCTGTACAAAGAGTCGCAATTTCACGGCTGTGCCTTTTTCTATTACTCCAAAAACAAAAAAAAGTAACGACAGTTTGCGCTTTGAATGTTTGCACAAACTGTTGAAAAATTGAGCACGACGACAACTAGGCCCTAGTCGTCTAAAACACCTGTGAAGTGTGTACTTTGTAATCTTGGTGTCAACGCAGTACTTGGTCATGCATGCAAGTCGTGTGCTAAGTCAACAAAACTCACTTAAGGCCGTTATTTTATCTTGATTATATTATTTTCACCTGGGTAATATGTTTGCACACGACAATAAATAGTATTAAGCCGCACAGTAAGATGGAGTTCGCTCTGCGATGGATTTTCCTGTTAGCGCCTTTTGTATCGTCTGCACACGGAGCCTATAAGCTGGTATTTGAGGAACAGTTTAACGGCCTGGAACTTAATAACGAACGGTGGGAACACGAAATAACTGCCTGGGGTGGCGGGGTGAGTTGACGTGGGGAGACGCGTGACTGGTATGGCATAAGCCAACACGCCCCTTCTGTCTACGTGATGAACGAACGTAAAGTGAAGCAGGGGATAATGACAAGGCATTGGACGTTTTTAAACATTAACAATTAAAATTGTTAATGTCGGATTTAGGAGAGATGCACGAAAGTTTGAAGTGCTAAACTTGCTTGCATATAAGCAGCCGATTTCATAAAGGTGGTTTAAAGTTAAACCTGGCTTAAAGTGGACTTAGACCAGGTTTAAAGATAACCCGCATTTCATAAAGGTGGTTTAACTTTTAGACCATTGGACTAGTAAAACCTGGTTTAACTCCCGTTGAAACCTGGTCTAAGACACTATTCATTTCACAAGTTTCTTAGACCTGTACTAAGACCTTACACCAGGTTTAACTTTAGACCTGGTCAGAGCTAGGTTTAACACTTTTAAAGATGGCTGACTCAGACTTGAGAGATATACATGTGCTCTATCGAGCAGGTGAAAGACGTCGCGGCGTGCGTCACCGACGCAATTTTAGAGCGAGACAGACTTCAAAAACCGGTTTCGAATGGCAAAACAATGAGAGACGTCATAAGACTGGTCACAAACCGACTAGCACCTCTAACTCTGAGAAACCAGAGTACGTATTACGCCAGAGCTACAAGTGCTTATCTGTCTGCGAGGAAACTTTTTTCCTCAGGAGAAAAGTTTTCCGACCTTTTTCTACTCATTTTATTGATGCCAGAGCCATCAGGAAAATACTACTGCACCGATTTTACCAACAACTGTGTGCTAGCTGTCACGGAAACCCACGTGATCACAGTTCCATTGAAGCACTTCAATTTTCTTTGTTGGGTTTACCTAGCACGACACAGTGGGTCGCATTTGATACTTTAATCCTGGTTTTACTGAACCGGCTCCCTGGTCTAGCAAAACCAGGCTTTCAGACTCTTAAACCATGTTGGTGAAATGCAAGTCAGGTCTAAAATTAGACCAAGTTTAGGAAGACCACGTTTAAGTCTTAAACCTGGTTTTGTTAAACCACCTTTATGAAATCGGCAGAAGATGTTTAATTCTTTAAACGTTATTCAGTTGTGTTCAAAAATTGACTTTGCACTATTCAAGTTACAAACTGGCCGATTGTCCTGTTTGTAAGCTTGCATGGTATCAGTATTGGATGTAAGCTGCCAGGTTGCAAATGTTTATTTGGCTTAGGAGCCACGCTGTCTTTGACTCCCTACTCGCATCGATTGATCGTCCTATACTAATTATAAAGGCCTATTATGGTGCAAAAATGACTACCTTTATACCTAAATTACTTGTATTGATAAAAAACATCAACATACGGTGTCATAGCATACCCAAGACGTTAATTAAGTAGATCTTTGACAATACAGTAGCCCCAGCACGAAACCCTTTTAGCGCCAAAAAAATTGAGATGGCGCTTATACCAATCGAAGTCTATGACATCGTCGTTACAACGAATTGGCTTTCACCGTGTCTCCATCCTATAGGAATCAGCGATGACTGGCCGTATAATTTAGTGCAAAATACGTGGAAAATCAAGGAAACACATTAATTGTTCATTTCAAATCGATCAAAATCATTACCTTTAAAATTTTATATTCAATTATTTGGCACACATTCCAATACGGGAATCCCCGGGAGGGTGACTGGGGTCGCCGAAAGAGCCGGAAAAACAAAACGATTCGTCCTAATTGTTATCAGGCTATTTCATAATGCTTATCATAAAGTGTAATTTGCTTGATACAAAGACTTTGATGCTAGGAACTTTGCATTTATGTCTTCTTGAAGCCGAAGTTGTGAACGCTGCTCGATTCCGATTCGGGCCGCTGTCGAGGGTGTGTCCCGTGTTGAAATCGGCGGTAATAGGCTGTTTAATTTGGTGCAAAATACTTGGAAATGTTACAACACATATCAGCTTAATCTTTTCGTACAAAGTAGTCATATTCAAATTCATTGAAAATTTTATATTAGAAACTTAGTTTTGAAAATAACTCGTCTTGACATCTTGCAACCCGTAGTCGCCGCCATTTCAACTCGATCAATCTCAAAAGACTGAAATTTTTATAGCAACTCAACGTTTTGAGTATCGGTAATAAAAAGTTATGAAATAAAGTCTGGATTGCATGAAAACATACCGAATTATAAGGATTTGCAATCAATTGAACGTTTTGAATTCAATCAAAAATATATTCCGATATGGGCCGCCAGTCTCTGAATTCCGTAAGGCCTAGGGAACAAATCAGAATATTCCGATTTGGGCCGGAAGAGTAACATGCGTACGAAACGTCGACGTGTGCGCACTGCAGATCTAATTGTAGCAGGCCAACTAGCCGTTTGAAGTCTGTCGCCAAAATACAGCTATGTAACACTGTGAATTGAGCTCTGTTAGACCACAGGCGCTTGAGTTTATGTGTTCCTCGATCGCAAATGACGTCACTCACTTCTAAGACAACGATGGTTATGAGTCATCGGGAAATTCGAGCGCCTGTGCGTTAGACCACAAAATTTCATACAGGCCGGGTATGAGTAGTGTTCACCTCGTCGTGAAACTTATACAGTCGGGATACCTATCGTCGTCAGGCTCCAACGGTCGTCCGCCATCTTCTTTCGCGTGCAGCGCAGCCACGCGGGACTTAGCTTTGTAATCTGGAGTGCTCGTCTGCACGTTACGTACTAACCTCTCGGGGAAACACGCATGGAAGAACTGACACTAAAATTGATGCATTTACCGACTTTTTGAGACCACTTAAAAGCTAGTAGATTTTACTGATGTACTTTTTTGTTCATTTTCAGAAGATATTTTCGAAATTAAATTTTCTTCAGATGGAACAAAATCAACCCAGGGATTGTTTATGCAATGTATCTATTTGTTCCAGGCACTAACCGACACCTGTTAGGCCAAAGGAAAAACGCAGCAGACAAATGCAACGCGCTGGGTGCTTAACAATTTCGGCCCACGCAATGGTCATCAAAATATTGTCCACCTGCTTATTGCAAAACACAGTGCTGAGCTCAACATTTATGTTGAAACTTTTGGTTCAGACATTTTGGATTTATTTGAAGAAAACTAAAATACTTGAATTGATGGAGAGTGGCCACCAATAAAGTAAATCATTTTGTCTTTATTTCACAATATTGCATTGTTACATACAACACAACATGACATAATTAAAAATAAAAGAAGATGTTGAGCAATCAAATGCAAATGCAACTTGGGTACACTGTATTTATTTATTAATTTATGGTTACAGATGTCTGTAAAATGTGAGAAAAAATCAAACAATATGATACTGGGTAATTTATTAGAACAACTGCATCGAGGCTCAATGACCAACTTCCGCCGACCAAGTCTCAAAGGGTTATAGTTCTGTTTTGGCTGACAAGATGTTAACAGAGAATGAAGAAAAACTGAAAAGAAAAAGAATGACAGCAGAGATAAGTGGTATTAAGAACAACAAGAGCACAAAGTCAAATAAAGAGATCACAAATAGAAAATAAGTAATGTCTATCTGGAATAAAACAACCGCAATTTATTTTCCAGATCTGAAATTCTGAATCAATTTTAATCGATTTAAAAATCGATATCATACCAGTAAGACAGTTTGTGGTTGAACTAGAATGGTTGTAAACTACTTTCCATTATTTTCTTAGCCTTTTCTGTTATTTCAAAAGGCGGCAGCATATGACGACCATAGGAGTCATTATAAAATGGCGCCAGAAAAAACAATGCACAGTTTAAACCACAGGCGCTTGAGTTTATCTGTTCCTCGATCGTAAATGACGTCACTCAATACTAAGAAAACATAAAGGTTTATGTTTCTTATATGGTTATGAGTCATCGGGAAATTCGAACGCCTTTGGTTGAAACAACTGTCATAAATAAAAGAAAAATTTTCAATCAACGAATACTATTTACTTGAGAGAGTTAAATCAAATCCTATGCAGAGTATAACTTTGAAGTGGAATAATTGGGTGACTATGAAAACAAGCCAGTTTTATGCTTAGGCGGACGACCATTGGGTTCCCGAGTGTATATCGCAGAGCCAACGACGGACGGGATGCATGCGAAATCTGGGAGACATTTCCGACACTCACCTTGCCCGTTACCAGCGGTTTAAGTCAGTGAAAAACAATCTAATGGACGTCATTTGCTAGCATAATTCTCCGCCTTTTGAGTTTTGTAACAAAGAAGTTCTGTCGTCGTTTTGAGAACAACACGCTCGTGACACGTACGCGCACGCGCCGTCCTAAAATTTTGCGACATCTCTTGGGACGTGATGACAGCTTCACAGCAGCAAAATTTGTTCTAAAATTCAGTTTGCTGGTCTTAAAAATACCAAAAACTTGTAATGAAATGAAACTAGTTCCGACAGTTTGTTGTGACATGTACGCAACTTCGTGGCAGCGAAAAACTTAGAAGAATAAACGGGGGAAAGAAACTATTCAGGTCAGGTGACGTAATCGCTTAAAACCGACTAGCAAGAGTGCACTTCAATTTTAGCAGTAGATGAGAGGTAGAACGCCAATTTTTCCGATACAGGTAAATATAATTTAATTTATTCAAAGAAGAGCGGCACTACTTTTGTTTCAGGTTTTCTTTAGCCATTTTTACCCACATCGGCGCAAAGCTGTAGATTTTGTATACAGCTTTGCACCTACAGTGTATTCTAGAAGAGATCTTGCTGATCGGGAATTTTGTCACCAGCTCTTGTCGTGGATACGAATCTATTCCACACACGGCACATGACGGGATCGGTGGGGAAATTGTGCAAATGTGTGCCATTGCCGATGACTTTGCTACCTGTACACCCGAACACATCACAATGCGGCATTTTAGCCCAGAGATCGACAAGTACAGAACGTCCAAGAAATGGCACTCAGCTGGTACGCAGTGTGGCTTCCGAATAATTTCGTGATGTCATATGAACCACTTTGGTTGAGATTTTTTTCTGGCGCGTTCAAAGCCGCTACGGATTATGAGTGGTGTAGTTCGCGTCGCAATGAATTACTTTATGTGGTATGTATGAAGCGAAAACAATATTTCTTATGAACAATACTTGCATTTCTGGTGTCAAAAAGGTGTTTTAGCCGCTGGAGGATATCTTTATAACTTGATGGGAACGTGCTTGGAGTCCATAATTCTTGGAGTTGTCAGCACAACCAGGTAGGTATAAGTTAGAAAATACGCTTTAAGCCGCATTGAAGCGCATGCTCTGGTGTCAGGAAAACAAATTACTTCACAGGTGTATTATCCCTTCCAAAGCAACGTCATCGCAATTGTATCGTTTTTGAATTGAGTTTACAATAAATGTCCGGAATATCTGCTTCAGTGGTTGAAACTTAACAAGATGCCGTGACATACAACCTATCAGCTTGTCACTCAATAATGACCGATCTGCCAGTTCTCATGGGCGCACCCAAGGGGGGGGGGTCTCGGGGAGCTCGAATGAGCCCCCCAATTTGGCGAATTGGGCAAAAAGGTCTGCCTCAATGAAAAAAGTCAAAGTAAATCACACAAAAGTCCACAAAGGACACAGGAAATCGGCGCAGATGCACACTAGTCGTAGGCCTGAACCTAGTGGCCCCGTTTTTTTAGTCCTCGTTGATTTTGTTCAGTAAAAGGTCCCCATATCGAGAAATTCGACCCAACCTATATTTTAGACTGGGTGCGCCTAATTTGAGCAAGCGGCAAAATAGGGCCACATTTAAAGATAAGAGGCTTGAATAAAAGTTGTTTTTTTGACTGAAGAAGTGGGTTTGTTGAAAATCCGCTCGCATGTCAGTCTCACCGAGCTGGTGTGCACTCAAGCGATACACCATCTATGACTGTCACTTAAAGGCAAAGGCAACCTTTTTTCATGTCATTTTTAGCAAAAATAAGGTTCGTTGGTTATCCCAGACATATTTTTCACTTAATTATAGCTTTTCGTAATGTAATTAATTACTTGTGCTTTACTCCGGAAGTGACGTTTTGGGAGGCAAGAATTTCGCGCCAATTTCTTTTCATATAGTCTGACTGTGAGAGCTGTCGAGTCAGTCATTGTTCTACCTCGGTTGTGATGAGTTCGGTCGTCGTTTCCTTTTGTTTACAAAGTCAGACAACATGCCACACTGTTGCTGCGTACCGGGAAGTACTCATTATCATCTCACGCGCGTGTTGGGAATACCAGGCTTTGCATCGCTTTCCAAAGGATGACACACTTCGCCGAACTTGGCTCGCTCGTGTGAATAATGCAGCGTTACCCGCCAACGCAACGTTCAAAGCAATGGAGGGTTAACAAGTGTCTGGCAAGCATTTTCTGCCGTCAGATTACGAGAGGGGTATGTACGCTGAATTGATAAAGGTCTCTGCGAAACAACGCTTGAAGAAGGGTGCGATACCGTAG
Source organism: Phoronis australis (assembly GCA_002633005.1). Lineage (NCBI taxonomy): Eukaryota > Metazoa > Phoronida > Phoronidae > Phoronis > Phoronis australis. Next base: position 1,570,111 of record NMRA01000027.1, read on the forward strand.
CTATTGATTCCCGGCAGTGCTCAGTCGCCACCTCCGAGGAGTGCGTTTTTGAAGCGAGAACCCACGCGATCTATGGCCACTACAGTGACTGGAGGCACTTCATCTACTATCACCCATGCCTCCGAAGGTACAGAACGTGCAATTCTGGGACAGTTCGTCCTCCAACGAACATATCGGTGAGCCAAACTTTGATAAGTTTATTGTGGACTTGTCTAAAGTATTACAGCTATTTAGAAAGTGCCAGGTGTGTGGCGAGGGAGTCACACTGCGGGATGTAAGCATTTTGGGTGCTCAGGTCACCATCCAGTGGAAGTGTGTCGCGGGACACTGGGGCAAGTACAGTTATGCCTGTGCATACTCTGTCTCATTATACTCGGGCTCAAACATACAAAGCATACCCACCCATTGACTGTCCGTTAAAAAATTCCTCGTCACCATTGCTGTATGAACAATGTCTCCGTTACTCACGTCACTACTGTCAATGTGATGTGGGTCGCGGACTCCAGTCATTTTCAGATTAATACAAACTAAAGAATCCCTAAATCCAACGTAATTGGGTTCTCTAACAATCTGGTTTGTCGTAGAAAACTCGTCTATGGGAAGTGGTGACGACAATTTTAGAAAAACAGCCCGAAAACAAAAGTACTACAAATCCTCAAACTAAACTCAACGCAGAGACAAATTGGTGGGAAATTCTTGCCTCCCAAAACGTCACTTCCGGAGTAGAGGACGAGTAATAAATTAAATTACGAAAAATTACAATTAAGTGTAAAATATGACTGGGATAACCAACGAACCTTATTTTTGCTAAAAATGACATGAAACAAGGTTGCCTTCGCCTTTAAGATTGATTAAACGGACCACAACGAAGCCATGCCAAATGACGCCGTATGGAGCTTGCAAGTCATTGTTACGTATGGAGCTTGCAAGTCATTGTTAAACTTATCATTGAACTTATTGTTTAGGTTATCATCTACGGGACCCTACCATTGTTTTCTTCCTTTGTTGTGTCAGTATGGAATATAACAATACAGGTCGCACAGATAACGTATACTGGGCCCACATCAGACGATATCCGATAACTGCATTTCATTGTTTTTATTATTCATTGTCTTTATTATAACAAGTGACCAATGGATGCACAAATCTACCGATCTATAAGCGACCAGCTTGCGACCTAGTTTCCCACGGGTTACTTTGGGGCTTTCAGAATAACAGTTTTTCACTGCAGTGCATATCAATACTCTTAAGAATTAAGATAACATATCGATATAAAAACAGACAAAAATTTAAAAATGTATTGTAATGCCCACCAGCGATTAAAGATTTCAGATGCACAAAACAATTCTGCCTGATTTTTTCATGCTGACTAAGTTAAAATTTACCTTTTTAGTTGTTTAATTGATCAAATAATTAAGAAATCATCTCATAAAGCATTATAAAATAATTACTTGAGGTGTACCATGCTGCAATATCTTGAATGAATGGCTAGAGGGAAGAGGAAGGTAAGGTACGGTGTATCGCGTGAGAAATATTGGATAAGCTAACGGTGTTCATGAAAGAACACGACACGTCTCTGTCGGGCAAGGATTTTGAAATTCAAATGGCATGTTGTGCAAAATCGTGGATAAATTAAGACCACTAACCAATGTATAGTGTAACGATGTGAATGTGTTGGTGGGTAACTGTCGACGTATTTTTTCAGAATGGGGAGTTTCAAGTTTACACAGACGATAAGACGAACACATACGTCAAAGGCAACACGCTATTTATAAAGCCGGTAAGGCCACCATTTATTGTTTGATCTCTCCTCTCTTGTATTCACACCCAGGTTCTTCTCTGGACCATATCTTTATTATCTAATATTTCAGTCATGTTCATAAGTTAGAATCTCACAATTCTCAGAAAAGAAGTGACATAAAACGCGTATTTGATGGTCACAACATCAATACGAATTGCGTGTGTCACGTGTAATCCTAACCTTCGTGCGTTTTCAGACTCCGTTGGTGAACAACACAAACCCACTAACAAGACAACCGTTCGGTGAATCATTTCTAACTAGCGGTGTATTGAATCTAACAGGTAAGCCGTCTCTGTTGTTATATTAAAAGAACGAGAAACCTCGGGAGAAAATTCCGAATGCGATTGCGATGGCCAAATTTAATTTATTCCTTACCATTCGGCTAATTGGTTCATTTCCTTTACGGTTATGGAATTCCTTGTATAATTCTTATAGGGAATGCAACATGTACCAGCTTGTCCACGTATTTGTTTCCTACCACAACGTACTCGACTGTTGAATGATTTTGTTACTCATACCGCTCGAACTTAACTATAATATCCGATTAAGTTCCATTGATGGATAACGCGCTAACGGGCATTCTGGAAAACAGCTTATCGTATTCGAATGTTGTTGAAGCCATAGGAGGGTTTAGAGAAATTTGCGAAAATTCCCCAAAAAGATGAAACTACGTACACAACATTGGTAACAGATTACATGTTTTCAACACTTAATAAGCGCCTTTTCTGCTCTTGAATTGTCATTTGAAATTTGCTATTTGCGCTTTGTGACGTGATTGCGTAGGTGCTTGACAGTGGCTGTCGCTTTGATTAATTTTAGTCTACTATGATCGAGCAAACTCACGAGTAATGTGATGGCACCAGTATGACACCCTATGTAATCTGCATGTTTCCTTACTATTGAACCTTTTTTTCTCCAGCAATGTACGGCAAGTGTACTTTCTCTCAATTCAATGGTTGTCTCCGGACCGGAAGTGCGTCACATATCATACTACCTATGATGTCAGGTCGAATACGCACGCGCGAAAGATTCAGTTTCAAGTTCGGGAAATTAGAAGTTGTCGCAAAGATGCCAGTTGGTGATTGGCTGTGGCCAGGTAGTATCGCATAAAATCAATAAAAAGTTCAATTGTCCTAGAGTTTCAAATTATTCGAAGACTGCGTCAAACTCTTATTAAGCATATACACTTCAATCTAGTTGACACCAACGATCCACGTCAGAAAAAAATTTCTTGCAAAAGATCAACGGTGCTCTCCTACCAGTCGATAAAGATTGAGAATTGAACCTAACAAAGAATTTCAGCTTTGGGCCCTGCTGGTGTTTTACTAAATATTTGACGTGTTTTTTCAAACGCACTTGCAATCACTTTGTAAATTTCTCTTAAAACTTAATAAACCTTCTTTATTACAAGCTGTGTGGTTATTGCCAGAGGACGAAGTGTACGGTGGTTGGCCAAGGTCTGGAGAAATCGATCTGGTGGAATCGCGAGGTAAGAAACTTAAAAAACAGTACCTTGTAGAGAATGCGAATTCCATTCGGAACGTACGACATAGAAGTAATTTGTTCGTTTTAATTTATATTATTGACTTATAGTTTGGTACATTTATAGTCATTGAGCCTGTTACAAGAATCTCACATCAGTTTAAGATTTGTCTCAACTTCCAAACTTTAAAACTTCCACATCCCGTAAGTTAGGCAAAATTAAGACAAAACTTTAATAAAAATTTAAGCCATACTTAAAGGAGCATGCCACCCAAAAACAACCTGATTTGTATCAAGTTAGATCGAGTAGTTCTACTCCATAACGCCAAGTACGGTTGCGTTACCTGACACCTGACGGCAGATGGAGGTATTGACATTATCCAATGACGTAATTGGTTTCACACCCAGTCTGTTCAGCAGTTCACAACACGGGTTACTGGTGTCAGCTTATCGCTTGAGTTCATCGTTTAAGATCAATAAATCATCAAACTTCGATGTAAAACCCCTTAAAACGCATCGAGTTCTTATAAAAACGTGTTGTTTTATTTCGCTGTTACGGATTTATTGGTATTTGGACACACTGTAGCCTACGAAGTTCGGCAGGCCAATATGGTCCGTAGCAGGAGTTTGGGTTCTGTTCGGAGATAAATTCGAAGTATTTTCCGTGAGGTACAGACAGGAGAACCTAGATCTGTGTTGTTTAGACTTGTGATTTTTTAAGTTCTAAACACACAAAACGCTTGTTATCCTGGCCAGTGGCTCGGAGCCCGATCAGGCCCGTCGCAGCAGCCGGCCGGCCGGATTGACTCGTTGTCACGCCGGCCAGTGGCTCGGAAACTGATCAGATATCACGAACATAACCAGCAAAACTTGGCAACTAAATTTCCAGTCAAGAAAATACTATACTAGCGAGCCAAAATAATGTGCACGTGATAATGTTGGTGAATTACCCACGAAAATGCAAATCTACTTACTCGTCGGGGGAAGCGAATTCCAACAGGTTCCGCTTTGGCCACAGCACCGTCAGGGCAGAAGTTGTACATTGACAATCATTATTTTAATAATGTAAATGTAAATAAAGACTCCCCAACACCAGGCCGAGGGATGGAAATCGACTGAGTTGTTTCACAACGGTTTTTGCCAGCAAAGTTTGCTTAAAACACTTAAATTAGCATAAGCTCACACGGTCTCTGTGTCCCGTCAATTAGTTTTATTGCACCTAAGGCCGGTAAGGCAGTGATTTATTCACTGCTGGCTTCTCAAATCATTTGCACTCACGAGCACTCCAAAGGCATTACAAATTGCATCTAATGAGGCAGACTTTGTTTAAGTTTTATATAAGCATTGGTTAGAGTGAGAATAATTCATTTTGAAACAGAACGCTCAGTAACAAACATCAACATGCAACGGCAATCCCCTGTGACTTAGACGGGAGCTCATCAGTCGAACCCGACGAAGACTTCGCAGGTGGAACGTTAAGTTCCACAGGCTATCATTTCGAACAGGGATACAGTGATGAAGAGGCGACGTGAACAAGTTCAGACAACGGAACGTATGGATAGTTATTTGTTAAGCCAGCATTCGTCAGGCACTGTCGACGACTGCTGGCCACCGACACGGAGATGTTTCACGGCCTCATACGTGCTATTTACAGCGTACTTTTCATTCTTCACTTTATGAGCCACTTCCTAAGCACTTCGGACTCTCGAGGAAGTATAAAAAAAACGATATACGCGCTTTCCTCGCAGCTGCATAGTTCGGACAAGCGGGAACGATGCACCAACATAGCGGCATTCACTCCGCAGATGAACCACTGACGTCGCTAGCCTCGTTTCTCACCTTCCTCACAGGTTAACGCGACACCTCTTGGCAAGGTAAGGTCGACCGTATTCGAAGCGATGTGGATAATGACAGACCGATTAAGACGGCAAAAAAGACTAATTAAATCGGGTGGCATTCTCCTTTAATATCTCTTTATTGAAACGGACTTGAGACAAATTTGATTTTTATCTTAAAATTGACCGGAATTTTAATATTTGTTGTAGCTAAGTCAGTTTTCATGGAACGCACCCCATATTTCCTGTTTATATCACTGTCTATCGCTATTTTTAATTTTGCAATGATGCCTGACAAAATACCTGCATCGCAATCATTGAGTTTGCTGTGCATCGAATTAACCCTTACTTTGTCAATTTCTACGAAAAAATTAATACTTCCAAACTTTTGTTGCCAGGCAACAGAAATCTGACTTGCGGCGGTAAAGCGGCAGGTGTAGATATGATGGGATCCGCTTTACACTGGGGTCCCCGCTGGGACGTGAATAGGTACCCTCTCACGCACGACACCAAGTGAGTTCCCCTTGTGCATTATGTAACAACAATGTAAAACAAGATGAAAACAGAATGCATATTTGCGCATGCGTACTACATGTACAATGTATTACAGTAAAATACGCGTATAGCGTGTGTGGGTCCGACTACTCTGGTGTAACAGTCCGCTTTAGAGATTCGATCAAGAGAAATGATGATTGTGAATTTAGGATGTTCGAGAATGCTTTCATTCATAAGGATAGGGGATTTTAATGTTTAAAATCAGTCACTTATCGTAAGTAAATGAGTACACTAAGAATTACAGCTCAGGTGACGTTATCTGACCAAAACAAGCATTTGCGAAAGCCTAAAACTTGAAGAAAATGTTTACTTCGTAACTGAAAAACTGAGCACACTGTTTCCGAAAAAAATCTCCAAAAAGGATGTTCTAGATATATAATTAACTCTTGGATGAAAATGTTTTAATGGAACATCCCTGCTGATCAGGGAACTAGGTCCAGTTACTTTTAATCCTAACAAAGTTTGACTGGTCGAAAAAAGAGTACTTGAGCGGACGGTACGTAGCACTTGTGCATATCTGACTTCAATACACACATCGCTTTCTTTCAGACAAAACCTGACCACGTCGTACGGTGACGGCTACCACGTCTATTTGCTGGACTGGGATAAAAACGGGTTGAGGTATGATAAATATTTAAAATTCTTACTCTCCATATTCTACGGAAGCCCAATAGTGCCATTTTGAAGTGAAAAAAACCCAGACATTATCTGGCAGTATTCTATTCACTTCAAAATGGCACTTCGGGCAAACGTGCACATATGTACATGTGTGGCGTGGAAATGTGGCACAATTTTGTTTAATGTGAACATACAGTATATTCCGCAGCGACGGGCTACAACAGAAATGTATGGGCAGATTTTTTGGAAATCACGCTGAAACACATACGTTTCGGTAGGAAAAAAGTGTGTGAAGCGAACAAAAGTGTCCCTCAAAATCAACTATATCAATCACCAATGGCAGCTCACAAAGGTATCATATGTACATGTACATAGTGCGATGTAAATGTAGCGGCGGACTGTGGTACAGGAACATAACTGAACGCATGCAGGGGTGTTTAGCTCAAAATCACAAATATTCATCCAAAAATCACGGGTTTTTCATATTTGACCAAGAGCTTTACACATGGGAGCACTTCAGGCGCAAACGGTCATGTTTTAGTTGACTATCCTTTGTCTGAAGCAAATCGACATCTAAAGATTTAATTTGTCATGAAAGAAAAGTCAACCTTCACTCACATGCTATCTTAAAAACTTACAAGTTGGTGTTGCTCTCGTGTTTTACTGCGCATGATGGCTTAAATTAGGCACACCGGCATGATAACTTATCACGTAAACCTGGCGATAAATGAATTTCATAAAGGGAAACATGCAGGTGTTGAAATTATTTTCTATCAGAGATTTCTATTCATATACAGGTTTTTCGTTGATGGACATCAGATTATGAAAGTGCCCGATCCACTAATCAACGAGAACGAGAACTGGAATGGGTTTTGGGAATTTGGTAAACAAGGTGGTGGCTATAAGAACGGCTCCGGTGGAAATCCATGGGTAAACGGTAGCAATCTAGCACCGTTTGATCAGAAGGTAAATATCATAAATATGACAATTGCTTGACCTTTTGCCTACACTTTACATGCCAGCTACAATGAACTGTAACGTTGCTTTTATGATTGCCATAAAAAATATTATGCTATCTGGACTAAGAACACGCATCAAGCGAATTCTAATGAAGCTATGTAATTCCCTTCCTTTCGTTATTTCTAGCACAGGGTAAATGTCCATGCCGAAATCGAAAGCTAATAGCACAATTCTGTAATAAGTCTGTTGTTACATTTAGTTATTTCGATACCCCATGCTGTTACAGTTTCACTTGATCGTCAACGTGGCCGTCGGTGGAACCGGCGGCTACTTTCCCAACGACTGCGTATCAAACGGCGTCCCTATTCCGTGGAATACGTCGTCTGCTGATGCTCCATCTGATTTTTGGGATTCACGTGACCAGTGGATGACTACGTGGCAAGGCGAAAACGCAGCCCTCAAAGTAAAGTCGATCAAGGTCTGGCAAGATGTCCAAACACCTACGAGTCCTAAACCTACTGGTCCCGTCGACTCAGCGAAAGTTCTCTCGGCTTCCTGGGGTGTTCTCCTGGGCTTATTCGCTCTTTCTATATCCTTTCAATTATTATTCCAGCGATGAAGTCGAACAACTCTTAACTTGAGATGAATAGATTAAGAGCCTAACAATTCGCATAATAACAATGATAATGATGATGGTAATAACAATGATAGTAATAATGATAATTACAATAACACCAACAATGAAAATAATATGAATAAGTGAATAACAAGTCCTCAATTCCTTCTTAAGAAATTAGAGTGCTCAAAGAGATCCTTTTCGCCCCTATAAGTTTTAGCTTGCTTTTGTTAAAGTAATCTCAAGTTGAAAATAAAAGTACGTAACTATTACGAATCACGTTAATCTTGCCAGACTTTGAAAAATTTGCCTCCGGCAACCATTAGGCATATTTTCTCAGCGTCAAGTTCCCTTGATCTAAAACCTGTGCTTCCGGGCACTGAAGTTGACAGTCGCCAACTAGTATTTAATAACTCCATGACCTACATGAATAGCTACACTGGCAACTCAATTCCGTCACTCAGTTGAACTGTTAATTTAGCTCATGATGTTTTGCGGCAAATGCTACAGAAATCAAAAGATAAAAAATGTTCTCCATTCCTCACGTTCCTCCACTGTTACAGCTGCCAGAGTCCAAAGGCGGATCCAGGATTTTGGGGGGCGTCAGGGCACAGGACCAGAATTTCGCCAGCTCACACGCGCGCCCAGCCTAAAATGTAGGGATGTAGGGGGTCTCGAATGTTTGGGTTTGTGTACCTTATTACTAAAAATAAAGAAAAAAGGAGTTTGTTCAAGGCCTATGCATTGTGCATTCGCCCCCTAGGGCTGGGTGCGCGCATATGCTAGTCAGCAGTTCACAGCCCGAACTGTCAAATGGGATCTGAGAGAATTTCAGGAGGGCCATGGCCCCCTCCTCAATCCGCCACTGGAGTCGTTGAATCGGCCTTTTCGATGTCAAAACTATCAAATTCATCCGCATTTCTGAACTTGGATGTAACTAACTCCTCAAAGACAAATATTTCAATCACTCTGTCGACAGGTGGGACGTGTATACCCAGGGGTGGATCCAGGATTTTAAGTTAAGGGGGGGCTAGCTAGGACAGAGAACTAGCCAGGATTTTGCCCGTCAGACATTCGCA
>NMRA01000027.1:1579459-1609489 GCA_002633005.1 Phoronis australis
ATTTCGAAGCTAGTGTTGTCATTCTTGATTACACACCTATGATTGTAGTGCAAGAACACGCACAATAGAATGACGCGAAAATCCGGAGCTACCCACGAGGTCAAAACCACCAAGCCATGGAAATATTACGTGATACATGGGCGGCGCAGCACTGAAAAAAAGCGGGGGCTATAGCCCCCCAGCCCGATGTGGTGCACCGCACATAGACCGTGGGCAAGGCAGCACTGAAAAAGGGGTGCTGTAGCCCCCCCCCCCCTCCAGCCCCCTATGGTGCGCCGCCCATGTAATAGCGTCGGCGGTTTTTGCAAAGTTGTACTGCATGACTTGTGAGAACCTGGCCAGCCAGCTAGCTGTATGAAGATTACCGTCAAAATATTTAGTAATGATACAGCTTTGTACCAACGCAAGTGAGAGCCCAGAGTATAAGAAACTATAAACCTCAAAATATTCAACACACGCGTTCTTTTCATGTAATTTATTTGCAACTATTGGCACACTCCATTACACATAGTGTTTGTTTCTCCTTTGCTGAAGAATATACCTTAACAACTGTTCTACAATATTTTCAAAATGTAACCATGATAGCATAATCCATCAGCACTCATCCAACTACAATTTTTGCATTGACCATACGAGTTTCGTATCTTAAGTTTGAAAACTGTTCCACTGAAAAAATTGCTTTTGAAAACTTGACACATGTATCCTAAAATTCCTCCTATAATATATGGACACTTGGTGTGGGAATAAAAGATTACGGTCAAATATTTTGAAGCATTGAATTTTTAAATATTCCAAGGAAGACATTATTTCGTCAGTAAGACATTATTCGACAGAACGAACTTCAAAACACATCCTGATTTTTATCACTTACTAATTAATTTCACTCATATACTTTTTAGCCAACCTAGGATGCCAATTTTGACAGCTGCATTGATCAATGATTTTAGTTATAGATGATTGGAACAAAATGCACTTGACCAGATGGCTTGTAAAAGAAACGGTGTGTCATCATATTTGAATGCAAACCCATAGACCTGCATTACAGTTGCACAAATTGTCTGAGAGTGTCCGGAAATGCATCATTTTGCTTATATGCTTGCATGAGGGATTTTAGGGTACCTTATAAAGGCTCAAGTCAATTACACCATTCTGAAATGAGCAAAGAATAGTATGTGGCACCAGTCAAGTAATTCGTACAAAGAAGAACTGAACACAGTGAAATGTTCAATGTCAACTACATTGATCTGTCACTTAAGTTAAAAACAGAAACATAAATATCGATAAAGACACTCGGGAAACCTAAGAGTAAATGGTATTTTGCTATAATATAGTGTCAGTTCCACTGACCAAGTTTTATTTACAGTAACAATAGAAAAATCTACTTACACAACTCACAGGTTCACAATTCAATAAGCAAAATATGAAGCCACATTTAATCTATATACAACTAAGAAAAGATGTCACAAAAGAGGGCCCACAGGAAATAGCAGAAGTTCTTTGGCAAGGTGACAAGAAATAAATGTAGTGCAACTTTTCATCATACACTGCTCAACATGAGCTTGAAATGCAATTGAACACCTTCACGCGCAACATGAACAGGCACAGAGGAGAATTTCAAAATAAGACTCACCACTCTTGCCAGAATAATGGCCAGGACAAGACATTGATAATGCGTTTGTTACAACAGCGCATAATGTCTGCTTCTTATCAAGTGTTTCTAGCAATTCGGACAATGTTTGGAAGACACCTATTTTGAAATTTTCAAAAGATCACAAAAGGATGTTTGACCAAAAATATTGTGAAGCAACAGGTATGAAACACGGTTTAAACACAAACAATTACATACATGTCCAGACAGCTACCGACACATTCTCCAAGATCACACAAGAACAAATACGTAGCAGTCCGTCTTATGAAGCACTATACACGTAAAATCGAGTTGTTTTTATATGTGGGGAAAGCCAAGTGGCTTCCAAAAAGCATTCTTGTTCTAGTTTCTATTTTATTGTTGCTTTTGAAAATCTAGTCTATGGTGCTGTATTACTTTCAAGAGCTCACTTTTTCGGAAAAGAAAAACCAATACGGGACATCTTACGCATCCCGTGGCAAATCATGGCATTACAAACCTTTCTCACACACCTCCATGTATCTTTTCAAAAAACAAGAGACCTTGAATGAAATGGAAGCAGGAGAAAGCAGTTTTAGTCAGCACACATCTCAACATCAGAATCAACTTTTTTGCCTATTTAAATGATTTACCATTGGATTGTCCTAAAAAACGAGACGTAATCAGTCTCAAAATATACAAGTCTTATTACTGTTATGTCTCTTGGTTATTTGTTCTATACTTGTTCTTTGGTGGATCAAGGATTATACCGCAAACATAAGCAAATGTGCAGTTGCTAAGTAAAGGGACAACTTTATGAATAAGCTGAGTCTGCAGAGGGCAATGCTCCAAGTAATAATGAACAAGTCGATTCAAAAAGAAGTGTCCATCATTTCTGTTTCCCTCTTCTTCTTAGTAAAAATACGAGAGAAAAAGGAACTCTTCTTTGGAACAGGGGCAGTACAGTGTCCATGTACCACACTGGGCTTCGCAACAGTGACTGGCGCAGATTGATAACGCCTATCTTGTAAACTCTGATGTGACGGCTGATTCAACTCACTCATCGATGAAGAAGAAAACAAACCAGAATTGATGCCAGATTCAGCACCTGATGATGTTGTTTCCATGGAGACCAATCCACTGTCTGATGAGGGACTAGAACGAAAGTGAGGCAGTGATGGTAACAATGAAGAGCTGACTTCATTGGATTTGTTGAAGACGCTCGTCTGCTCCGAGCTGCGCTTACAGTCCATTCTTGTGACCTCTGATGACGGCAACGACCGACCGTGTGAGAAATCTGTGCTTTCTTTCACCGAACGAACAAGTCTACTCCAGAACCACTCCTGGGTATCCGACTTGGTATAGTCACACAAGGTCACGTGCTTCAACACGGGAGGAATGTCATTCTTATCGAAGCCCTTGTCAATTAACACAGGAATCATGCGCTTGCTGTGCGACCCTAGAAGGCAAAAATAAACAACATCAAGATACTTCCGAGTAACTCTGAAGCAATGTCAAGTACAGTACAGCCACTGAATTTTTAGACTTCGTCCGGGCTACCTCACGCCTGGCCAGACCGGAGCGCAACCGGAACACAGGCGTGACAGAAATCAGTCACGGTCGCCTCACGCGTACTCTCCAGGTAGCCCTCACGCTTACCTCCGGTTTAGTTAACGCCTTCCTCATGCCTCGTTCACACTTTCTTCGTGCCTCCGTCACGCATACCTCATGCTTTCTTCACGAATTCGGTAGCTGTGGTAACCATGGTAGGGCACCGGGCTAATCAGTAAAAATACATGTTACGTCTTGATTGGCTGTCGTTTCGGTAAAGTTGCAAAGACATTATAGTATATTATAGAGTATCTTTGCACGCGGTCATCTATCACACTTGGGTTCCGACTAACTCTGTAATTCCACGTGTTGTTCATACAAACGTCTTCCTTCAGCTTGTCTTGTGTTACACTTACATGTACATGTTCAAATTACGACTTAAGAGCCAGCCCCATCAACGACAAACATGTACAGTAACCACGGTTAGTAAATACGAATAAACGCGACCCTGTGCCCAGAGTCATCTTTACATGGCTGTGGACTCCTTGAAACTTGTCACAGGTGGATATAGTTAATTGGCCCTAAAAATAGCCTACGCATCTTGTGAAGTATTGTATCACTCCGTAAATTTTTGCACCGCAATGGCATACAGAAAATTTCAATAGGCCGCCCTTCTGACATACCCATCTCTTACTGCAAGCAAATGTTTTGACTTAAAAGTCCTGAATCCGTAGTGCAGTTCAATTATTTGTAGCCCACTCCCCGTAGTACATGCGTTTCGACTGAGTACACAGTATCCCCGGAGTACTTCTTGACTAAAATAATAATAGCGGTCATCTGTTTGACTCGTCAAATGCATGGGCGTGATCAGTTTTCTCCGCATGATGCCGGAACTTGGGATCAATGTGCTCAGAATTGACATGCTATGCTCCTTCATATCCTGAAGGCAATTGAATAACTCCGCCGTGTACACGCGTGTTAAGATTCTTTATTAGTTTATATAAAAAACAAATAATTATATATAAGTGAAAAGTAAAGTCCACAGGTCTGTTTTCTGAAGTGACTTAAAATTTGAGATGGAAATTTTGGTCTTTTACTGCACGTGACGATTTCAAAAAAAAAAATTAAACCTCACATGAGCAAAAGTCTATGAAAATACACAAATCACTGCTAGTTACTGATATAAAAAAATTACTTTATCGTCTGCGATGCAGGTAAACTCACGCCTAACTCACGGTAAGCTCCGGGTACAGTCACGCTTAGGCTCACGCCAGCTGTCATGGTTGATTCACGCCTCACTCTCCGGTCTGTCTCCGGTTACGGCCACTGGTGGCTAGACCGGAGAGACACCGAAGAGAGTCTAATAATTCAGTGGCTGTACTGTATTTGAAACAAGCCTCAAGACGAATTCAAATCCTATGCTTCAGAGGTTACAGTTTGACCTAAATGCCAACGCCCCTAGTAGACGAGTAATTTAAGCGTCCTTAAATGCTAAGGTGACCGGCCACGATTTCATTTAGTTCCTTTGAAAGAGTGAATATGACAAATAATTGCAGGCAGTCTGATACACGTTGTACCGGACGTGCGCAGGCCACTCATATGGATCCATTGCACTGATAACCTAGAACTATTTTAGTGCTTTTATTAATATATAGTTAAAACCAAGCCGGGAGCTATAAACCTGACTCAAGGGTCTAGCAGAGTGGCCCAGCGAGACTTGAACCCACGACCTCGAGTAAAGAAAGCCGGTACCTATCACACTGCCTCCTCTGAAAGAGTGGAAGCCATCATAGGACACTGTTGATTATACCAAATCTCAAACAAAAAGTGTTTCACTTGTTTACCTATTGTCCAAGCTAATGAAGAAGGCTGTTCTACTCAACAATCACCAGCCACGTAACCGTTTACGGCCCTAAGACCCATCATGTCCCTTCAGGTGATGAATATGACTTTTATTCCCATTGATGAATTGCATAATTTCAGTCAACTTTCTGGCACTTATTGTCCAAGTTTGTCACAATCCTGAGACACTGAGTTTTGCTAAATTCCAATTTAACATTGTGACACAGATTTACAAAGCCTGCTACATAAAATTGGGCAGAAAAGTACTCAGAATCAGGATCATTAAAAAAAAATTGTTCCAGTGACTGCAATTCAAGCGTGCAAGCTAACCCTTACTCATGCCATACACTGGGGCTCACCAATGCGACTTCTGATTTCGTTTGGTGACCTGGTAAAATCCCAGGTCACCACAAAATCTCCATATGTCTCAGCACAATCTCAATGTGCTACAGGAATTAAATATATCCAGTCAGAATTGTTTGGCAAAAATTGGAACATCTGATAATAATCGTCTGCCTCAGGAGGCAAGCCTGTGGGGGATACTGGGCCCGAGAGCGCAAAATTGGTAAAACTGGTAATCACCAAGCCCACAAGACAGTCTTAAATTAAGATTCCGTTTGTGCAAAAAAAATGTCGTTTTGTCGAACTCCGGTATGCCATACTTGCAAACATCTTCTGAGTTTACCAGTCTCTTTCAATTCATTTTTGGCTCTTGCCAGCAAGGTTTGGTAACCTCAGCTATGGTTTCGCTCCTTGGGAATTTTGCCAGTTCGGATTTGATGAGTTGACATTACACTGATGGTCAAGCCCAGCAGGTAGAAAAAATATATATATTAATAGACACACATACATACACATATATAACCCTTGTTTCATGATTAGGGAGTCCAATTTTGTGAATATATACTCGATACGTACCCCGCCATAAAATGGACCCCGGTGCATATACTAACCTGGTGCCAGACAATGGGCAAACTTGACTTGGAAGTCACAAGCAGGACTTCTCAGGAAAGAGCGAGACAATATGACAATCATTCGGTGGCAGCTGCAAACAAAACATTGACGGGAGGGAATTAGTGGACTTTTTGGAGAACTTATCAGACTGATAAAACCTACCTAATTTTGCACAAAATATAAATATCCACACAAAATGGTTGATATCAAAAATTGGGTTGATCTTAAACAAGCAGACAGATTATGATGTGAGTAAAAAACAATCCACAACAAGCACAGAGCTAACTAGGTGAACAAGCCACTTAAACCCTATCTTGAACGGTAACATTACTGTAAATACGGTAACATTACTGTAAATTTGGTTCCTGCAGTATGTTAAGAGCAGTGCTCTGAGCACACTAGTTCCATAAATTGTAAAATGTAACGAACTGTTAGGCGTATTGGTTTGCTTTTATCTACGTCGGCGCGAGAATCACCTTTTAATTCAAACAGCTGCGAATAACACTCGCTCGCAAAATCGGTAACTCGCCATTTTTAACACTCTGCGTGGTATGTGGTATGACGTCATATCCCCTGGCAGCTGGCGTACGCAGTGTAAAAATGGCAAGGTACCAATTTTGGGAACTGAACGAAGGACTGACCAAAGAAAAAGTTTGGTAACGGGAGTATTTCTTCGAGTTGGAAGGAATTAAATACATCGATGGCCTCCTAAGGTGTCCCTCTATGCACATAAGATATTTATAACAATGTGACTGATGTTTTAATCAGTGTGAGGCATAATTCGTCGAAAACCTTCCAGCGTAAGAAGCTCTTATATGAGCTCCATCGTCTCTACTGGGCCAGCTAGAGACGGTGATCACTGTCTATCCATTATCATGCTGAAGAATAATCAAGTGACACACAAAAGTGTTCAATATCACCAAATGTTCGCTGATGAAAATTGTATTTTTTCTGTCAATTTGACACATCGTTCATGCCAAGACGCTTTCGTGATCTTACAAGGTTAATGGGTTGTATTGTGGAGCAATTGCTATCTGTTCAGTCTCATCTCGAGTAACAAAGAACTGCCCGAGTCCTGAGATCCCTCAGGAAAAATTAACCCAGTTTCATGATGGAAGACCTAATTCACTAAAAGTTATATTTTGACAGTTGACAGGTCCACAGAACCTTTGTATTAGTAATTCACCAAAGAAGAGGAACAACCTACTGTTTCTCAATCACTTCTGCTGTCACTGTGTCCTTCGATACTCCAATATTTAGGTCACGTTCAGGAAGAAATAGGTTACAGCTGTTCTCTTTTTCCAAGACATGCATAAGTTTCTTGACAAATCTTAAATCCTCTTCGGCATAGCACACAAAGGCATGGTACATGAGCGCTACAGAAGAATAAACAAATCAGTTTAGGCTATCATTTCAAGGTTAACAGTATCCACGGACATTTGACTACAAAGGTTTTTTCAGAAAACTGCCTTATAGAAAGGATTACACGCATCTCATTAAAAATTTAGAAGTTCTTCCAAATCAGTTTATGGAAGGTGGAGATGAAGATTTTTAATACACCTAGTGGTAAGGAAGAAATTTGAAACTCTGTGCGACCCAGTCTGACAGATCATTGTGCAATATGGAAACACAATAGCATCTCATGGAGAGTAGTATACACAATGGCTATAAACATGTGATATGAAACTGAAACTGAGAGCGCAACTTCACTTGAAGAATGATCAACAAAGCCAACCCGACCTTTTATTTAGTCTCAGTAATTATCAAACGCTTTATCCATTTGGATTGTATAAAATAGTTGGCATGGTAAACCTTAACAATATTATAAAAAATTGCCAAAATTGAATGTTTTCATGTTCCAAAAGGTTCTAACACAGTTGCGAATACAATTTCTTAAAACATTCTTTGACAGTACCTATGGTGTAAAATTTAAGTCTTAAAGCATTTATTTGGCCCTACTTGTTTTTTATGACAGAATCAAAAACAAAAATTTCACCTGTCCGATATATTGCTTTCGATATTGATGACATTTCACCATAAGTGCAACTTTCAGGATGAATAAATCCAGTGAAAGTGATTTGATTGATAGTTATAATTGAAACTTACATGATCTTTCAGAGCTTGATACTGAAAAATAAAATAATTCACGAATTAAACTTGAATACTTAGGCAAAACATGTCAAGGTTCAGTCAAACATAACACTAATTATATGTCAGTCATAACTTTTCGGTTTCAACTATTGTCGGATTTTTTCAAAAATGACAACAAGTTCAACAACAGCCATGATAATTCTTTAATCCTAAACAACTTATTACACAGAATTATTACCATACCAACCATAAGATGGTACCTTTTCACCTGAGTGCAAATTCAATCCATTTGTAATTTTTCCTGCTACCATGTACGCAGTTTGTCCTACACACATATTATGCAAAATACGGCTGAATTCTGAGTGTAAGCACTCTTAATGCAAAACACTCGAGTCATACCAGGGAGCAAGTTATAAAACTAGTCCTGAGCTTGCAAGTGAAGGGTGAGGAGTTATTAGGTAAAATAAGTGGACAAATTTTCTTTTAAAGCAAAATGATTGACTCAACATTTAAGCCATTTATTAGGTTTCAACTTGTTCCTTAATCAGATGCGAAGTGACTTCTGGTGTTGGAAATAACAGACAGTTCGTGGTTACTCAAGACTGGAATCCGAAAATCAAATGACAAGTTGTAACAAGTCAACATGTATAGCCTCGTCTCCTACCAAAAGTCACTGAGAAATCACTCCTATTTTGACTAATGAGCAGTTTCTTAGTGGTAACTGATTTGTTACCTTGGTAACAAAGGATGGGTTTATAACTGCTTTAAAGATTTTAGGGTCATTTTAGTTAACTTAGACAAAGTTTATGTTTGTTAACGTTACCCAGGATCTAATCAATTTGCATGCATCACTCCAGAATTGACATTCGTGGCCCAGATCATTTCCCACCATCTTAGGATTGTGCTTGACATCGGGAGTGACAACATGTTTGTCACCTTGAATCGAGTCAGACCGATTATCTGTCTTCCACTGAGTCTTACACAGTATACCTGGAGGTTTTTGCGCCAGGGGATGTAAGTATTATGAGCTCTCGAGGGGCATGGGTGTCCCCTATAACGGATTTCCAGTGAATGACATAATCCATCGTACTTGAGTTGTTTATGTCAACAACGTAGCATTCCCCATTCCTGCCACGTCTAAAGCAGTGCAAAACTATTGTATGTGCAGCAAAATTTCTTACCACCGGGTTACGAAAGGGACAAGCATGCAAAGATCACAATAAGCACATTCTGAAGAAGGACAACACACCATTGGTATTTCCTATTCTGTCACCACCAACACAGATTGCTTCTTTAAAATGCGAAGTTTTGCAAGCTGCAGCCATAAAGCTGGAGATACCCGTGGAAGTGAACAGTCACTGTAGCATCCAAAGCCAGCAATTCACACTGCTTCACCATGTGCTGATAGTATCTCAAGTACCAAAACTATCAGCAGCTCTACATCTTCCAGCAACGTTTCCAGATAGCTTGGTATTATTCGTAAGAATAGCTCCATTCCGCTGTGGCTGTCATGACAAAAACTTGATCATTTGCTCCTAAATGCCCCAATAAGTATGTCCTAGACATCTTGCTCAGTAGGCTCGATCAATGCCCAACCCTTTCCGTATTTAGCCCTGTGTCTTACAGAGTGGCTCCCACAACCTGGTTGTGGAAGAATTCACTGTCACTTCCATAGGCTGTCATTTCTCAATCAACGATCCTCAAATTGTGGTTGTCGACTCTAGCCATTTCCCGTCCACTACAGATCAAACAATGGCTAAATCCCACTCAGTTGCTTTCTAGCTTAATCTAGGATTGTCTGACAAGTCGTAGTAGGCAAATAATTACAGCTGCAATTTTTTGGTAAAGAGCAAGCAAGAAATGACGGTCACAAACATGAGTAGACATGATCTGAGCTGTGGACTTCATTTCTTGAGTGACATGCACGCAGAGTTATTAAAAATTTGTGTAGGATAACTATAAAATCAAATTTTAAGAAAACATGACGTTGAAATCAATTATCTTCCTACTTAAGTTGACATCCCATGCACGATCATTTCACATGGTTCCCATTCTTTTCCTCATTATCAGATTCAAGGAATTTTCAAGTACTCTCCAACACAAATTCATGCCCTCGTAAGTGTCCGCAAAATGTTCAACTGTGTTTAGTACTTCTCAAGTGAACAAGACTGTTCTGTACTGTAAGGCTTTTGGCACTCAATGAAAAATTATCGATTAAAAGTTTCAATAACGAACATTCCAACTCAAAAGAGAAAATAGCCAGAATCCAGTCCTGACTTTTCAATGCCAATGAACAAATACAAAGTACTTTTAATACACGGTGACTAAAACCAAAAACGAAATATTCCTTACGGGATTCCCTTATCCCAACCAACTCAAGTCGCAGGCAATGCGTATATGTGGTCGCATTTTTAAATTTGCAATTTTAGGGTTGGTGTGCACTTAGGGCTGTTCCAGTAAAATCTATATGGGAGGGGGGGGAAGGCACCTTTTTTTCGCACCCACCACCCATATTTTTCATTTATTTTTTCAGCCTACCACCCGTAATTTTTTATAAGTTTGAAATGCAACCACCCGTAATTTTTTTTGTTCTTGTGGTTGACTGCACAGGCGCTTGAGTTTATCTGTTCCTCCATCACCACTAACGTCATTCATTACTACGAAAACATATGTTTCTTATATATGGTTATTAGCCGTCGAGAAATTCGAGCACCTGTGGTTAAATGGTGTTATGGGCATGCCGATGGGGAGATCAGAGGGAGTGAAAAAGTCGGAGCTTTTTGCAAGTTGCATTTTTGTTTCAGTTTTTGATTCTGTGCGGATTGTTTATAAAATTTACTAAAATTACCCACCATCAAACATTTATGGCCCAATGAAACAACAACGACCTGTAAATTTTTATTTTTTTGAAGTACGACCACCAGCCATTTTGAATTTAAATCAAACGCAACCACCCATAAATTTTTATTTCAGTTGCCTTCCCCCCCCCTCCCACACAGATTTTGCTGGAACAACCCTTACTCACTCAACTAGTGCGCAATAGCATTTTTCCAAGAAACGTTCCTGACAACCTGGTCGGTTTACTAAACCGACCAGGTATGCATCATGCATATCACATAAAGTCATAAAACTTCAAAAGTAACAATTATCTAAAAACCATGATACTTGCCCAAGAGGTAATTTTGTAAACTTAAATAATAGCTAAAAGTAATTGTTTTGCATTTCCTCATGGGGATTTCTCAAAAAACATTCATGTCGGTGTCATGGGTGCGACGGTGTCCCATGTTTAACAGACACAAAACGTGTCAGTATGAGTCGCAAATTTAGTTGCTAATTTACGTAAAATTAAAAAGCATAAATACAATAATAAATGAGATTATTTTAGCATGCAAATAACTGTGGTATCCCTGCAATGTGCATGGAACAGTGTTCAAGCGTTTAGTCTATCACACAAAAACAATGAATGAAATATTAATTTTTTCTTATAAAATCAGACAGAAAATGTATATTCAGACAGCATTCAAAACGGTTCTTGGATAATCTTAAATTAATATATTTTTATTTTTGCACCAGTTTCTCACTTCGTGACAATTGGTTTTAAATCAAAAGAAAAGATACTTTTGAACAAATGCACTTATTTATAAATTGGGTATAAACGTGTACACAATCACGAAATAAAACGTGATACAATCGGTAACTGCTCAAGCCTCACCTTGATTTGACTGTATTGGTGGCCTACGGCTACATTCATAGTTAATGTCCTCTTCTGAAATAGTAAATAACAAGAAAACAAATTATCTAAAGAGGCAAAGGTACTGCATTCCGTCGAAGAATCTAATTCAATTCTGGCATCCGCACTCCCGCTCTTCTCAGTTGTGAGGTAGGATTATATTGATTGTACAATGCTGTGCGCATGACAGGCTTTGCTGTCTTTTGTCCATCAGAACAGTGGGGAAGGGGTGAGCTGTGACATCCTGCATCCATGGATATTTCTCCAGATTATCACACTTACTTGCAGCCCACAGCAAAGCAGTGATACTTTTCCTGCATGACTTAAATATGATGTAAAATATGATGTATTCATATTGACTACAGATGCTAACTTGTGAATCTCCACTGGAGCGAAAGTAAGGCTGCTGACGTGCCTGCCATATCTGGGAGTGAGTAGCTATTTCGTACCTCATGGCACAGGAGAGCAATCAATGCGGGAGGCGAGAATGAGATTTTGTTTTTAGACCACTTGCAGTTATTCTGTGATTTTACCCTCAGGGAAAGGGGACTGAAATGAAAGGTAATCTGGGGGCACTTTGAGATGAAGAAATAATGCAACATGGATCATTGAAATGTGCCCATGATTGCAATACAAATGGTGCGCTTCTAATGGTCATTAGATGTCACAGAATACATCAAACCCGTCCAAAATTGGGAAAGTGTTGTCGTATCTTTGTTACGAAACTCTTTGTCAAATTTCATGATAATCCACTACAGAACGCCAAACAGGCAGATGCAAAAATTTACAAATTGTCATTAAAAGGCACAGTGCTTGTTGAATCTGCACATCTGATGTCAATTTAAACGGAATAGACTTAAAAAAATTGAGATCTTGCATGGGGTTTAGTACTAAAGATGCAGCCACAGATGCGAAAATAATTTCACTAGGAAGCACCAGTTATGCTGGACCCATCTAAAAATCCTACAGCACATTTGTACAATGGCCTTACACCTAGGACTTTGGCATTAAGGGGTAACACCTGAATGGCAATTGCAATTTGCTGAATTCATCACCGAAAACAGTATTACCAGGGATATGCCTAGACCACCATTAGCGCATAAAAAGATAAAAGGCGCAAGTACATTGCAGCAGTGCATCTTTTAAAATGCAACACTCTTCCAAAAATGCAAGATTCTAGACAACTTATGACCAGTCAAGTAATATATAGGTCGCAGATTTCATTAAAATGAGACCAAGGGCCCTTTTAGTTTTCCAATATTTGGTCCAAAATTACCATTCCTGTTTACAAATGACAATGCGTAGCTCACTTCCAGCTACGACCTTGACATTCAATCATCCTTTGACAGAAGACGCCTTATCACATGCAGTCTGTTTGAAGTCTTTGGCAGATTGTGTTTTTTGTAACGTAATTTTCAAATAAAAATGCAACTTTCAGATGAACACGATTTTGTTCTTATTTCGATTGCCCTGGGAGTTTCCGTTTCATATGTTACCACTTTCATTACACAAAGTGTGTCGGGCACAGCTTTTTGAATAAGGCATACTTTTTATCATCAGGAGTGCTCACAGGGCACAGGTTCAAACCTGGTCAGGAATATCGTTGCATTATCAAGCGCCATACAGTCAGTTTATTTTCTAGTAAGATTGCATGGCATTGAACAACCACTTGCTGTCTCAGCTTAAGCCAACATAGCTGGATCTTTTAACAGATGAGGAATGTCTCAAGTATGTGGATGGTTGGCTCTGCATCGAGCTCTAATGACTTCCATAGATCCTCTTTTCCCATCTGAGCTTATTAATCATCACTGAGTCCATTCATTCAGCTTTGAGTCCCAGTGACAGGTAACTCCAGCTAGCTAAATGGAAATGAAACCAGCAAGTAAAAAATTCCAGCCACACTTTTGGAACAATAGCTAAATAAACAGTGGTGCCACCTGCATGCTGTATAGTTCGACACAAGGGTGGTGCTTCCACATAAAAATATAAATTTCAATTTACAGTGAATATCATCGAATGAAGGATGCATATCTATGCAATGAAATCCACATGTACTAAATTTTGTTACTTTTGAGAAAATTTTATTAACATAATTTGAACCAGATCCATGAAAATCTGTTAACTTTCACTAGTGCTTTCCTCTCTCATTGCCAGTTTGTGGTACAATTTTCCCTGCCCATAACTCACCTAAGCTAACGGATGCTTATGAATCATGGTAAAAAAAGTTTTCGGGGACCACATCCGCTTTCATTGAGAGTAATGTGCAAAAGAACCAGAAAGGCTTGTTGAAAAAAAGGTATTAACTGACAATTTTAAGTATGAGTTGAAATCTTCTTACTACTACTTGGTGACTGGAATTAGACTACGGGACATTTAAAATGTTGCCTGATTGGAAGTGCTATATGCCAAATGGTAAACTTTTGTGTGAGGATGATGCAGGTGTAGACATGTGATAGCATGTCTCCATAAAAAGACACTGATTTCAAAATACAGCGAATAACATCATAATGTGCAGTCACTGTGAGAGATTCTAGTCAACATAATTTGAACATCCAAGAAAATTTGTTGAGGTCTACTCGAGCTTCCCTCGCTGGATGCCATTTTCAGGAATTAAGTCACACAAAATAATGCTAGTTCAGGAACAAAAAGTTCAAGGGACAAAAATCTTTCAAGTTCCTCAGGATATCCTCCTAAGATACTTTTAACTTGCATTAAGTGCCAGCCACTAGGACAAGCGCTCCCCTCAGTCTTTAGTTGAGCATAACCTGTGAAATACTTTGAAGTTATCTCAGGAGTTTAAAAAGTTAAGGGCGACCAAGAAGTGGAGTTGGAATTCTTCGCCAAAGTCATCTTAATTCTGGTAAGTTAAAAATGACATATGAGTGTTTACGACCATATAAAATTAGGCAATAAAGAAACAGGTAAAAACATTCACAACCATTTTAAAATGTTTTTACCTGTTTCTACATTGTTTAATTCCCATATAGACGGATGCTTCATTAGTAAGTATGCATAAAACCAGAAAGGATGGCTGAAGAAAGTTAACGATTTTAAGTGAAAACTTTAAGTATAAAATGTAACTTTGATCAGATGATAACCGGTTATTCGGTGACCCGATTTGGACTATCTTATGATTAATGAATATAGACTAATGGGGACTGTTGTAACCTCTCGCCAGCCAGTTGGGGGGCTACTCGGTGTTGCCTATACTACTAGTCACAAGCTGGGCCACCGTTAGGACAAACATAAAGATGAACTTTTCATTCAATCAGTAGGCCCTACGTGTGCTAAAAGTCTGCTGGGTCCCGCATTTAACTTAGAACCAGTTTTCATCAACAAATGGCAGGGTCAATCAAAGTGGTTCTCAAAATGTGGGATCCACCAATCCAACCATTGCCAAAATATGACTACCTCTTTGAATTGGATTCCAACAGCTTCAAGCAACCAGGAAAGAAAAACTTGCCTATTAATGAATGTATGTCCTCCAAAACATCGAATCTTTCGAGTGAATATAGACTTTCCAATAAATTTGCGACGCAGTGGCAACTACTCTCCTCCCAGTTCTTCAAGAGAACTTCCATAGGGTCAGAGCTATTTTCCAACGTCTCAATGAATGTCTTGTCCTTGAAACCAAGGTAATAGGCAACACCGCGATAGTCTCGATGTAAGTAATTCGCATCTGGAACGGGAAGTTCGTTGTTCAACTGCTTCAGAGCATTTTGAGATCTAACACCCAAAATCCGCGGTTCAAATGACCGAGACCTCTCAATCAAAGCCTTCAAACTTTCGCCCCAACAGGTCTCCATCATATTCTAACCCCAGCTATAGTCCTTTAAAGGTTCATTTGGTGTCAGTCTTCTCACACACGCAACAGCCCGTACCCACTTTCGGTTGGACAAAATGTGTCACTTCCGTGTTAATGACGTCATGTTAACATTGGAAAAGTGCAATCGGCCGATCATTGGAATTATTTGAAGCATGCTCACGCAAAAGAGCTGAAACCTTTGGATCAGTCACTGTTTATAATAGTTTGTTTGATGTGGGTACATTTGCAAGCTCAGTTCCCGACCCAGGTGTTTGATTTGACTGGAAATAAGAGCTTTTTATGCTGAAGCTCTGAGGCGGAAGTTGCGCTCTAAGTCTAAGTTCATTGGAGGTCACTAATGGAGCATGAAGTTTTTATACCTTTTTGTCATGTGTGAAATGCTTAAAAGACATGTTTTTCATTATTTCTTATGTGAAATTAAATATAAAGAGATTTTATGTACAATTATTTTCATTAAATGTTCATAATATTCTTCATTTAACGAAAATTGTGATTGATATTTATACAGAACTGTCCGCTCCAGACTCGGAATCGCGATAGTTTTCCTGGCCTAATTATAGCTGATGACTCAGGTCTCCCGTTAGTTTTGTCGCATTCAGTCTCACCCGAAACTCAGCCCTTGTCGTGACGCCTCCGCCAGTTAAAACTAAAACGTTGTGCTGCCCTATTTTCATTCGACGACCAAATTGAAGTTATTGTCTTGCTTCTTGCTCAGAGGTCTGACCGTATCCAAGTAACGGGCAACCGAAGTAATAATACGGTGTCGGCGGCCGCCGGCCGCTTGCAATCCGACAACTGAAACGAGGCAAACGAGATGACTGCCTCGCCAGTCGTCCGGTCTGGCGTCATCGTTATCACATTGACCATCACCACCTCATCATCATCACTTTTCAACGTAGAAAATATATCTGAAACTAAATAAGGCGATCCAGATCCTCCCAAGGATACTATTGTTTCATGAAATGAAGAATATAAATCGGTAAATAAAACAACAAGAATGGATCAAGTGAAATTTCAGTGAAATTTTCGGAGGTAACAACTTCCTTTATCAACAAAAACAGAAATAACAAAATGACAATTGACATATAAGATATGGTGTATTACACCATATCTTATATGTCAATTGTCATTTTGTGTTTGATTTTACTTTATTTCTGTTTTTGTTGATAAAGGAAGTTGTTACCTCCGAAAATTTCAAATTTCACTTGATCCATTCTTGTTGTTTAATTTACCGATTTATACACTTTTCAACCAAATTGAATTAGAGAATTAGGCTAGCTACTGTGTAACAATGAACGAGGACCTCCAGTATACATGTACATGTATGAGGGGCCTCAGTCAATTTGTACCCGCAGTGATTTCTCGAACCATGCACTGTCTTCAGCTCGCCCGCTCAGTTCTCATGTACATGGCTTACTGAAAGACAATTAAGGTGTTCCATCGAATATGAACCCCGGTGTGAAACAAATTTTCCTTGGTTGATTCATGCATTATACTTCGAAAAATCGAAAAAAATGAAAGCGAAGATTTTGCGGAGCGTATTCAATTTACTTGATTTTTAAGTAAGTGAAAATTCTCGTGCCACTGCAAAAACCATAGTTTTTCAGAGGCCCCTCTCTGGAAAGGGATAACGGAAACAACTGTCGCTTTTTTCTCGAATTGTGAATGCCCTGACTGATCCTTCATGCAAATTGCTGCGCGTTCTTGATTTTTCAAAATATGACAATTTCTTATGCGGGCCCCACCTTAAGAGGCCATTGATGTCATAGTTCAAGTGGCCCCTTTTTATGTTTTTATTGACAAATTCATAAGGAGCCGCTCACTGATAGAATGACCAATGTTGGACTTGATTTTCCAGTTTTTGTCAGTGAAATCGTGGAATGAACTGTTATTCTTTTCCAGGCGTAATATGATGCGCCTTTCATAAAGGTCCCTTTTCAGACGGGACCCCCTCGCGATGGAGCAGTTCGGGGGAAATGTCGCCTTTGTCCCGCTATACATGAAAATCCGACACCATGGGCGGCGCAGACACCGAGCTGAGTGGGCGGCTAAAGCCCGGCCCCCATGCCCCCCCNCACGGGCGGCCCAGCACTGAAAAGAGTGGGGCTATAAGCCCCCAGCCCCCTCATTGGTGCGCCGCCCAAGGACACTGAAAAATGATTCTCGAGGGAGGTCAAATTCATAAAAACACAAACATTTCGTGCACAGCACAGCCGTATCCAGACATTCGGCGCTACAAACAACCAAAAATGTGACAAAATACAGTAGGATTGATCGCCAACGAAAGGGTGGAATTTTGGAAAACGTGAAGATCTTTGTTTGTTAATTACACAAAAGGTCTATTTCCGATATAATAATTAGAAAACAGACAATCGCCGCAAAATTAAAAAGTTCATGTTAACTCAACGTTTCGTCTTTTCATATCATATGACATCAACAAGAAAATTACACACTAGTTACAGTAGGACAACAAGTGTCGATTACCATTCAAGTCACATCCATGTGGTGAAATGGGAGTGAGAGATTGTCCGTTTTCTAATCGTTACTATGGCCAAAAATGATGGTGACATCCAGAGAACGAGTGTGGTGGGGGGTTGCGATAGCAGGGGGCATGGCCGTGGGAAGCGGGAGCCGGAGGGGCACGGGCCCCCAAAAAATTTTCAAGCGTCAGGGTTAAACCGTGGCAACCGACATAGGCGTGGGGCCGCGGACAGTCGAGAAAAGAAAGACTGCGAAATACGGATAAGAGAGAAAATTCAAGAGAACATTTAACAACTCTGTATCAATGCATGGTTTACCTTTTCAGGACCCTGGCCAGGACATGGTTGTTAGGGTACGCTTTTGCAGCACAGGTCGTCTAAACGCACTTCAAAACGTGCGCGAAATCAATCGTACATATTTTTCGAAAAAAGGAGAAAATTTGTAAAGCGAAGCTTTGGCGGATTGTACTATTTTACTTGATTTTTAAATTCAATAAGTCAATATTTCGAATGCAAAACTATATTTTCCGGATGCCCTTCGCTGGCAAGGGATAAAGGAGACAACTTTTGCTTTATTTTTCTCTCGAAACTGAAATTAAAACGAGAGGAAACTGAAATTGATGACCTGACAGATAAGATCAATTGCTGCGCATATCCTGATATTTGAAAATATAGATATTTTCATATTTAGGGGCCCCGCCCATGAAGGAGGCCATTGATGACATCCAAGTACCCACATGTGTGAAACACTGCTGTCTAGGCTATTGTACATGTATTTATGATGACCGTGTACATGTCAAAGGGGGTACTCAAAGAACTCTCACAATCATAAACAAAGATTTCAACGGCTTTTTTGTTAGTGGAGTTCAAGTTTACCTCTTGAACTGTAATAGTTATCTATGAAATGAGCAAAAATAGACCTTAATGCCCCGTCTCCCGTATTCCCCCGGTTACCCGTCAAAAGTCTGCAAGCATGCACGCGGAAATTGCTTATAACATTCCGTTTTGATTACAGAATTTGTTTGTTTCTGATTTATTTGTTTATGCATCTACGAAAATTGATATATACATAGATGATTTTTTTGACAATTTGAAGCTAATCTTGTAAGAACTGATGATGTTTTAGTTAATGTAATTACAGTCTGAAATTAGAAAAACTCTATAATCCGATCCCCAAATGGTAAAGTACACTTATAGACGATTTTGTCACATCTAAAATAACTCTCAAATACATTGATGATATTCGGATTCACAAACCGTAGATAGAAATCACGTTTTAAAAATCCTCAAATAAATAAAATTGAATTCATTATTTGGAAAGGTTGTCTTTTCACTTCCTTGGTGATTTTAGTTTCCAGTAGTATTGAGCAATGAATTTTTGTTCTTCAAAACTTGCTTGTCCTGATTCGTGTGCACGTCATGACTGACGTTCCCACGTTAAAAATAAGATGTAACCCTGCAGTAGGCCTGGCACGCAGAATCTCAGTGATCCACGGGCACTGAATTTGAACTCCAAACGTTCAGGAAGTGTGAACATGTTTGGGACACACTATCCTTTTCCCCAGCCACCAGAAACTCAACTACCGGTCGTGTTTCGACTTCGCATTTTGAAACAGCCCCAAAGGCACACCAGGGGGTTCGGGACCTCACCTTTTCAAAAAACTCCTTCAAGGAATGACCATAATAAAATAAAAATTTCCGGTACGAGCAGCCTGTCTCAAGTGAATCACAGCTGAGCTGACCAGCAACTAGCTTTAGTTCATCGGGAATTTCGCCTATTTTCACACTGTTAGATCTCGGCCATAGCTATTTGAGGCAGCTCCTCGCTACCTGTACTGGTCCTAGGTACATTCATTCTCTCCGTTTTGGTTCACGGTGACTCAACTCTTGATGGCTTCATCCCCGGGGGATAGCCCCAGGGACGGATTCAGTATTTTGAGTTGGGGGGGGGGCAAGGCGGAGTGTTAGCCAGGGGTTTACCCGTCAGAAATTCGCACCCCCGAACTGCCATATGGAATCTGGGAGATTTTTTACAGGGCCATGGCCCCTTGGGCACTCCTAAATCCACCACTGTGCCCCCACATAGGGCGGACGAGGGAGATTCGGTACAAATGTGTTGGCATCGGAAGCTCAGGGGTGAGGGGNCGGCGGTACAAATGTGTTGGCATCGGAAGCTCAGGGGTGAGGGGTGTGGGGGTGGTGGAGGTGGTGGCTATGGGGGGGGGGGGTAGTTTGGCGAATTTGAAAGGGTTTGTACCCCCCCAATAATTTTTGCCTTCCTAAGGGCCTGAGGGGGTAACTTGGCGGAGTCAAATTGGTTTGTGCACCCCCTGCAATAAGTTTTCTTTCCTACGGCCTGCATGACGAAATATTGCCTCCCAATTGGCCAGTTTCTTTTTTCCCCAATTCTTCATTCAACAGTTCTTCTTTCACGTGGGTTGCTTACATGTTGCAGCAAATTATTGGAATAGTTTACATGTACAAGCTTTTGATACCAGCAAACCGAATTTAACTTAGAACAAATTTTGCAGCAATGACCCGTCAAATCAGTGTGAATGCGTTGAGTTCAGTAAGTCAGATTCCAAATTTCGATGAGCAGTTAAAGTAGACTTTTTAGGACAAGAACCGTGAAATTCGTGCGAGCCAAATAGCAGTGCGCATTTTCTTAAATGCTGGGTTACGCCAGAGCATCAATTTCAAAGATTGTCTTAGTCAATTCGGGTTCGCGTTTAGGCGCAAGCCCTTTACTTCGAGCGTACTTCCGAATGTAGGATCGATGGGCATCCACCGTAAACATATTACGTATTTATCATAACAGGTACATGTAAATAAAACAACAAGAATGGATCAACTGAAATTTTCGAATGGAATAACGTCCTTTGTCAACAGAAACAGTAATAAATTATATCATTGAATTTTTTACGCAAAAATTCATCACACCATATCATAAATGCCATAGTGTTTGATTTACTTTATTTCTGTTTCTGTTGACAAAGGACGTTATTACATCCGAAAAATTCAGTTGATCCATTCTTGTTGTTTTATTTACCTATTTATATTCTATATTTCGTGAAACAATATTATCCTAGGGAGGATCTGGATCGCCTTATTTAGTTTCAGATATATTTTCTAGGGTAATTATCAATTTTGTAAGAAATGGTGACATTTTAAAAATCTTAGAAAGATTTACATTTCGATACTTTAGTGACTTCCGCTTTTTCTGAAAGACTAGTTGAAATGTTCATTCAGTATTCAATTAGTTAGCAAGCTGGCATTCGTAATAATCTGTCGCTAAATAATAAATTCGTTCGAGGCTTCCTACCGTGGGTTGAATTCTCTTTGCTTGTATGACCCTCTTCTCGCTATCACGTGTATTTCACTGTTTGTTTCGCTACATGTACGTATATGTTCATTCCACTTGGCTGATGACAGAGCCTCTACATATAGGTAGTGCTTTAATTTCAGTTTTTGTTTGTTTAGCCAGCCAGCTGGCTGTATGAAGACTATCGTCAAAATACAGCTAGGTACCAGTGCGTGCATTTCTTCCATAGACCCCGAAAATTGCACACAGCCAGGGTAGTTCTGCTCGTCACCTCGCCGTGAAACTTGTATCAACACGTAAAGCTAAAGACCGGACGGCCGGGTGCATGCAAAATCCGTGGGAATCAACTCAACTAGTCCGTTACCGCCGTTTAAGTGAAAAACAATGCAATAAACGTCACTTTCTTCCGTAACTCTCCGCCTTTTCTAACAATGAATAGTATGTCGTCATTTTGAAAACAGTACGCTCGTCTCACGCGCACGCGCCTTTCCTATTTTTTGCGACATCTCTCGGGAGATGTTAGATTGGCCGCAGCAGCAAAAATTCTTCTGGAATTCGGTTTTTCGGTATCAAAATTCTAAAAACTCATAATGAAGTGAAAACAGTTCCGATAAGTTGTTGTGACGTGTACGCAACCTCGTGAAAGAACAACAGTTGATTGAAGAATCGGCGAAAAAAGAAACTGGCCAATATTTCATGGCGCCGAAAGCCGTCGCTAAAGATAGCTCTACAACTTTAGCAGCAGAATAACGGTAGAACACCATTTTTTCCAACACCGTTAAATAATTTAGTTTACTCAAGGAAGACTGTAGTTTTTAATGACATTAATTTTGTGTCAGATTTTATCGTACCACTTTTTTACCCACATCGGTGCCAAGATTCTTGTTTTTTATGCCTCTCGGTGGAGGGAGGGCGGGAGGGAGGGAGGGAGGGAGGGAGGGGTCAAACTCAGCTGCTAAATGGCTGTTTCTGAACCAGTTTTAATACCAGTAATATATGAAACAGTGTGCTAAAAATTCTACTTTCAACCCTGAGTGAATACATTATTTCTTATTATAATATGAGAACATGTACTTTTTTAATTTACTGCCTCATCAGTCTCTCACCTGAGAAAATCCTGAAAGTGTACACTCAACGTTATAAATCACCATTTGTGTCCTAATCCAAAATTTTCACTTTATCTCACCATTTCCCTTTAGGAAAACTTCCAAAAATTCAACCTTTACTTCATTTTTGGAATTGTCATTTTTTTTCTATTTTCTTCAAAAATATTTTTGCTACACTTTTTCTACCCCGTGGTGGTGCTATAATCAGTTTCATTTCTAGCAAATTACATTTTTCATTAAAATACTGGCAATTGTTCAGTCAAAGCTGCAGTGCATCAAAACATCTTAGAATACGATGCTCTTTTTGGGTGGTCGCCAACACAACACTTCTCAGTTCCTATAACATTTGATGGAACGAAATTAATTAAAATTAGTTGAAATTTTAAACTTAAATTTAATTTTGTATAATTAAAAATGCACATAATAATTTTTTATCATATGGTGTGCAACATAAGAATTTAAAAACATTGATCTTATTTAGGAAAATGAATAATTTACATGACCTCACAGGTTTTCAAGTAAATGACAAAATACTCTGAAAAAGACTAGACTTCTACTTTTAGCTCCTTTTGAATTTACTTGTTAAGCAAATATTATTTTTAGAATTGTTTTAAAATCTTTTGGAAGAAAAGAAATATTTTCACTAAACTATAGTAATTCTTGAAGAGTTCCGTAATTTTCAAAGTAATAAGTTGCTTTCTTTTCAAAACCTCCTTTGTTCAATTAGCTCCATGGGCAAAAATCTCCTGTCAAAAGTCGATGGTGAATTTTTCAATTGTTTTTATTCTTGGTGCAAAATATAATAGCTTGTGGCTTAGTGTCGATGCCATATTGTTAACCAACTTGTACAGAACTTTCCCTTTTGTTTTAGGAACACAGTAAGCTATGGATTGCCAAATACAGTTGTCTAAACTTGCCGTTTTCTATGGCCTGAAATTACTGGATGCTGTCTGCTGAAAAAACGCCATTTTTGAGGCTCTAAATTTTAAGTAACACGAGAACCGCCCAATCGATTTAAAATATTCAAAAACTTTTGTATTTTGCTTTGCTCACCCTAGCACTGTATGGAAACAATGAAGAAAGGACAGACTTCTTCATCTCAGGCTTACGCTTCATTAGTTTCTCTACCTCTCTTCATGTACTCTCACCAGTGACCAGTTCCTTGTCTGTTTATCACTTTAATTAACTTAAGTTTCACTGTTATTAATAAAATACAATTATTCCAAGTAGTTTCACCACAACGAAGTGTTGCCTGCACAATTCATGCATAACAATTTTCGTGATAGGGGGTATAGGTAATTGCTCTTGTTCCAATCCAATTTTCAAGAGTGTACAAACACAACTAGATGCCCCCAGTTGCAGTGTGTTTGAAGCTCAAAGGAACAAACTCATCTAGCACTGCATCATCTATTATTTTAAGCACAATGAAATAAATGTCAGCTGTGAAAAACAACGGTTTATTATTAGCCTTTTATTTGGGTTCATCATGAGTGAAAATTAGGAAAAAACAGAATTTCACAGAAAAGTAGGAGAAAATAGGAGTCTTTCAAAAATAGGAGAAAATAGGAAAAAATAGGAAACTTGACGCCCTGCAAGGATTTAACCAATATTCGCCGGCAGATGGCGATGGTATAAATATTCACCGGCAGACGGCAGTGTTAACAAAATGGCGCCAGCCATTACTTTGGCGGTTATTATGATCATAACTATTCTGTTTTACGCCAGCTGTTGTCTGGTAGAAGCGGAAAGTAATTACAAAGGCGATGACATTGTCCCACTTCCTCCAGATGTCCGTGGTAACGATTTTTTTCTCTTTGGTGTTTAGTAATTGCCAAGCCAAATGAATCCCCGCTCACAATTTTCTGATCCCTCCTCGCTGGTCCCCTACGGCTACGACTACTGCTGCCAGTACGCAGGTATCACGCTGTGGCACGCGCTTTAGCATTGGTTGACGTAACCTCAGCAGTCATTGGTTAGCTTTAAGGTGGATTGGGAAAGATTTTTAGCCTTGTCAGGCTTGTCATGCAAGTGGCGTGACGCCGCGTCGCAGCAACTATTTCGTTTCTGCTTGCTGTGATGAGTGTGATGTTTATAATAGCCACTTCAAGTGGCACTTGTTTAAAGCACAGGCGTCCTCTGGCAGCTTCCGATTGTCCCCAATACACTATATAATACTACAAGGTATGACACTTCGGACTAGAAATTCCACAGGTGCTTCACTTCAGCCGTCCATAGCAAACACAAAACTCAATAAATTTACACTAAACAGGGGTTCAACAAACCCTGAGGAATTGTTGTTTCTTCCAGTACCATTAATGATGTCCTGCTCTACTGAGTTCACAACAAATCTGCGGCCAAAGCACATAAATCTTCCTAAAAAGTCGCTTTAAAGCCTAATCCTAACCCAAACGAAGGGTATAATAGAGCTAACCCTAAAATTGAATGGGGTGTAGCCCCAAGAGATCAAGATAGTCATCAGGCCCAAAACCTAAGATTGATGGTCAAACTATTTTTCTGGTGTAATGCAGTGGTCAAATGAGGCCGCAAAGTAAGAAATAACGTTTTTTGAAACTCTGAGACAAGAAAATTGGTTAAGTTTGATAATTTTTTGGTTCAGCATAAAGAGGGGGTTTCAGAAAATATTAATATCAAGTAGCTTCAATTTTTAGTCAATTTGTAAGTTTTACAACATTCTGGTTCGTGGCAGCCATTTTGAAGAGGTACTCGTCTATAGATCATAAGTAAAGAAGGTAGAAGTATGTAGCCAATTGCATAGTAACATGATGTGTTAGTATATATAGTCTTGCAAGATTTGCAATCTGACCATCACGCGACATGCTTGATGACCGTCTGGTCTAGCGAGGTTCACAATCTCTGAGATCATACGAGGTCACCATGAATAATATGTAATACATACTACAAACCTTGTGTTCTGGCTAACTTTCTCTTGAGTGATTTTATCATCTAAACAGCGCATACAGTGGATGCATGCCAGCGCTACCTGAAGGTCATCAATGCGATCTCAGATTGTGTTTTGACGACCTGTTAAAATTCCAAGTCACCATGAAGATGCCAGTTTGAGTATCGAAGTCAGACAGTAATTCCATCTAAACTAGTTTCAATGTTTGCCCTTGTTTCCAAACTTTAAATTAAACCTCAGTTTTCCTAGCTTTACTATAACATTATGAATGTCCATTACCCGTCACAACAGGAGAGTGTTCTAACTTTGTTTGTGGTCAAGCGCTATACAGTGGCAGATCTACGATTTCAGTAAGGGGGGCTTTAGGATTTGAAAGAATCCGAGGCGCGTAGCGCCGAGGAGAAGGAAGGTCGCGAGAGGGTTTCCCTCCTCCCGTGTAAGATTTTTTGGGATTTTTAGTAGCTAATTTCGTTTTTCTGGCGATTTTTTTTTCCAGTTTTTATTGTTTATCCTGTCCCGAGGGGGGGGTTTAAACCCCCTGAACCCCCCTGTAGATCCGCCTCTGCTATACGTCAAGCTGGATTTTTGCTCACATTCCACACTTACTGAAGTTCATTAATTGAATTCAATGACATGGAAATAACATTTACTTTGTGTTTTGTTCCAGTATTTTGGCTTAAAAAGGGAGACATACAAAACATCACCAGCATACCAAAGGCTAATCTAAAACTATTCTGCAGACGTGGGGATGCCAAAAAGCTTGTGAGAATTTGGCGTCATGTTGCTGTGAGTACATTTTATCTGCTACCAATTCTTTTGGCTCTATGAGCAGCAAATGTCACTTGTTTGTCTTGAAGGTCAGGTCAATATGTTATGCCAAAACACATGCAGGAAACTTTAACAACTTAAGACACAATATAGTGGACTAGTGAAATTTATTTTTTCGTTCTTTATACAAATAAATATTTCATCCTTTTAAAGTGATGTACCATAGTTACCACCAGTCAATGTTAGAAACCTTTGAAAAACGAAGAAAGGCTAATTTTGGCAATATTTTTTCTGGAGTGGTATTTTCAGTTGCTCATTTTTTTCAAAAAAGAAATGCCACTTTAGACGACCGCAATTGGTCCAGGTTTGGGTTTTCTTTTAATTTACTCATTGCTGGGCAAATTATTGCAGTTCAGGCATTGCATACCTGCCTTTGCGCAGTTTAAAAAAAAACAATGCTTTACATGAGATTGATGTTGGCATTTTTATGCATCGACATATATGTTGGCGCATTATGCCGTTGTCCCTGTCCGTCCATCCCACGTCCGCTGCTTTGCCTCCAAAACCCTTTGACATACGTTCATGAAATTTCGCACTTATGGTCCTTCCATGGATGGGACGGCATGCGCGAATTTTCAGACGGATCCAGCTACCAGTGTGTTCCCTATTGGCAATTTTAGTTTTCTTATGCTTCTGTATTGTCAAAGGTCCACATTTATGTATATGTGGGTGTGTTATGCCGTCTTTCCTATCCATCCGTATGATGTCCACGGGTCTTTCTCCAAAACTCTTTTTTTTTAATGTGTGTTCATGACATTTTGGACATATGGACCTCTCATGGATGGAATAGCATGAGCGAATTTTGAGACGGATCCAACTACTGGTTTGTCCCCTAGTGGCAATTTTAGTTGTTGACAGTATTTTCAAAGGTCCTGAAATGATTTGCGTTTTCGAATGGATCCAAGGTGGTTTAAGCCAGCTAGTGGCTATTTCTATGTGCTCACATATTAATATGTGGGCGCATATTGCCGTCATCTCTGTCTGGCATCCACAGCTGTATCTCCTAAACCCCTCACAAGATCTTGATGAGATGTGGCAGATGTGTTCCTGTGAAGCTAACAATAGGTGACGCCAAATTCCAGACAGATCCAACTACCGGTGTGCCCCTGGTGGCAATTATAATTTTTTACATTTGCCTCTGTATCTTCAAAAGTCCTCAATGGATTTTTGTAAAATTTGGCATATAGGCATCTATTAATGCCATCCTCCTGTTTTCGGATGAATTTGAGGTATTTTGTACTACCTAGTGGCCATTTTTATTGTTTTTGAGTCTGTTTTTAGTGTCTGCCCAAATCACTCTAGGAGGATTGGGAAAATTGGAATGTTCATAATGTGAACAGGACAGTTGACAATGATTTTTCAATGACTTCGACTACTGTGATGCTTCCTAGTGACAGTTTTGTTTTGCGCCCATAGCCGTATCTCCTAAATTTAGCAAGTAGAAGTTGGCACTGGATGACAATGACTTTCCGACGGATCCAACAAACACTGTGCCCCCTAGTGTTAATTTCATTTTTTCGCTTTTCTCTATTTTTCTGAAGTTCCTTGATGGATTTTTATGAACTTTAATAAATAGCTTCCTATTAAGAAAACAATGACATTTCCCCCTTTTTCGGATTGATTTGACATATATTGTGCCACCAAGTGGCCATTTTTACTGTTTTCTAGTCTGTTTTTGGCATCTGCTCATCTATCAACCAAATCACTCTAAGGATGAAAATTGGTGTTGATGTTTCTTCTGTGAAGAGAATGGCTGATGGTGACCACTCAAACTACCGTTACGCCTCCTAGGTGCAGTGTTTTGCATCTGTAGTTGTACCTCTCAAACCCTCTGCAGGAACTTTATTAAATTCATGAAGTTAACAATTAGAACAACAATGACATTTGGATGAAACCAACCGCTTTGACCCTTAGTGGCATTTTTTTCGTTGCCCTCTGTATCTTTGAAACACGTCGGCAGATTTTTATGGAACTTAATATGTAGGTTTCTATTAAGAAGATGACTATACCTTCCTTTTCATTTTCAGGAGGATTTAATCTATTCTGTGCCACTTTGTAGCCATTTTAACAATTTTTAGTACATTTTTTACATCACCTTCTCTACCCACTAAACCACGTGAAGGATCATTACTGAAATTTGGAGATGTGTTCGTGATGAGAAGGCTGAGTCTAACAGTGAATTTTGAACAAGTTCAACTACTCTGCTCTCCCCCCCAGTGGCAATTTTATTTTTTTGTGTCCATGGCTGTATCTTCTTGCCCTTTGCAAGATCTTTCTGAAATTTATCAGATGTGTTCCTGTGGAGATGGCAACTGATGTTGGTCAGTTTCAGACCTGTCAAACTACAGATGTGCTCCCTTGTGGCAGTTTTATTTTTTACCTTTTAAGTTTGTCTCTGCAACTTTAGAGTTCCTTGGTGCTTTTTCGTGAAATTTGACTAACAAATTTCTATTATGAAGACTTCAGCACCTTTCCTTTTTGTGATGGATTTGTCGTTTTCTGTACCAATTAGATGGCAGAGGATCATTATGACATTTGGTAGATGTGTTTCTTCTGACAAGAGCGTGATTGACGTGGGTTTTCTAGTGGATCCAACTACTGTGTTGCCCCCTAATGATATTTTTTTTTCATCTACGGGTGTATCTCCTAAGCCCCTTGCAAAATGTTTTTTGAAATTTTGCAATTTTTTGTATTCCTACTAATTGACTGCAGAGGGACGGATTCAACTACTGCTGTGGTTCCTAATAACATTTTTTTATGTTTGTGATTCGACTACTGCTGTGGTTTCTAATAACATTTATGTTTGCCTATATATATCTTTGGGGTTCTTTGGTATATTTTCATGTAACTTGACAAATAGCTTTCGGAGACAACACCTTCCCGTTTTTTGGATGGGTTCAATGTATTCTGTGCTATCAAATGGTCATTTTTTATGGTACAAATTAACACCCCTAGAAGCAACACTGTTTGCGATGATTCACATGAAATTTTGCACTGTCACCTATCTTAATGTTCTGTGACTGTGGATTTTCTGTGTCTGATTTTTCTCTGCCATTTGGACATCAAAGATATCAGCAGTGATAATGCAAAGACTTATGATATTTAAGAAGGACAATTAATGGCTCATTACTCTGTTGTCTGAAGGTAAATCTCAAATCTGAGACATGTTTCCTGCACATTGACAGTAGGAATATGTTGCTCAGACACTAAGTTGCCTGCAGTTTAAGTATTGTTGAACTTAAGTACTAGTCCACGAGAGCACCAACCATGAGCGGCAAGGTGGGGGTCAGCCGATTTTCACCAAATTTGGCACATATGTAGTCCTATGGGATCTATAAACAGCGGTAAAATATTTCCTCAAAATATTGCGTTTTTCTAAAGTGATAGGTTCAAACACATTTTACGGCTTCGCAGCCATGTTTTCACGGTATAAAAACTGTCCAGTTTTAACTGTTCATATTTTTCCTTGAATGAAAGCTATTGATTTAGTATTCACTTGGCATTGTTTAGTGGAGCCTATAGATTGTTACGCAGATGTCTTTTGAAACACGATTCCGATTTACCACCCTCATTTAGTAGTTTTACTACACTGCCCCCCGTTATGCCATTTTGAGGTTGTGTTCAGTACACTGCTGTACCAAATCTGCCCCCACTGTTATGAGAATGAAACTTAGCCAAAATGTTGACAAAACATGTTACTTTCATTGCATAAAATAAAAACTTTGTCAGCCAGTTTATTAGTTATACATTTTGGCACCTCAAATGTACTAAAAT
>NMRA01000027.1:1611117-1697227 GCA_002633005.1 Phoronis australis
TTATACCACGGCATATTAATGCGTAGAAACGGCGCACAACTAGTGACTGGTTTAACATGACAAATACACATACGCGGTCTGAAAATAGTGAAATTCAGACACCTATTACCAAGCCTGCCTGAAGGGCTGACAAAGTTTTTATTGTATTAATTTCAAGGGCATGGAGTCTTCTACATGTCCATGTTATTATTTTTAGTTTTCTCGCGGGGGCAGCTTCGCTATAAGGGTACAACTTACTGCTGGTTTTTCACAAGAAGGAAATGTACCTCCACGGAAACAGTTCCAGTGTTACCATGGTAACCGATATTGCAGTGTCGGTGCCGTTTTTACTGACATTGGTCATGAACCTATCATGTGATATCAAAATTGTTCAGAAACGATTCTGTTTGAAGCAGAAACTGGAGTAGAAAATTTGGTCAAAAATGACTCGTTCCACACCAAGAAATTGCCTCATTTTGCCCCCAAGAACACTTCCCTTGTATCTCCTAAACCACCAAACTTTGTGGCGTCATACTTCACCCAATTTCTCTCATCTCTAATGTGATTTATCAGGCTAAACATGGATCTGAATGGCTGACCCCCCACCTTGCCGCTTGTTGGCTGTACAGTGGTCGGTGGATCCGTGGACTGATACTTAAGTGTCCACAGCAAAAAGTCAGTGTTCATAAAAAAGTCAATGTTCATAAAAATGGTGATCACAATCGTGTTATGTTTTATATAATGATTAAAAAGTATTCACTGCCAGAGGATTCAGAAAGTACCATGATAGCTTTAGTAGTTGAACTTTTGCCATAAAAAGTTATTTGACGTGGATGGGCTTCTGGAAAGTTGATGTTTACCCTTTATTTGAAAAGTATGAATACGCTTGACTCGTGTGTCTTTCTCTTTCACAGATGCACATCACCATTGAAAGCGATGACTACAGCTTGTTTGTCGGGCGTAACCAATCGGATGTCTTTCACAAGTTTAAAGATTCAGAGCTCACGTGGTTTCATCTCAAGCGTATGATGCCATGGAAAACAGACACTGTGACGCTGGATCCATTTTACAACTCTTGCTTGGGAATACTAACCAAAGAGCCATACACTGTTGGTGTTCACATAAAAGGTTTGATGGGACAAATGGTGCTTGTGAAAGAATATGCAGGACACATCAAATGTAACTGGACAAATTACTGTTTTCCAGTAGAAAGCACCTAATTTTGCTTTATGTTGGAACATGTGTTTGGCAATGACTAGTAAAAAGGCAATAAAAGAGTCGATAGACTGGTAAAAGGTATCCTGACGTGTCACCCATGTGGACTTTTTTGTGGCAAATAGCTGTAAGCAACAGAGTACTAAAAAATAAAACAATTAGGTGGTACCAAGTGCACTGCGCTCTGTTTTCTTACAACTGTTTGCCATTGAAGAAATACACAAGAATGACACGTACTGTTAACACCTTGTTAACATTCCAATAAATTCCGTCCTGAAAGTCGACTATGATGTTGGATTCTGCTTTTGCCTAGTAGACATGTCATTTTGTCCGATTACTTTTGATTTGTCTTATATCTATGTCATAATTGTTGTACAATGCTGTTGTTGTCATTGGTGAAAAAGTAATATTCATCTCAGACAACATTGCTGTCAAAATGAAGTCGCTGCCTAAGGTGAGAGGAGAGTCTGCTCAATTTTTGGCTTGACTGAGCAATACTCTGCTTGCCATTACATACTGGGTCTAGGGGTAGTCTTCAACTTTCAGGCAATGGGTTTGATGGCACTTAATTTTAGAGGTTCCATATTCACTATTGTGGGTACAATCGCTATGACTACCAATGAGCTCCTCAGACGTTTTACCACTCTGAAAACTGTATTAAAATGTGCCACTAACTTGTGGTTCGGCAGTTTTCTAACAATTTAAAATACTCTCAAATTCCAAATGAAATTGAAAATGCCAATAAAGTCAAAAATAGCATTAATTGTTTCCTCCAACTCATTTTGAAACCACATTTCATTAATTAAGAAAAAATAACTGCATCATTTTAGTGGTTGGAAGTTCTTTTTTATATTTTTTCTTGTTTTAAAAGCTACTCAAAGTTATCTCTGCTGGTTTTTGTTGAATGAATTGACTTCGTTGGCAAATCAATAAGGATTACATCTTTCGTGACTATAAGAACAAGCTTCAAAATGTAGTTTGTGTGTTTTTGACTTATGGCAACATTATTCCTAACATTCTCCTGCAGTCATACGATGACTTATCATTAATAAAAATGGTTGTGTGGATTACCCAGCAATGCCATTTTTATGCGCCCACATATTTATATATGTGGACGCATTATGCTGTCATCCAAGTCCATCCGGCAACTGGCCGTCTGGCGTCTGCTGCTCTATCTCAAAAACTGTTTGACATATGTTCATGAAATGTTGCACATGTGTTCCTTTTAAGGATGGGATGACATGAGCAAACTTTCGGATGGATCCGACCACCAGTGTGCCCCCTAGTGGCAATTTTTATTTTTTCACGCCTAACTCTATCTTCAAAGGTCGTCAATAGATTTTCATAAAATTTGACATACAGGCATCTATTTGTAAGATGATGCTGTTTTTTCGTTTTCATATGGATTCCAGGTATTTTGCGCCACCTAGTGGCTATTTTTACTTTTTTGAGACTTCTTTTGTGTCCGCCCCTCTATCAACCAAACTGCTGTAAAGATGGTTGAGAAAATTTGCATGTATGTTTTTAGTATGAGGAGGACGGCTGACAATAATTTCCCGATGACTTTGACTACTGTGGTGCCTCCCAGTGGCAGTTTTGTTTACTTTTATGCCCAAAGCTGTATCTCCTAATTTCACTGCAGAATATTTATTAAATTTAATAAGTGTATTTATATGAAGTTGACAACAGACTTTCAGACGGATACGATGAACGCTGTGTCCCCTATTGGCAATTTCATTTTTTTTTTCCTTTGTTTCTCTGAAGTTCCTTTCCAGATTTTAATGAAATTTCTTAAATAGCTCTCTATTAAAAATGATGGCATGTTCCTTATTTCGGCATATTATGCATCATCTAGTGGCCATTTTTTTGATAGAAATAAACAACCCTAGAAGCACACCGTTTGTGGTGCATTCGTGAGCGCATTTCAACGCTTGCGTTGCTCTTGATATGTTACCTTGTGAGTCATACTCATGTGGCATTTCTTTCAGATCCCCACAAAATGTTCCTGCTCGTGTTTCTAGTTGGTGTTGGTCTATTCTTCGGTGCTGATGAGTTAAGCAAGTAGGTTGCAGATGTTTGAGTGAGTGAATAGCAGAGCTTTGGGTAACTGAATAGCAAAGGTTTGGGTAAGTGATTAGCAGAGGTTTGGGTAATTGAATGGCAGAGGTTTGTGTAAGTGAGTGGCAGAGGTTTTGGTAACTGAATAGCAAAGGTTTGGGTAAGTGAGTAGCAGAGGATTGGGTAACTGAATAGCAAAGGTTTGGGTAAATGAGTAGCGGAGGTTATTTAATTGAATAGCAAAGGTTTGGGTAAGTGATTAGCAGATGTTTCAGTAAATGAAAAGCAGTTGCTGTGGGTTAATGTATAGCAGAAGCTTGAGTAAGTGAATAGCAGATGCAAAATGCAGAAAATGGTGGTTGAAAACTCAGAAGACTCCTTTGTATTTAATGTCTGTAATTTTGCTCCATTTCAGAAACATCCTATTCTACTATGGGTCTGGTGTGAGTCTGGGTGTGCTGGCTTCGCTGTTGATCGTTGTGTTTATAGTCAGCAGATANTGGCGGAAATAGGGAAAGACGTTGTATAATTGACCTGGTTTTCAGAAGGTTGGCCCCTAAATGTGACTGAGCTGAGGCAATTTTTTATTAATGTAATATTTACAATGAGGGTAGTCCCATCAGTTCACACTGCTTTCCATGGGGCCCTCAGATAACAAGCAAACATAAATCAAGTGATATATTTCACCATTCCAGCTCATCAGCAGTGCAACTTACTGTGCAGCAGTGATACTTTACTAAGTGATACAAGGAAGAATCTCTAAATAATTCAGCTGCAATATTATGATTAACATGACATTAGTGTACAACTGCGGGACTAGGGCACTACAAGTGCATAGAACTGTGGGTAAATATGGCAGAAACAAAGATGGTGCTGTGGTATTTCAGGATGTAGCTACTCTTATTACAATAATTGTAAACTGGCTTACAGGTCGGAATTTCTGGATTAGAAATAACTTTTCCTTGTAAAATCAAAGATTCAAGTGAATTTGATTACACCTTATGTTAAATAGATGAGCAGAGTGTATTGTCAACCATTAATGTTCTATCAGATACTGTCAACATAGTTCAAAAATAATGTATTTCATTCAGACAGTTATCTCTGCAGAGTTAACTGAAACTTGAAAACTCGTGCACAGGATTAGTTTGATTATTGCATAAAGGCAAATGCCTTCTTCAGCAACGGAATGCGATGCTGTCGCTACGTGGAATCTTACTTTTACACAACTCGGACCTGGTTGTACATAGGCTATCATTTTCTGAATTCTCAGAAGTACGGCGGAATCGCTTTCCTCGTCGGTGGCTGGTCGTTTGTTCTCTACTTCATCCAGTTGCTGTGGACTAATCTACAGAGTGTTTTGGAGCGTTACTCTCAATACGTTCTCGGCTACTTCACTGTGGCCGGTCTCCTGAGTTTTGCCCTCTGCTACTGGCGAGGGCCTGTGACCAACCCCAGGACGTTGAACCTCATTAAGTGGTCTATACAGTTTGCTGGCTTGGTGCTCATTTATAACAGTTCACAGATTCAGGAAGTGTCTATGTTCTGCGTGTTGTCTGTCCTCGCCGTTCATAACTTCCCGCGGTGGGTGATCTGCAGTATTCAAATGTCATGGTAAGTTACAAGGTTATGCTTTGTAGTTCGACATTGTCGGGTATTTTATGTTACAATATATTTATTGTGATATTTAAAATGAGGGTGGCCTTTTCAGTGATAGCACTGCTTTCCAAGAGGGCCTCAATGTAATTAATGTTTTTCTTTGACACTAAAAAGTCAGAATGACATATTTTTA
Organism: Phoronis australis; assembly: GCA_002633005.1. Lineage (NCBI taxonomy): Eukaryota > Metazoa > Phoronida > Phoronidae > Phoronis > Phoronis australis. The sequence goes on from NMRA01000027.1 coordinate 1,616,159, forward strand.
TTAAATCTTTATTGTAAGCTGTATAGATTTTTCTTTTTGCATGCGTGACATACATTTTATTTAATACATGACATACTTTGAATATTCATTATGTACATATCGATACTCATAACTTGCATCTGTTACGCATGTTCTACTCGGTATATTCATAAATTTCATTGTATTGGCATTAATTAAAACTTTGTATTCATACCTTAATACGTACCTTGCATGGTATATGCATTGTATACATTATATTTGCTATAGCTTACCTTAACTTCTCAAAAAAGACGTGTATGGTAATTTTTCACGTATTTAGCCTACAATATGGCCGGCAAGTGAAATTCAATTTGCTAAGTTACTACAAAAATAAAGAGCAAAGAACACTAACAATTTTGCTCAAGTTCCCATTATTGTATAAATCCTGTTCATTGTGCAATTCAATACGCATGTATAAATCCTGTTCATTGTGCAATTCAATACGCATGATTGTATAAATCCTGTTCATTGTGCAATTCTTCGAAGTGGGATGCTAAAACCAGATGTACATTTTCTTTTTATGTAGATCAGTACTTATAGAACCTTAAGCATGTGATCTAGATCTGTTAAATTTCTAGAACATTCTGTTGCCTATATCCATGACCCTCAGCTAATAGTAGTGTCGTTCTTGTCTGTTTCCATTTGATATAATGACAGGGTCAGACTCTTCCCACCGAAAGTCAAACTGTTGTCTGAGGACGAATATATACAGCAGGGAACGAAAGAAACACGCAAAGCACTAGAGGATCTTCGTGAATATTGCCGCAGTCCTGAGTGTGACGCTTGGAAAGTCATTAGTAGGATCAAGAGTCCACAGAGGTGCATTATAGTTGTCTTTATTCAGGTTTCAATGCTCTCCTTTGCTTTTATATTAACTTTGGAGTAGTCTTGGGACACTTGACATTTCGCTTTGGTGTGCTGGTATGACTGTGTGTGGTCTCAAACACTATGGAATGAGAAGGTTTTTTAGCATTGGTCTGACTTGTATAAATGCATACGTTCAAATAGTCAAACAAGACCCTTCTTTACGAACTTTCTTTCTAGCCTCTCTTCAGCTTACAACAAAATGCATAATTAGTTCTGACCTAAATCCTGACCTGCACTCACCGACTAAAAAAACACTTGTCTCCATCAATTTCAGCCAAAGTCTTGTGTTTTTTTGGACAATTGCACAAAGACACGGTTTGAAATGCTACAATATGCCAACCAACGGGTTGCAAAATCAAACCATGTACCATTTCAATTTTCTTTTCTGAAGAAGTGAGCAAATAAAAGTAACGCACCACCTACTTGATTTTCAGAAAAACACAGACCATGCTTTCTGGCCTTCTAGAGTACTGTCTTTCTTGTTGCATAATAAATTGTAAATCTCTTTTTTCAGATTTGCTCAGTTTGTCGAAGGCAGTCCTCACGTAACGGACACGGAACTTCTGCACTATGACTCAGATGCAGAAGAACTCCTACAGCCAGACTTCACAGATGATGAGTCAGAGATAGATTTCAGACTTTCTTCGCAATAGCGAATTTAATCATAGGTCATTGTAAATACCATGCCTGGATGACCCTTCATTTGAAATACCATGCCTTGGTGACCCGTCATTTTAAAACTGATGCAAGTGGTCGTAGGTTTTAATTTATATGTGTTCTTGATGATGAGCAGCTTAGATATTTGTGTTACTGCATAGGCCTAGGCTGGACTCGCTTTAACATGAGGTAAGATAATATTCTATGCATGACTGTGTGATTTCATGTGGAGTGTTTGTGTGTAAGTGATAGTTCAAGTTGACGCCTTTTGCCGTTCTGGACATCAAGTGCCGGAATGTGCTGATTACAATCTGGCAAGTGCCATGTTGTTATAGAAATAAATCCTCTGAATGGTGCTGAATTGCAAACAGTTGTTTGATCACATCTAAAGGTCATCAGTGCATCCAATGTACTAAGTAAATCCCTACTTTACGTTTTCTACCCCATTTCACTTGTCATGGAACATACCTCCACTTGTCCAAAATAGCAAAACCCGAAANTAATTAGTTCTGACCTAAATCCCGACCTGCACTCACCGACTAAAAAACACTCGTGTCCATCAATTTCAGCCAAAGTCTTGTGTTTTTTAGCACAAAGACACGGTTTGGAATGCTGTAATATGCCAACCAACGAGTTACAAAATCAAATCGTGTACCATTTCAATTTTCTTTTCTGGAGAAGTGAGCAAATAAAAATAACGCACCACCTACTTGATTTTCAGAAAAACACAGACCATGCTTTCTGGCCTTATAGAGTACTGTCTTTCGTGTTGCATAATAAATTGTAGATCTCTTTTTTCAGATTTGCTCAGTTTGTCGAAGGCAGTCCTCACGTAACGGACACGGAACTTCTGGACTATGACTCAGATGCAGAAGAACTCCTACAGCCAGACTTCACGGATGATGAGTCAGAGATAGATTTCAGACTTTCTTCGCAATAGCGAATTTAATCATAGGTCATTGTAAATACCATGCCTGGATGACCCTTCATTTGAAATACCATGCCTTGGTGACCCGTCATTTTAAAACTGATGCAAGTGGTCGTAGGTTTTAATTTATATGTGTTCTTGATGATGAGCAGCTTAGATATTTGTGTTACTGCATAGGCCTAGGCTGGACTCGCTTTAACATGAGGTAAGATAATATTCTATGCATGACTGTGTGATTTCATGTGGAGTGTTTGTGTGTAAGTGATAGTTCAAGTTGACGCCTTTTGCCGTTCTGGACATCAAGTGCCGGAATGTGCTGATTACAATCTGGCAAGTGCCATGTTGTTATAGAAATAAATCCTCTGAATGGTGCTGAATTGCAAACAGTTGTTTGATCACATCTAAAGGTCATCAGTGCATCCAATGTACTAAGTAAATCCCTACTTTACGTTTTCTACCCCATTTCACTTGTCATGGAACATACCTCCACTTGTCCAAAATAGCAAAACCCGAAAAGTTTTAGTTATTGATGAACTTGTGATCACTATTTTGTTTCTGTGTTTACAAAAACACCTCTCCATAACACTGTTGACCCACATCATCGTGTGATCAAGCGACACTCGAGGTCAGAAGGTCACAATGCCATTGATGCTATCAAAATTTCAATTGCTGTTCATTTTATGATGGACTTGTAGACCTTGTTAGGAATCTTAAAATGATAATGTACTATTAGCTTTGTGAGGAAATGCAGCGAAATTAGCAACTGTTCCAGAAACTATTCATTGCAAGAAATGGAACTCATTGATCAGCTTTAATGGAACAAAACGGACAAGTAATATGCGAAGATCATTCAGATGATTGGAAATCCCCTATGAGAAATCACACAGTCAAACATGGAATTTAAGGGAATCCCACTTGCAGTTCAAAAGATTCAGTTTAAAGTCCCATCTAGTGTCATCTTGGATATTTAATTCACACTACATTAGATGTATGGCTATCCTATGTCAGAGACTATTGTTTCACTCTATTTGGTCTCTGGGACAACTGGTGCATTTGAGTGTAACTTTGACTTTGGGAACATCAAAACCGATCTCCACCCAATAACCAAACTTACTCCTTGAAGTTATACTACAGCACTGGTTTTCTTTTGCGTGATTCTGAGGAATACTTGTTGCTGACGTAGATTGCAGGCTGGTGAAGCCATCAAGTCAAACACATCTAAAAGGGTACTGCATGGGTCATTAATGATATGAATATAATCAGTGTCCAGGTCACATTCTGAATCCGATGGATTTTACCACCATAGTCCCTAGGCAACATTTGTTTATTGTAGTTGTGATACATATCATTTGTGTTTGACTTGAGTCTTATAGTCTTTAGTGATTAGACTCTAGTTTGTGCTACCTTTTTACAGAAATAATACTTTTGATAAAGATGATTGAAATTAATTGTAAAATAATCATGTGATGTTGAATTTGTTCTTCTACATCGTCAGATGGTGGTCCTAGTGAATCTGTAGTTAATGCTGCAATTTGGCCTGATCAGCTACGAAATGAATATGGAATTGGGTTTTTTCCTCTCATAAAATTAGTCTCATAATATTCCTCACCAAGATAGGATTTTGTATCCGTCCTCAACTTTTATCACATATAATGCATACCTGCACCTTTTAAAAAAATGTTCGCCACTTTAGGATTGACTAACTCAGTAAAATCCTTTTCTTGAGTCTTTGATGATTTCTGCAATGTATGATTGTCCTTCTTGGTGGATTTCTAAGGAATATTACAAGACAGGTTTTATGAAAGTAAAAGGTTTTATTCAATTTTCGTTTTTAGACAGTTCAATGGTGAAATACTGCTTATTTACATGATGGAGATTGTCTGATTATACTGCATGTGCCCATTTTTAGGACTGTGCACCTTTATTTTTACAAATTCTTTGCTCAATTGTTACACATATAGGCGCATACACAGCTAAGCTTCATTCTAAAGTACAGGCTTGTTGGGTAGTGTTCTGATGTTGAAACTCCTAAACACCTGCCTTGCCCTGCTAAGGAGCAGTTCTTTTACACCATTACTGCCTATAGTGCATTGCAACAAATGAAAAACTGTCCATTATTAACAGACACTGTTGGACTTGAAACCTTTCACAAGCAACCTGTTGATTGATAAAAGAGCTCTCCTGAGTTTAGCACAGCTGTTTCTGGCAATGGGCCCAATGACCCTTTTACAGCAAAAACATACCATATACCATCTGTCATTTTTAAAGATGTTTTACCATTCTTTGAACTTTTCACTTTATGTGATGTTGAATAGGTGCCACCGTGTTGTAAGGGATAAGCAAAGTTTCACTGGTATGCTATTGTCAAACTTCGTCCTTGTGTCCAAATCCAGATATAGTCACAGTTTCAAATACCTTACAGTGCATGGGCCTTGATATGTGCATATGCTGCATGAGCACCACCTGGTGGTAGTTTTCTTGACCTTGAAATTTAATGTCATTTTATTTTTTTTAAAGTGTTTTCACATGTTGTTAGGACTTGTAGTCATTAGAAGCCCATAGTCATGCTCACCATTGAACCCCTCTGTGTGTTTTACATTGAATGACAATCATCATTTTGATCAAGCTAACAGGTTTCAGATGCTCTTAATCTGCCATCTGCCAACAATCGTAACTTTGGATTGAGACCACTTGCCTCTATGAGAGTGGTGTCCACTTGTTCCCGTTTCGTGTAGTGTTAGTTATTTCTCAGCTTGGAAAAACTGGCCATCCTAGTCATGCCTTGTTGGTCCTGTTCTATTGCACTAACTCACTGTCAGTTCTTTCCAAGTCCAAGAACCACGAACTGTTAAGTGTTAAGCGGTCTACACTGTATATTACGAGAAGTTAGTTATTTGGACTGAAGGCAACTTTGAGTCTTCGTGGTGCGTAAAGTGTCAAATTTATGTCTAAAGAGTTTGTATACATACGTGTACATTAACCATTAGGTGGTAGACCTTCAGGTATACACGTTTGTTTGAATGCGACTTTACAGTTGAATCGTCCACATTTTACTAGTCGCTCTGGTACGTATTTAGTGGCAATCTTAGACTTGCATCAGTCCTGTACAGAAGTTGTCAGATGTCATCGCGAACATCTGACAACTCCTGTATATGCCTGATCCAAGTATCGGATCGCTACTACTGTACGTACGTACGAGAGGACACTGGTAGAATGTGGATGATTCAACTGCAAGGTCGTGTTCAATCAAACGTACACTGTACATTAACAATGGTTTCGTTTAGGGTAATCTCCGTTCGGAATAATGTACATGTACCAGCATCAATAAAACCTAGATATTTAACAGACCAAGTAGAAATTAAAGCTTTAACCAAATCATGCAAATCATTAACGCAACCTTGCTCCCCCTGTATTAGCAAATAACAGATTCAGTTTCTATAAAGTCAGTATACAGTATACAGTAAACAACTGTTTCAGTTATTTTACAAGCTTTAACTTAAGCTTGTTTAATTGTTTCAACCCTTTTGTTGTTTAATTCGCAGGTTATTTCTACACAGTGGGTTTCAGTAGAGTAGATAATTTGATATTGTAGTTTTTGATAAAGATTGGCCGAGAACCATACTGCTACGTTGGTTAGATTGCAATGAATCTGAAAAATCATGTCCTGAAAAAAGCAAGTTAACACTGTTTGTTTTAGATGGTTATACTGCGGTCAGAGTGAAGCCACATGTGTTGTTTTTGGCGTAAAATAGACCCACTTGGCAGAAGCGGAGTTTAATTCAACTTGCAGCAAAGAATGCAAAGACGATTCCTTAGTTACGTCAAAACAATACTTTAATCCGTCGCAATGTCTTGTTAATACTTTCAATTTGTGTGTATGGTAATCTCTCAAATATAATTGTTGGCATTGTAATTTGATTGAACCGCTAAAATCGATGGTCATGTCTTTACTGGATTTTTCTTTTCTGAAAGCGGTACTGTGCTATATGCTATTGAAGGATATGGTTTCTTGTCCAACTCCCTAATAATCACACTTGTCTGCTCTTAATAAGTAAGTTGACCTGATCACATTTATCAATACTCAAAACCGTGCAGATCCCATATTTTGCGTTTAATCTGGGTATTATTGATCTCACCCTCTGTATATTTATTGTGAAATGACGTTTTTGTATCTGATTAAGTAAACTGTACTTTGTTCATTGTTTTAATGGTTGTTCTGTAATAAACATGTTTTCTTGATATTTATACCTATTCAATTAGAATTAAATCTACTATAAACCTACATGAAAATGACGGGATAGGACAAGTCTCACCACTTTATAGGTTTACCGCCTTAACAGCAGTCATTCTGAATAGGGAATGTGTTACCTTACCCGTCGAATGCCTTTCGCCCATATCGTATACTAATTTACTTACCATACATACACTGCAAAAGTACTTTGAACCTTTCCAGTCGATTTCTGTGATAACGAAATTGATTAAATTTGCAAATCCTCGAACCGGGTGTGGTGAGGGAATTGAGCAGTTCCGAAAACGTCACAAACGACCCAAAGTAGTGAGCTGCGTTCCCTGGCTTTTCAGTTCTGATAATTTTGCTAGATGAGGAAGACGTTTGCTGATTTTCAGTCCCAGTCTCATTGAATAGCAATTTGACTTTGACGTCAGCAGTGATTCCAGAAACTGGTAGGCCTATTTAAACCGATACAACAAACGCATTGAGCGACTTGCTCGGGCATCACACTCCCGCGGGTTTGAATTATTGTTAATATTGTTTGTAAAAATCATCTAAAAACACCAATAGCACATTTCAGAGATATGAAATTTCAATTTGACCAAAAGCGCCTTTTACAGGTAATATTTTCCTTTAAGTTATGGGCACCAAGTGGTGCTGCTCAGACTTCCTCGATCAGTGTCCTAAACTGAACTGTGGCCCTGTTGGCTGGGCGCTACTGTCGAAAGCAACCATCATGCGACATCTCTCTTGGTCGGATCTAGACGCGTTACTCTATACTTGCATTATGAATACACAAATGTTCATTTTTGTTGAATTTAATGAACTTGAACTGTAAGATATTACTAATGTAGTAACAGTAAGAAACAACAAATACTTGTCTATTTCCTCTCCAGTTTCACCAAGCTATTTCATACCCTACTCCTGAACAGGCACACAGCTTATGCTCACGTTGTATTTACGCTGCTAACATAAATGTGCAAAATTTACAAATCAACGAGTTTATTGGTGTTGCTCAGATCAATGCGCTATTTCCACGTGTTTCCAAATAGTGTCAAAACACTTTTGGAGATCTTTAAGCAGCTATGAAGCCGTCTTCCAAACTGACTAACTTCACACAACTTATCTTTATATCTGCTCTCGACCAGCGCGTTGAATCGATTGTTTGACGAGGCCATGTTCGGGACATAAAACGACAATTTCCTTCGCTCAGTGTTACAATTCTTCCAAAGTACAAAATCACGCGTAGTCTTAGGAAAGCGTATCGAGTAGCTTTAAACTTACAACCCCGTGAAATTTAGTGGCATTGGACAAAAGTAACAATGGAGGAAATGAAGCTGACCGTGCGCATAAAAATAATCTGATGATCATCTGGCCTGTGCGATCCGACGTTATGTCCTATTGCGAACTTGCAATTGACCAAGTTCACCTAAGACATTCCGCACGTACAGTGTTCACGTTACGCTGGACTCTTCTTGTTTTATATATTCAGCTAACATCTCAGTTCTCTCATTGAGTTCTTTTACGTCTTCAAGAAGATCCTTTACCTCTTTCTTACGATACTCGTTTTGTTTTAGTGAACGATACAATTTTCCATTGCACGACCCCTCTACTGGAGAACTTGGTCTGAGAACTATATCGGGCATTTGGACCACGATCTTCTTTCTGGGTGACAGTTCTTCCAATGTATTTGCAGAATCACTAGACGTGTCACTTTCGTTTGCCAATTCGCATTTTTTGCCGCTCGTTTGAATTGTAATAAATGATTCTGACGTGAGGTTTTCCTGTTTAAATTTCGGAAGAGCCATTTCGTTGCAGGCGTGGCAAGCAGACGACATTTCGTCCATGAATTTTTCGCGTGCTTCGAAATTCTTGTTTCTGTTCTGGCACTTAAGACACATTCTCTCCTTACGCCGCCTTTTTACGTAATTCAAGAACTCTGGCTTATTCCTGTGCTTATCTTTGTCATACAAGCGATATTTAACCAATTGTTTTACGACTGGTAAGCTCGACCCAGAGCCAAACTTTCCATTGCTTCCCCCGCTGTCTGTTTCGTCCTCAGAACACACTGGCGTCGTTGCAGGGGCGTAAATTGACTGAGTATGTTGTGCACGTGCTACTTTATCCAAAAGACTGTCCAGAGATGATCGCAAATGGTAGTTAAACGAATCTGGTTCCAATTCAACTTTGTCAATAGTTTGAGATAACGACAATTTGTGTGGCGATCCTTGATAGAGTTTAGTGCGAGGGTGCTTTTTATGCATCGACATTTGTTTAATAAAGGTATTTGAGCTCCGTTCTTGTGTCTGGTTTCGCGCGTCCAGCTGTAAAGGTAGCAGACGATCAGGTTCTTTCACTGCTCTTCTTCCAACATTTGGGATACTCGACGACGGGTGTAACAATTTCTGAAGATCTGTTAAAACTTTTGTTTTTTGATCACCTGTGTTTACACTGTATCGCGGTGACAGATTTGGCAACGATTCGCTCGATGGCACTCTAGTGTCCACATTCCCCGTGCTCTTCTCCTTGTTGTCAGGTGCACTCTTACACTCCCTAACATCTTTGAACGGTTCAATCAGCTGTCTTCCTTCCAAGGGATCGAGCTTGGGTGGCGTCTTTGGGCGCTTCTGCTTCCGAATACGTTCCATTTTCATCTGCTGCAGTTTCATGTGACGTGCAGGATTCATCTCTTGCGTCACTAGCAATAAGTCGTCGGCGCTCTCATTTTTTGGCTTTCGAGAATTTTTTAACTTGGAATTGTTCTTGCTGTCGTCTGCTCTCCGCAGTCGCTCCACAGTACTGTCCATGTTAACCTTCTCATGGGAGTAGAGATCCTCTCGGAATCTCGTCAGTTTATCCAAGTACTGGGCTTGGAACTGGCGTGACTGCCTGTGATCCTCGAACCAGGCGAGATCATCGTCGGCCCACTTGGCCAACCCGGCTTTCTCCATCATCCTGAAATAAAGAGGATTTCTTTAAACTGAAGCTCACCAGGAAAAATAACACACGCACGCACGCAAGCAAGCACGCGCGCGCACACACACACACACACACACACTCAATGGCAATGGCGAAATGCTGTTCCTAACAGCTGCTCTTAAAATTTGGTTACAAAAATATGGAACAGCAGCAGCCTAATAAGCCATTTAAGCTGCACTTAGTGGTTTTAGTGAATTTGAGAGCGGTTGTTAGGGATAATACTGAGACCAGTGAGGTTTCTTAAAAATAATCTGAAAGTGAAAGAATGACTGTTGTTCAGTGAAAACTTTTTAAGTGTTCTGCACTGAACCCCAGTCTTCATTTGGGTATGATTATTGAGAAACAAAACCAACCTTTCCGTTCCGTTTCTCATTTCAGTAACGTGTCCTCGTCGGACATATTCTTATGCTCTTTGGAAGACGTCAAAGTGCCTCTAAACCATGCCGTGTGCCTTCTATTTGAGTCAATATATTACCACAGTCGCTTTTACACACGTGAGAGCCTCGGGTTCATAACAATCGCAGACTATCTAACCCAATGTCACTGGTCATCATCAAGCCACGACGAGAAACAACCCCTCAGTAGTGCGTGCATATCAAGACGGAGGTGAATAAACCTGGTCGAATCATTCAACGCTTATCTGTGCATTTTACACACATTTATCTTTGATTACTGCTTTGTAGGCAAAGTGGCACTCCAGAGAAATTTGATATTCGTATCCAGTCAACGGTGTTACAGACAATAGGACTATTAAGACCTACATGTGTCACAATTGTAGTACTTGAACAACCCTTTAATGCATGTTGGTTTTGGTTAACAACAAGGTCATTTTAAAAATGCTTGTCACTCATCGTGTTGGATGTAGAAAAATCTTACATACTGGTAACCACCAGTCATATTAATCTAAAGTAATAACCACCTCATCGGTTCCTCCATGTTCACAGCTAAATGTAAGAAAACTAAGCCTGAAATGACAGTCGGCCAATAACGTGTCTTATGATGTACATGTATACAAACCGGTTAGCGTTGACGGTCTCGGTGAAAATTCTAACGTCACCTAATCCACTCTTTTTGGCAGTAAGTAAAAAACATGAACCAAGAGATTGTTCGTTTAACAACAGAATTCAATATGGTGGTCGGGATTTATCTGTTTTAAGACAAACAGTAGGATGTGCGTTTAAACAAACAGACGTAACCTTCACCTGATTGTTGACTTTATACTCGACAATTCAAACATCATAATCAAAACGAGTAACAGCATATCGTGAAATTCCGTGCAACATCCACAGATAAAACAAGATACACAATACTTCGTGTAGTTACCAAGCTAAAAAGAGGTGTCTGTTTGACTTCACAAACCGCGTCATATAACATTATCGAAGTCCCTTTTTTCTTTCATCGTTAATGACGCTAATTGTCAATTACATGTTAACGCGGATGCTCATTTATTACGACTTGAACAGATAACTCTTTTTCGTTATTGTGTTCTTAATATATGCCAGTGCTCCTGAACAACACTGGCTTCTGCCGATTCTGGCTTTCTCTGCACTTTTGTATGAGTAGACACTGAAATAGCCAACCCAATTCCATTGCAAAAAAACGAGTGTATAATCCTCCTGGATCTTGGATCGGACACCGACACCCGTCATCGTCAGAGGAGGGTAATTTTAAACAATTTGGTGCCAAATTGCACAAAGGTACTCGTGTAAGCAACACACCTTAGAAAGCGTTGCTACCTGCAGTTGCTGTGTCAGCAAATACTGTATTTCATATGACACGTCACAAGGAATTTGGCGATTTCATAGCGACGGCGGTGTAGCTCTCCCGTTCCTATTGCTATTGTCCATAAGTCTTACTTCAAATCATCCACGTAGAATGTTTGATACGGATACATACCATAAAAATATTTGAAACTTCTGTCGCTTGTGGTTTAAGGCTGAAGCCTGATGATGTCATGGATCCGCCTATGTACTTTGTCTAATTTTCGTCACCTAGCACCTGTCGTCATCATGGCGAAACGAAGGAATCAACAACAGCAAGTGCATAGTGCTGGTCCCTCACTTTCTATGAATGCGTAGTACATGTGTGTGAACTGACTAAATAACAACTGCTTAATATACAACCCTCAAAAACGTGCGTATCCCCCGAACAGGTTTGTTGCGACTACACAAGAGAATTTCGCCTATAGAAGTGACACTAAGGTGTGGGGAATTTCTAACTTGTCAATGAAACCTCAGTGTTTGACTTTCAAGTTCACGACAAAGAGTTTGAAAATACAATGTAGTACTATAGAATTCCTCCAAAAGTGACAAAATTAGTCTTTGGTGTTTATTTACTTTTTTGGCAGTGTCTAAAGAATTTCATGCGGTATAGGGTTTACTGTGTCTTTTTCGTCCAGTTTGGATACTGAGCTTACTTATATGTTTAATATTACACAAATGACTCTAAAGCCGGCTATTTGATGTTTTGGCCTGACACTGCGCAACTGTTTGCATTAAATTCATTTAGTCGCCCTATATCATCAAGTTCGTGCCAGCAATGTTTGTTTCCATGTATACCCATAGTTCCCAGGTGTTTAAGTAGGCAGGTGCTTAGCAAATACACGATTCAGAAACTATTTAAATTAAATTTGAGTGTAGTAAGCGTTATGGAAAGCGATCAATCCTTTTCGGCTATCTTATTTAGACTAAGTAGAACTGGCTTATTTTGCAAATCGTTATGATTATAGTTTAATGAAGTTTTAAATCAACCGTAGCGCCATCTCGTAGATCGAATTCAAACCTATGACTTCGCGGATAAGTATCCAATCGTAGAAACGAAAATGTCCCAGCAAGAACTGTGGTACATGTTCAGTGCTAACATGCCTTATTAGAAAGCCTTATATCAATTAACAACAAAATTGTGTGTTTTCTCTCGGCAAAATCATTTTATTCTTACCTATACGGCGCACAAGTATAATTAGCACTGAGGGTATACATGCAACATGGTCAAAAAGGCACCTCATGGCACAGTACACCGTATGTTGGAAATGGACCAACAGCCAAGCTACAGATTTTGGGGATGTGCCTAATCGTATTGCTGTAACGTCAAACCAGAAGACGCTAAAGAATATGCGCACGAGCCAAAATTGTAGAAAACAAAATGGGGGTATTGGCGGGTTGAAGATCTTAGCTTGTCAAGTTGGCAGTATTGCGTTTCCTTGACTAATTTCAGCGCGTAGTTCATAAGTACTTTCTAGTTTTCAAGACAGTGCAAAAGGCATTTCCGGAATGAGACTTTAGATTTAGACCAACTAATGATTTGAGAACATTGAATTTGTATTTTATCTGTAAAAATCCGTAGTCACCCAATAGTGAATTGGTGATTTATCATTTATTTTTCCATACCTAAATATATGATGAGAAGTCACCTAGTTGTGAATTGGTGATTTATCATTTATTTTTCCATACCTAAGTATATGGTGAGAAGTCACTTAATCGGGAATTGGTGACTTATCATTCATTTTCTATACCTAAATATATGATGAGAAGTCACCCAGTTCTGAATTGGTGATTTATCATTCATTTGTCCATACCTAAATATATGAGAACTAAAAGAACAGTCGTTTTTGCGCTTAATGATGCACGCAGGTACTAGTGTTCAAATGTGCTTAAATGTCCCTCAATTCGCTGAAAAGAAAATTTTCACTGATCTCAGACCCACCTGACAAATTCTAGCATACTCAGGTTATCCGCCTTTTTACTTCTCGGAACTGTTTCCCACACGTACCGTGACGCCATGTCTGAAGAGTTATTTGTTTCCAACGTTTTCGAACTCGGCACTCCACCTCGACGACTTTGTAGTTAATTACGTCAACTTAGCATTTACGTTTTTTTTCACTCCGTTCACTTGTTCAATTGGTCTTTCATGCAGCCCCTACAGAACTATTGGTTTTGGCGCAAGAATAATTACTGTTAGTGGAGCAATAGATCATCGTCACTTGCTACGTGTATGGTTTCTTTCCGTTCACTTCGCATCCCAAAGAGGTCTTATAGATTCACTTACTCACCGCCTTCATAATAGTATGAAGCGCGTAAACACGTCCCGAAGCTCGCATTAAATAAGTTCCGTTGCCCTAACACAGACATTCTATCCGCCTTTGGCTGTAGTACCGATACAGGACTGATTTCTTGATATGGAATTCTTCAAAATTCGCCGGTCTTGCTCTCAACAAAATGTCCCAGCATCCGTGTCAAAATTTCCTTAAGACCATCATTAACGTATACAGGAGAACTGCACTGTGGCCTACAGAAACATTTCTCTGGATTCAGTCCTTTCCTGTGTGCTCCCTACTGTAACCACGTGAAGGTTTTTTCTCCCAATGTTGTGTAGACTAGAAGGCTGTGGAGAAATCAGCGTCCTTCGCTCTACTAGTAATGTAGCACTGGGTGGGAGGTTGAAGAGATTAATATATTTCTCATGTCACGTCTAACTCTTCAACTCACAGCTTGGCACAGCAACACATCACAAATTCGTCGGCCTTCTCGGTTGCGAGCTGCTGTCAAACACGTCACTCTGAAGCTGAGCTTCTTCACCTCGACGCAGTATTTGCTTGTTGTTTTACAACTTTTCAATGCAGTGTGTTGTGGTAGCCGACCAATTTGTGACAACAATGGCTGTGCACACAATTGACAGCCACCGCGGTTGGGATACGTTGAATAACGAGATGGTAAATGGCTCGAATGTGTATTCTACTGGTCTCATAATAGGTGTTAAGTGTTAGAAAACCAACAGTCATTCTATTGGACGGATGAAGGAGTGTGTCTATTAAAGCAAATGAGGTGTGAAAGCACTTGAAACGTTGTCCCTAGAACCTTACTGGAACAAATCAGCGAGGAATATTGACTTATTTTTTTCAAGCTGAAAGTCGTATAGCTCTAACACACTAATTGGCTATTGAGCTGCTTCGAGCTTGCAGTTACTGGTGGCAGAAGTATATTTTCGTTATCAAAATGCTATCAAATGTGGTAGCAAGACCAATAAAATATGCCCATAATCGACTCGGCCATATATGTTCTATTTTGCTACTGCATGTAACTGTTGCTACTCTTAATGTTCGTTTTATTACGTTTAATCTGGTTCAAAGCACCAGAATCGCCCGAGACATGTTATCAAATTTCTAAAACTACACTAGTTTACATGTATATACACCGTATCAGTATGCTTAGCACGCATGTTGGTTTCAGTAATGAAGTTCTTTTTATCAAGGTGAAAATACTAATGTACACTGGACTGAGATTTCATTGTATTTTCTTTCCTTCAAAGTAAGTGGGTGTCCAACGGAAGGCTGTTTGCACTTTAGTTAACCCGCACACTTTCATACCTGAGAATGTTCAGAGCAGCCTCTACTGAGTCACCTCTCAGGCTCCACTTTGTGGACGTATCTACCTCAAAAACCACATCTCTCATTCTCATCTTCTTGGTGCTTTGTCGAACCATGGCTTCTACCGTATACCCCAAGACGTACGGGGGAAATGTTGAATTCTGGTACCGGTAGTCAAACACCGCACGTCCTAACTCACTGACAAGTCTTTTCTTCGGTGTGAAGACAGTTAAAACCAAATCACATATCGTTCGTTGATGGTCGCGACTAATTTGTCTTTCAACAAGACGACTGATACATGTTACACAATGTTGTTGTCATGAGTCTTCTCCAAATAAGACAACTCTTTTGACTGTTACTACTGCAGTTGCCTGTGTCCTCAGTGTCAAAATGTGAGCTGCATATGTGACTATCTGGGGATATTGCTGAAGGGGCAATGTTTTGTAAGTTTACGAGGTGTAGTTAAATCGTATCATTTAAAAATCGCAAAGGCATTAATGCTCTTTTGTGTCTGAATCAGTTGTTTATTATTCAATCACATTGTTGATTATTGGGTAACAGAAAACGTCCAAGGAACGTGGATTCCAACTCAAGGATCCGAAATCTAACAACTTGGAAACAACAAACTAGTTTGGGGTCCATTCTCATCAAATATTGAAGTATTGGATATGGAGTTTACTTTTTGAACAAAACTTGAACGTACGTATGCCTTTGTAATAATATTTCGTTTTACAGCGGTAAGTTCAAAATCGGGATTCATTCGAAATGGCCAATGTTCCCGCGCCGTTGATACTGTTACTGCGCCTCGTTAACCATTAAAGCCCAAATCACATAAAGTGATTATTATATCTTGAATTTTTTCATTTAAGCATATCAATTAAAATTTACAGCTTTGTAGGCACATTTGCGTTACTGAACGATTCTTAGCATCCAATGTGTGCAGATAGACTTCTTCGGGTACAGCGCAGCGCACACTTAGTGATGTGTCTGAATCGGCCATGCGGAAGTCACGTTTTGGCCAAACTATCTAAACCAACAACTAGTCATTTTGCCCTCCGGCCTGCATTCCGAAGACGCACAAATCTGGCGAAAACGCATAGTCACTCAAGTCTTTGTGAGATATCATCATGAAATGCAAGCGAAACACATGATCACAATGGCTTTCCTCGCGAAAATCTTGCATCTTCGGAACGCAATCCTGGTTGTAGGTCAGCATCCATATAGGCTTTATGGTTTCGATTACATCCTAAACGAGTTTTATATTCTACACATGTTCATTGTCTTTTTATTTTCGCAGATTTAACCAATTGCTACATTGTACATTTCAGAGGGTACTAGAATGGGCCTCTGTGGTTAGATAGCTCTTGGTTGTGCTCTATAAACCCAAAATAATCGTCTCGAGAAAAGCAAGCGCGGCGCGCTTTGCTTGTAATACATGGCCCTATCTCGGGAAGATTTTCGTAATCTTGGGTTTTCGCGAGATTCTTTCGTTGGCGGAACGCAGACCAGCGCAGCCTACATGTTGCCCTGTCTCATTTCGTCGTCCTTAGTGTGCCCAGCTACATGACGTATGCCGCATAGCAACGACAGCACCCTGCCAATTTCGAACACTGCTCGTCACTAAACGTATCTAAAATTGGTCCAAGGTAATTGTGTCCTCTCAAATGATGAGCATTCAGGTGTGCCCCTAGCAACAATCTTGGGTTTGCAAGCCACTCCACCTAACCTACTAACAATTCATTGGGCCAGTTCAATGCCGCAAATGCCCATGACTAGTTGCAGTTGTTAGCACCTGATGAACAGTGACTTCTGTTGTCTGCCAATGAAACCACTGCCAACTCCAATTTCAAGCATTTTGTCAATTTCCTTTAACCGTGTCTCAGTTTATTTGCTTCGCGCACTTAGTGCTGATTTAAACCACTTAATGTATTGCTAATAGCTTTTTCTTTTTTACGTTTTAAAGAGATTCTAATTAATCGCCAATTATAGCTGCCAAATAACTCCTACAAAAGGAAATTCGCAATTATAGATTACGGTAATGATAGTTTTGTTTTGATGCTAAGTAAAAAGTGCTTACGAAGAATTGCATGAAAACGGCTATTTGCACAGTCAGTGAGACGAAAATCTATAGAACTGATTTCTAAATACGTATCTATCCTCTCACGGTTACCTTCAAGCCGATATCATTGCATTGCCTAACGACAACCAAAACAATACATCCGAGCATTACAGGCGTTCAAATACCAGAATTCGTTGTCTAAAAGATTGATTTTTCTGAATTCAACGAGATCTGTAGACAGAGTATTTACTAGTCATACACGAAACAGACAATTGTAATAATTCCAATCGATTACTTTAAAATGTGTAGTCACACACTATAGTGTGCCGTCAAATTATAATAGATGGAGAAGTGCTGAGATCATTGACATAATATTTAAACCTCTGAGATGAACAGTGTAGGAACAGGTTCAACTGAAACATCGTATACATATGTTAGATACCTGCAAAGTCACCGTCGTTGACATGCTATTACCGGAAATATCTGCAAACTCACCGTCTTTAGCATGTTATTGCCTGAAGGTAGAAAGGCCACAAGCATGCTAACACTGAGCCGAGAGCAAAGTTTGTGAAACAGATATATATCAGCACTAGTTTAACACTGTTTTGGTGAATGCTCTTACTTTCTCGTGCGGCCTGTTCTCACTTAAAGCTTTGACAATTTACAACTCTTGCTGTGGCTTAGACGGTACATTTCCCCACTGGAAATGACCTCATTGTTGCGATTGGAGGAACATCTCTGTTTTTTTTTCAGTTCATTAAACTAACGAAAATATTATAAAGGTAATAATTGCAGCTTCTGGTCAGTGCGAATGTGCACCTGCATGAAGACAAAGGGAACTATCAATTTGTCCACCAGTATGAGAAAAAGAAAACAATTTCCGGAAACACTAAACTATTTTATAACAGAAGAGGTCGGTAATTGCCCACCATTGCGGTCGATTAACTATTCACATTCGCCTTCATCGCGCATGTCCGTGGAAAATTCAATTGTAAGGTACATCTATTGCTCATGAGCTGGGTTTATTAGTTTCCGATGTACGAATGTTTACGGCATTTGTGACATGCTTGGCGTCAATTTTATTCTATTTGAGTTAGTCAAAAGAAGACACTCGTGGGTAAAATACAATGCTGTAAAAATAAATCAATTAAGCCTAACGTGTCCTTCAGAAATAATTGATTTAGTGATAGCGATGGATATAGCTAGACGACGTTGTTTTGCTATATAAGCGGTAAAATTTTGCTGCATCGTTGAACGTTAGTATTAGTTTAATTTATCTTTAGTTTATTTTAGGCAGTCTTTACAAGTTCTTGGAAGTCGAATGTAACTTGACATGAAACGGCTTTGATGGAAAGTTAGTTTTGAAGTAGAAGAAAACACAAGTATCTGCGATTTAAGAACACAGAAATGTGATGCAAGAAAACGAGACCCTCGGTCATAATATCCTCACTAGTTCTTTGATAATGATACTAACATTGACATCAAATGATAAATGAGTGTTTTGCTTTTCATTGTTTGTATTTTGATCATTTGATAGCTCCAATTATAAAAAAATATAAGAAATTAAAAACCCAAAAGGCTCTCGTGATAAGTAGGTGATCCATTTGACTTTAAATATGCAAGTAGAACCTTACGGAATCACTGTCAAATTTGTGTGGCAAAAAGACGCTTAATTGCATGCGCGCCCCCGAGGGGGGGATGCTCAGGGGGCTCCAACGAGCACCCCCCCATTTGGCGAAGTGAGCAAAAAGGTCCGCCTCAGAGAAGCAAAAAAAAAACGAAAAAGTAGAAAACTAGACAAAAGTCCACTAAGAAGGCAGGAACTACGACAATTCACCCCCCCCCCTTTTAGGCTGGGTTCGCGCATAATCCAATGTACATATAATAATAACTCCACCATTTGCCCTTTTTCTCAACTCCCGGGAACGTCTGTATTTTCAAACCTATTGGCATTAATTTGAAAAACACAAGTTAATGAAATAAAGTGTCTAAAATCGTTACGGAAAGATTTTCACAAGGAAAATTATGATCTCGCACGTGGTGTAATTCTCCGTTTTCTAGATGGTTCCATCGTTCTAAATTGGGGAGGCGTCTTGAATTAGGTTTCATCAGTACACGAATCTGTCTACAAACCAAAACCTTACAGTACCTTCGGTGATTCCAATGCCCAATAAAACAAACAATAATATGTGTACTTTTCACCATGAAATCGATCGATATGCGTGGTCTGTTTGCGATATTTACCGACATCTCTGTATTTTCGACAACCATTCCTGAGAATATCTGGTGTCATTTTAACCCGCGTACTACAAATTACGCATCTAGACATGTGTCCTTTTGTTTTGGAACCCGCTACACTACCGACTGGGATGAGTTGAAAGGAAATAGCCAAGAGGGGAGCAGGGCAATAAAAATGAGGTGGTGTCTGTTGTGGATTTTTGAAGGGCAGACGTCTATAATTTGAAACTGTAAATATTTGTAAACGTCAGGTGAACAGAATAGGGTAAGATCCCATTATAACATCTGGTTTTGCTTCGTAACAAATGAACACCCAAAATTTCTGTGAAAATCTAGCTCAACAAAACTGCCAAGCAAGGCATTTACTGTCTAGTTTTCAAATACGAGAAAACCCACTGGCTACACACAGGTCGGATATTATACACGTGTCGGGGATCGTATACGTGTCGGGGACACAAACCTACCATTGACTGCCAGGCGGCTCACTGCGGGAACGGGTCATCTTGTAAGGCATTACGTCGTCACGTGAGGTCGCGAGAATTTTACGCACTTGAAAAAACGATGACATGTCAAAACTATTTCAAATTCTTCCAATTTTCGCTGTAATCGTTGCAAGTAACAGCGTAATATGTCCGGCTACTTGGAACTCCGCTCTCACTCGTAATTATTCCATTCATGTACATGTATGCGCACTGATTCTTGACTTGGGGCCAACTCAATCTTCTTATATGTCACTTGCACACTCTTCAATACCTCGCTTGTGTTTATGAAACCGTTTGCCACCAAGCCATAGACCTTTCCATCAAATTGCTTCATACAAGTGCCGATTTCAACCACACGTTCCATGTAATTTATGGTGCCTGTATGCCTCTGACTTTTTCTTAAGTAAACCACTGACTAGGTAACGTCTAATCAATCCGATCAATCCATCTTTAATGGCCATGGAAATAACCAGAAAAACAAATGAAACCATTGACTGAACCCAGGGACTGGACGCTTCAGTCAAAAGCCAATCCGCAAACAGTAACTAATTTACAGTACGCCGCACTGAGTGCTCGGAAACAAGCCATACATGTACATAAGGAGATGACAAATACCTTCGCAGATGATATACTTATTTTGAATGAACCAAAGGATTTCGATTAGTATTAACTATATAATACGATTTTTGTGACATTTGATACCTTATACGGTTGGCTGCTTGAGCACAAAACGGCTATTAAAAACTCATACCGCTTTCTTTACGATAGGAACATGAAGTAGAGAGGAGAGACTCCAGCCTGGGGTGGTTTGCATTCCGAATTCACTTGAACAGATACAAGGAATAATACATTACTCTCAGAAAAAAGAACCAATGGCGTCACCGTACTACGTGAAGTTATCTGGCACGTCTTTACCACAAAACTTTTGTGCTAGAAAAATTGCCACTCAAGTTAAACAAATAAATAATGTTTTTTAACAGTGTTAAGTAGAATCGTGAGTAAGTTACGCCTAATTGTACTATAACCATTGATTATGCTATTTTGAGTAAAAGTAAATTAAAGGATTACTAACAATGTAATAATATTCAGAATAGAAATGTATCTGCCAAAAAATCACCAAAGGTAACCTGAATATAAGCATAAAACTATCGGACTTTTCTCTTACCCGTGACCTTTGAAATGGTTGTTAAAATGTCAATGACATCCATCGAACAATGCCCGTTATAACTTTAATGTGTTTTGATCCGCTTCTGGGCTCCTGGAAAAACCTCCGAAATGCGCGCGTGTATTCTGTCTGCCATACAAAACGTCGTCATAGATATCTTCTCAAATTGCCCATGCATTTCAGAACATCTCTGAAAACCTGTTCATTTATTGACACTGAACGTAAATTACCTCGGGCCTTTTACTTCCGATATCTTGCCAAAACTCAAAAGATACTTACACAGCATCGGTGCTGTGTTGATCAGATTAAACTCACCTATTGCACGTCCCCCATTACACACAGCATGTCCAAACCATATGACCGCCTCCTACATAGCAAATACACAACAGCAGTTGCATAACAATCGCCCCAACCTACAATCTTCACCTCGCGAGAAAAAAGTGCGTTGTTCTGCAAGAGCTATTGTTATATAAGTGTGTCTATTCCATCGTCTTCGCTGACCGGCTCTGGCGTTTAATCGATACAAGCCCCTTGATCAGGTCGTCCGCTACGGTATAATTACAAGATAATCAATCACGCTCCTATCACAACTATAAAGATAAAAGGAGCAGATCTTCACCGCAGTTAGCTCTAGTGATAACGCGAAGATAACTTTAGAGTCCGAGAGCCCCTCTGATGTTTTCTACTCAATACTGAGAAGTCAAACCTGACTGATTAGGAAATAAACTTTTTTGATAGATTCTGTGCTTTGGAACTTTTATGAGCACTACTAACGCCCCCTATGTACTTTGATCGAGTCCATCATTATCAACATGCAATCTTGTTTTAATGAATTACCTAGTCCAAGTCACATGCCCACTAGGGATTCTTTATTCCATCTGTCAACTTGGGAATATCATCAAGGCAGAAGGGTTCCATGCCGTTACTCGTTTTTAAAAGAACAAGAAGTTCGCCGGGAATTGGATGAATAACATTTCTTTAGATTATTGTTTATATGCCAGTTTGCACAGTTAATACGAACAAGAATTTTTGTAGATTTCTCTTTACAGTTGGCCCGTTTAAGATTTTTAAAATCAATGTTATCGTCATCGCTACCAACAGCCGGAATCAACCACGAACATTAA
Source organism: Phoronis australis (assembly GCA_002633005.1). Taxonomy (NCBI): domain Eukaryota; kingdom Metazoa; phylum Phoronida; family Phoronidae; genus Phoronis; species Phoronis australis. The sequence goes on from NMRA01000027.1 coordinate 1,638,269, forward strand.
ATTTTCTAGAGGCAACATGCGTGCGTCATGGCAATCGGCTCGGCAATTTCCAATCCTCACATTTTCCAACTAATTGGCAATTAAATACAAGCAGGAGGGAAACGTTGCCTTGAGACCTGTGTCAAGGCTTCACACAAAAATCTTTACAATTAAGCCTAGTCAGGATGTGACGTAAGGAGCACAAGAACCACTGCACTCTCAATCATAAACGTGCACCAATGTTCCTCAGTCTCCAATAAACTTTCCTAAATTTACAACTTACCTGTGAGGACAGCTTTAGTGGGCTATCAGCTCAATACATGTTTACTCCATGGAGCATAAGGCGAAGATAACGCGTAATATGTACTACGCTTGAATATTTGATTTCGCGTCATCTCACAGTTATTCCTATGTTAAAATAAGCCACTACACGACAAAGTGTGTCTATTTAATGTCTAGATGACTTGGCGTTTATTGTTTTAAGCACGGAACTTTTTGTTCTGAACATCTATAGTATAATATGCCGTGTCAATAAACGGGCCACTAGCAGTTATGATTACGCGTTAGCAGGCATTTAGAGTAGCTAAGGAGTTGTTATGAGATACAACAGGCATGTATTGTATTGTGTTGTGGCTGGCGATCGCAACTGTTGGACGCGCAGTTTTTGTAATAAGCGTAGGATGTAGACACAACATATGAACTGGTTGAATTAAATGACGAAAATCAACATGGTGTTGTATTAACTGTTGACAATATGGAAAAATAGCTTCGAGGTTGGATTACGGGCGTTCTTCTCAGGTGAGAAACGAGTGTCTAAGGAGAGAGAGCGTCACATTCGTTTTTTCCCAGTGCCACCTTTCCGTCCTGTCAGGTGGCGCTGTGACAGAGGGAAGGAGGAGGGAAGGACTTGAGCCTCTGGGCAAAGGAAACGAATATGATCGTGGAGTGTGACAGGGAGGGATAGGGGATGGGGTGGTTGACTGGGGAAAGGATAAAGTAAAAGGGACGTAGAGTGAGAGGGTTGTAGAGTGAGGTGCGACGGAGAATCTAAGAGGGTGGAAGAGGGCTGGGCACATGGATTGGAATAGTGATAGCGAAGAGAGTGGAGAGAGCCAGGGGATGAGAAAGAGTTGAGAGCAATGCGAGGGAGAAAGGAAGGAAAGGATGGATAAAAAGGGAAAAAGGTGATTAGAGAAGGAGATGAAAGGAAGGCTGGAAGTTGGAGAGTACTGCAAGCATACAAACTTAAAGAACAAAGAGCAGAAGTTGGTTTAAGCAAAATTGGTTTCTTCACAATCCAATTTCTGAAGCACCAGTACTGCAGTTGTGGTAGCGGTGTTATGTCTCTTCTTTGGAGCATCCCTGGAACGCGGAATGGGACGAAATCATTTGCAAGAAGCAGTTTAAATTGTATAACTGTCAACCAAAAGTTCCCGCTTTCCGAGCCCCCGAGCCCCCTTCCCAAAGCCCCTAATAATATTTTGCCGCGCCGGCGAGAGGTCACAGACCAGACACCAACTACATGTACATGTACATGTTTTACGCCCCTGACCGATGTGTCGTTGATTACGAATATTTGAAAAATCCATGCAAGTATTCTAACGACGCTTACGCTTTTGTCCATACGGTATCTTATTTGTCAAACAAGTCTGTCCAGAAACTCACACGAATCGTGCAGTTTTATGTCAATTTTAAATAGGTAATCGAATGAATTTTAGGTACACACGTTTGTTGCGTGAATGAGCGTGTGTTTTTATCGAATCGCCGTCGGTGATTTGAAAAGAGAATGGAAACGAGTTTTCAATGTAGAATTAAATACGAAAATAATTGTTGATCAGGATTTTGCGTGTTTGCATTGTTAACTTGGGCGCTTTGCTATTTCGTGATTTTTTTCTCCCCCGCGCTCTCATACCAAAGCAGGATGATAGTTTTTGAATACTTTATCAATCACGCTGAGTAACGACACTGTTCATTACGTATACAAACAAGTTTGTCTGAAAACCAATTAAATTGCCACTACAGGGATTCTTAATTTTCACTTCAGATCTGCTCATCTCAATATCTGATTTTGATAACTATCATATCGAATGTTCTACAAATCAATAGTCTTCTTGATAACGCCTTTGAAGTTTCTCACCCCTTTAAATGTGACATGTTCTCTTAAGTAGCACGTCGTAAAGACGCAACTGCCGTGAAAATGTCTTTCAATTTAGAACAATGCGACGTGTTTTTCGGAAACGACTACTGTGCACCTGCGTTTTGTCTTGAAGTGTTTCCTGGGGCATCTTCATCTCGGATGCGTCGCTGCGTGTTTTACTACTTTAAGCTCGGAAGTGCGAATGAACTTGATGTTCACTCGTGGTCGGATCACTTGTTTTTATCAAAACCAAAATATGAATGTAACCTCATTAAAGATGGTAGATTAACAATCTTGTGAGTACTTTTATAAGAAGGAAGTTCGTCATCAATACTTGCATTTGCATTACCCCGCCAGGCTTTCAAAGACGTTATAAGCTATGGGTATAGTGTCAAAATAAACTTTGTTCACAGGCGTTTTTGATCTATCAAAGCAACGCCATCCGTTATTTAAACTAAAGTTGGTTGAAAATATCACCAGAAATTCCCTAACGGCCATACTGTTTCGGTTTCTTAAACTAACCCGCTCTGAAAAACAAACTTCGTGATCCTGAACCGAAATCAGGACAAACTCCCAGTTATTTTCAAACCATTTCTATTCTGAGATCAATGCTACATGTATAAGGGTAATCGGCCTCAATCAGAATTTTGTTTTTGACAGAGACCTGTGGAGTAGGACGCAGTTCCGATCACCTGTTCTACATACATGAATTTTAAATAACGGCATTAGCTCTAACGCTCAACAGCTAACTAGGGAGGTAAAGGACAACTCATAATAGGCATACTAACAACTGACCACAAAGGTGATGAATGGTGTATCATAAGCGCACAAAATGTTTTTATTTTTTGCGAGCGGGAATTTCACGTGCGTTCCCCGGTCGCCATACCCTCTGGTCGACGCCAGTTTCACCTCCGCGTCCACACTACCAGTTATCCTAGAACGACTTGCTCTAGATCAACTTGCCCCCCATTTCAACCACATGTCTACACTCTACACACCTTACACAGTGCGACACTCATATGAGTGTAACTGAGCAAGCGCACACCTGGTAATCACTTCCGCCTTGTCTGCACCTTTGCGTCTATACTACAACTTGCACTGGAACAAGTTACTCTAGAACAAGTTACCCCACACCACAAGGTGGGGTAAATTCTCACACGTGTGCCACGTTGCCCCAGTGTCCAGATTATACTAAACCTAGAGTAACAACTCGTTCCAGAGTAACTGGTTCCAGGGTAATTCGTAGTGTGGACAGCACTTTACATTTGTGATAAGTCTAGCCATAAAACTCTAGCTCTGGAATGCCAACTTCGATCTCGCTCTGCTGAGGGTGCGCCGCGCATGCGTAGGATTTGTTTGCATTCGTTTGTTCGGGTGTTGGTTATTCCTATGACATATACTGTAACTAAACCTTTTCGCAACTCCGCCGTTTTTCAATCGAATTGCATAAGAGTCATGATATCATTAGAAAGCCATTTGTTAGTTCTTGATGATGATACCAGACGCAAACGATAGAGAGTTTAATTCGTAAATAATCATCATTTCGCATACTTGAAAGGTTTAAAAAAATAAATTATTAATACCAAGAGTGTTACCAAAATGCGAAAAATAATAGGGTGTAGTAGCAAAAGAAAAAAAGAAATGAACCACAGAGGTTAATAATAAATGAATAATTATACTAGCACAGATATAACTTCAATGATTTAAAAGATTTCTACCCTGTCAACTAGACAAAGATTTTAGAACATAGATCCCTCCCAGTTGGTGTGAAGAATTTAGTCAGACATTTATCTAAAATTATACATGTTTATATATTAATTGGACCAGTGGCACCGTTCGACACAGTTCTGCGGTAAATATTCTGGATGCAGGGACATCTACAAAAGTGCGATGAACTAATTACTCCAACTACCTATCTGAAATTTGCAGACGGTTTTTTGACGGATAAAAAAGAACAAACATCTATTATGTAGGTTTGAAATGTTCTGTGGATAGATCATTACATAGGTTGCCGTGTAGGAATTTCCACAGTAGACAGTAAAATTTGTGACCCAGATGCGTGCAGTGTGTGTTACCGTATACTAGAGATTGGAACACATTTTACGATTGTTATGTTGCTAAAGAATGTTAACTCTGGAAAATAATAATGCTCATGGCAAAGAGACAAAATTAACACCTGTTGTCAACATTCGAAAATGAAACAACGGAACAACTGGATTGAAAAGCGGGACTTCCGGATAAAAAGCGGTGCATCTGGGGCCATGCTAAAACGGTTTGTGGAAAGTGCGGCAGAACCTCTAGCCTATTTACAATGGCACGACCTTTCGGTCGGTCATTTCTCCGGCCATCTTCAGGGTTACAGCTTCTTAGAAGAGCTAGCATGGGTGTATGGTGCACTCGTGGTGCCCAATGGTGAGCCAAAAAATACAAAGTGCACATCACTGACCACCACACACCTGTGCTTGTTCTTCGAACAAAGCTGTAACGTCTGAAGATGGCCGGAGAAATGACCGGCCAAAGGTCAGGGAGGTCAGGTGTAAATAGGCAAATTTTAGAAATGGTACTACCACGTAACCACCTTAAAGTGGTTTTAGAAAGACAAGTTGTATTTCACGGCAACAAAATATCAAGAGGTTTTTGGAATCATCCTGCTCTATCCAATGTGTTCAGTTGAAGATGTTTTACCATCTACATGTAAGGTACATTACCTAAGGTCCGAATAGAGAATAGCCACATGTTAAAACACGTGGCTATTCGCTATTCGGACCTTAGGTAATGGAACTGCCACCGTTGCAGCCGTTGTAAGCTCATTACCCGGATTCAACAGTTTGACGTCACGATACTTATTACTTCACCGTGCAGTCTACAATGGATTTTATGAAAAACGTTGTAATCATCTAACATGATGAACATAAAAGTATTGATCTAATTTCTAAACAAATATAAGAAATAAAGGCAATTGCTGTCACTTAAAACTCTGACAGTTGATGACGATGAGGACAATGATTATGGTTTCTTGAATGCAATAACGTTTCCTGTGATGTAGTGGTGATTATGATAATGGTGACAATGATGACGGCAGCCTACAATTTGCAGAGTCCGGTTAAACACGTTTTGCTTACCTTTTGAGAAAACAGCATTTTGGTTCAGGGTCAGTCGCGTGAGTACACAGTTATTAAACTTGGTCTGCCAGGAAATGCAGGGGCATGGATATATCGCGACAAAGATCTTGCCCTAAGAATCAACCACTTGGCATACAGTTCTTTTTAAATATTGTTCAGGCATACGTTCCAGAGACACCAAAGACCAGATGAACCAAGAAAGTGCGTGGGTCGACCTCGACCTCAGCGCTACAAATCATCCGAGTGCTGGAATGTGGTAAGTCGAGGATGAACCATAAAGATAATGTCTTCATAAACCGTCCAATGACATCACTGTTCGTACACTGTAAGAAGTGGGATACTCGCGAGTGAAAGCTAGTGATATCACGTGTTTCCTTTGTAATGCATGGCGATAGTTTGCGAAGGCTTGCGTGATCTCGCCAAACTCTACAAAACACAAGCCGTCCTGCGAACTGCCGTGGGCAACCAAGAGCGCTATGAAACTTCGTCACGATTTTGCTAATGCAAAGGAAAGTTTCTCTGGACTCCCTTATAACTTGCACAGAAGAAAAGAGTTGTCGCAATAGCGCCACTACATAAATTCCCAACCTTATAGAAGAGAAATGAACGTGCAAACGACAAATTCATGCGGAAGTTGCTCTCCTGCTAATTAAGTTGAAAATTGACTCCACAACTTTAAAAACCATCTATCATTCAAGAAACTAATATCCTTCAATGGAATTCGAGTGTTGTGTTTGTCAACTTGAATAAGCCTTTACGCCTAATATTGAAACGAGTCTTCTGGAAGTTTGCTCGCGCTTTTGTGAAATTAATCGGCGGAGATATAACCTTTACACACATAATCCAAGCATAAACTGCATTTGATAGGCGTGAGTAAATATTACTTTTAGGGCATTTTATTACCCGTACGTAACTTTGGATACATTTTAAGGTTACTAAATCGGAGACAAAAGATATCATTCCTGAAATTTTGGGACTGCAAACGAGCTGTCATTTGTCTATTAAAACTTTATGTGGTTGTCATGACGACAAATGTTAAAATATCACACTTGCTAGATAAATGAATCAAGGCCTTGTATTGTGCATTGTGTGTGAGATTAGATCTAATTGAAGTTGTCATCGGAAAAAGACGCTATAAACTATGGCCTGGTGTCAAAATCAACTTTCGTCAAAAGCGTATCTTTCCTTCCAAAGCGACGTCATTGCGTTCTTTTCTTTTGTTTCAATAAACCGCCCGGACTTTTCGTGGCGACCATACTATCTTGGCGACAAGATACTTATGGGCGTGGTCTAAAGCAACAACGACCTGTCAGTTATCATCCTTACAAACTGGAGTAGGGAACAAGGTGAGACCGATTCTATAACGGTACTTGTGCTATATATTTCACGCAATGTTTTAAAAAACGTAAAATCAAGAGAAATTAACTATAGTTATAGTTGGAATTTTTTCGTGGCACCTACATTTCAGGTGGGCTAATTAAAATTTTTTTCTCAGTGAAATGAAGATAATGCACTCGGTCCACAGAACGCTAACTAGGTCAAGGCAAAATCGCAAACTTAAAACTGAACTAAACCAAGCTGAACCAACCAAGAGGGATCCATGGGCAACGGTCGGTAGGTGGCGTAATGATGCGCCCGAACGCCAGTTCTCTGATTTAGAGAACCAAGAAAAGTGTTCCTCCCAAAAACTTGAACCAAGATAATGATTTCTAAAGATTACGTTGTTTTGGAATGTAAGTTTTTTTACTTACGTTTTTAAGTCCTTGCTTTGGTCGTCACCTGGAGGTCGAAAAAAATAACGATTTCTTCCAATGACAACAGGCAGGCTAGTTACATGCGTCATCGCTCGTCTCCATGGCGTCTTCGACTTATAAACAGAATCGTTGTATTGGGCCATGTTACAGGAGTGCCTGCCACCGATTCTGTTTTAGTTTGTATTGATCGCATGTTCCGCTACAAACAAGCAATAAAAATTACCTTTTAGCCAGCCCAGGTTCTGGCGTTTAATAGCCCCAAAACCAACTGAAATCTACGTGCACCTCCCTCAAAAAAAAAAAAAAAAAACTTCGAGCAGCCTGATTATCAGGCCCAATCTTTGTCTTGATCTATGGACGTGTGAACAATTTAATTCGAATCCCAGTACGTCTTGATTTCGTTTTGCACAGAGACGTTTGAACAGTGATTGAATATTACATATCAGTGCACTCACAATTAACGTGAAGGGCTAAGTTAAGGAAAATGGTAAGAATAAGTAAACACCTCTCAAATGTTAAGCTACAAATTTCTAATGATAACCGATGAGGACTACTTCGTTGCACTTGAGTGAACAGTTGGTAGGCCTATTAGTCATAACGTTTACGAAAGAAATCATGTCGCGTATAACACCATTCCTTCAAACATACCTATACGCTCACAGATTGTCTTCACACATGATAGTTCCTCCTGAGCATCACACGCTATAGAGGAGATAAACATGATGGCTTATGTTCATCTATCATGCGCTCGCTGAATCCCCAATTACGCGTTTCTACCGAAGCCGATACATTCATTACCAGCCCTTGGTGTATAATCGTCTTATCTACTCAATCTTTGTGAGGCATGGCATTTCCTGCAAGCGCGTGCTGCGCCGTACTGAAGGGAAACCTAGACATTTGAACCAAGTAGGTGTTGTTTGTGGACAACGCGCGTAGGTCTTGTGCAAACCATATGTACATGTACTTTGAAAATACAGTGTTCAAAATAAACATGTACCCACTCTTTAATCGAATGACAAAAATTATCATTGTTGACTTAAATTCACGAAGCGGTGATCATAAAGAAATTGATGTCCTTAAACCAAAGTAAATGCATTTTATTTTTATTAACTTCTGAAGAAGATTAATGACACAAAATACTGCGTCAACGAATGCGTGCACGTTTACGAAATAATATAAAACTGATAAGCCACCACTTTCCAAAAACAGTCGATAACGCGGACCTAGCTGGCAATTGCAGTTAAGAACTGCAAAACACTGATTTTCAATTTCCTATGTCAACTCATCGCCATCTGTTGCTGGTCTTGAGCTGCAAATCTTATCTTTAGGATATCCCCAAAAAGTAGCCCAAGCTTAGGAAAGATGCTTGGTATTCAGCACTATCTCGTTGCTCAGTGCTTTCTGTTCGGAAAAGCGCTGTCGATTTAGGCCCAATCATGCCGATGGTTGGTTATCTTGTTGAAAGCAAACCTTTTCATTGCCAAACAACTCTTCAACGAGTGGTCCGTCAAATTCCTGCTGCATATTAAGGTACCGTATCATAGGCGGACTTAGGGGGGGCAGGGGGCCCGCCCCTCCCCCCCCCCTTGGCTGCCGCAAAAAAAAATAAAACAGCAAGAACCCAGAAAAATGTGGAGTTTATTAATTAACCCCGATAATTAACATTATACGGCTGAAACAAGATTTAAATGTGTGCAGTTTTAGTGTGTTNAGATCCAATTGCAAATGTCAAATTCGGAACACAGCGCAATCGTAACGGAACTATGGTTAAGTATAGGCTCTCCCGCGATATCTCAGACGATCGGCAGTTGCGCTGCGCACTACGACTCCATTTCCGTCATCTGCTTCACTGTGCAATGAAGAAAATTACTTCATTTTTTTAAAGAAAATGGAATCTGAGTAACGATGAAAAAACAGAAGCTGCTGGTAAGATGTGAATTTTAATCGAAGCCTTAGTGAATTACTCAGAAACTCATAATTCTCTTTGTCAAACCTTAACTTAAGACGATATCCAGAGCAATCGCGTCAACACAAAAAGACTATTTTAAATACAACAAATTTGTTACGAACTAATTGCACTAAATATAAAAAGTGTAATAAACATTACAAAAAGAAGTAGGTTTCGCGCGCAAACGCTGTGGACAGTAAACAAGTAGGTCTCTTAAAATCTAATTACGAGTGAAATCGTGGTGGTGCAGTGGTAAAGCATGCGCGCTGTATCCGCCTGGTCGTGAGTTCGAATCTGTGGTAATTGCAGTTTTTCAAGTTTGACACGTTTTCCGTGTTTTTTTTTTCTTTTTTCTTGGAATATACTTCAGGAATCAAGGAAAATGATTGATTTTTAGAGGAAAAAACAGAAAAATTTTCCTGGCGGGAGGGGGGGGGGCAAACCCCCGTCCCGACCTCCCTCCACTCGGTGCTATGCACATCTACAATCGTGCTTTGCGCAAATGTTTACAGACAAAATGTTGGGCCCCCTTGTGATATCCTAGATCCGCCACTGTGTTTACAGGCAGCATCAGCGTGGTCATAAAAATGACCGGTTTAAGCTCAGTAATATCCTACGTCATACGGTAGCACTTGGTAAGCGGACCACTCAAGAGGTGTGACAAATGTTTTTTTAAATCGTCAGAAATTAAAATAGTTATGCGTAACTTGGCGGTATTTTCTCCTCACGGCTTGTGTGAACTAAAAATGCTGAGGAACTAGCCATGAAGGTAAAAATGTGGTGCATAGCATTGTTCAGGTTTGACAGATATACATGTATTGATGGTTTAGATGTTGTGACGGCTATAAAAATCTTTGATGAGGTGGTGACACCAATTCTAATGTATGGTGCTGTGGTTTGGAGATATCAGCAGTACAGCTCCACAGATAGCATGCAAATTATATTTTATGAATACATATTGAGATTTGGCTAAAAAACTAGCAATGCCTCTGTGCTGGGTGAACTGGGTCGATATCCTTTGTACGTGAAGTACTTTACTACGAGATGTGTAAAATACTGGTTACGATTACAAGAAATCCCAAAGTATAAATATCCCAGAAAATGCTATAACACGTTGAAGTCATTAGACGACAGAGGTAAGAAAACTTGGGTCACTTGTATCAAACATTTACTACATGAATATGGTTTTGACTTTGTTTGAGTGGGCACAACAAAATGTTGGCGATATTGGTGCATTTTTGAAAATATTTACTCAGAGAGTTAAAGACTGCGCCTTCCAAGAATGGGATTGTAAAGTTAGAAATACTAGTAAACTTATACTTTTTGCTGAGTTGCATAAGAACTTCATATCTGCAAGTTATGAAATATGGTGAGATTCGCAGGTATATAACTAAAATACGTTACTCTTCTCATACTCTTGAAATCGAGGTGGTGCGAGGAAAAGTAGATAGAGAACTAAGGCTGTGCAAATATTGCAAGAAATTTAATTTGTATGAAATTGAAGACGAATTTCACTTTTTAACAAGATTCTTTCTGTATGATCACTTTAGGATCCAATTTATTCCACAACTGTCACACTGCGATACTACATCATTTTTAGATACATGAACAACGTTTCAAATACCCTCTTGGGTAATCTGTCAAAATTCACCATAATAGCTATTGTCTAACTGCTGAACAGCATTCTGATTGTTATTTTATACATCAGTGTGTCTGTATGTATACTTGGTGTCTACTATTGGTCGGTGGCCTTTATGTACAAACAATAAACGGAAATGTAAGGTAAGTTCAAATGGTACTCAGCGGTAACATGCGGATTTTCAGTTGCTAGTACATGCAAGTATTCAGTTAACTTAAACTTCATTGCCTCATCACTCCGAAAATCTTTGGATTGAAGCAACGCATCTTCTTTGCATTTGCTCTCGTACTACTCCGAAAATTAAATGTTCAGTTGAGTATTTCATTAAGACCATGATCTGGTGTTGGTATATAACATGAACTCACTTCAAAATGCGATGAGGTCTTAATTTTTGAATTCTCGGCTCGTGAGCGACATGTATTCGCCAAACAGAATTCCGTGGTGATCAGGGTGCAGTTTCCAAGAAGTGTTCTTCCTTTACAGGGTTGGTTGATGACCGTCCTCTTGCCCGTTGGTTATACAATTTATACCTGTACCATGCATATTTCCACCTGATTCACACTGATCTCTGATTAAAGAAATGGTGCGTAGCGTTGGTACATGTAGATATTTGGGAAAATCTGCGTTAGTTTGTCTTTGCATGAATATTATGCGTTAGTGGGTTAATTTACTTTTTGTTTTTTTTGGAAGTTCAGGAAACGCCGGAGTTTTTATTGAATGACTGGACACCAATGTAGGAAATCGAGACCGTCAAAACACAACGGAAATTGCTGTTTCTCTATAGACTTGGTCAAAAAGCACTGCCGTGATGTCGTTTCTGAGTTTCCAGTAGCACTGTAATATAAATATCCGTTCTGCAAAACTGATTCGTTTGTCTAGGTACCAGTCATGCGCTGGCAGGGCATCAGACTACTCATGCGCATTGGCCACGTGGGCGAGTGGCAAAACGGGGAAATGTTCCGTCAATGGCAAAAAAACCACCCTCGTTTTAATTTTGCGTTTGTCCTCTACAGTAAAACGTGACCATGGTAAGCCCGAGGAGTAGAGTCTTATTAATAGGAACTAAAGTTGACCTCACTGAGTTGTACTGAAGTGTAAGAACTTTCTGGGACACCCCGTTTAAGTGACATCTTCGGTGCGAATATTGTGTATTTGATATCAGCAATAAGGCGGATTGCCATCCACTACCTCACCTGTCGCAGTCACAATCTTTTCTATTGTGGCAACCAATAAAGCATTTAAATGTATTAAAGAGTCATTTCACCGCTGTTTAGATGTCAATGTTGAATTCTTTTTTGTCAAAAAGTTTTATTGTTATCGTAACGCAAATACAATAAAGCCAAACAGTATAAACATTCGCGCGCACAGTCACGCTCACATTCATACACAGGGGGGCCATTGGTTGTATGTAGTATAAATTAAAATAAAGGTGCTAGAGGGGCCCATCGTTCCTCGAAGTCGAGATACCTGCACTGGTTATAGTACATAACCTTTTCTACTTTGTAGTAATCAAAAACAAAATGTTTAAAAAGTGCAAAACATGGTTCTACATTCTGAAGTCTTTGCTTGTGTATGTGGTACTTGCCTAAACATAAAAGTAGATTTATGATTTTTGGTCCATTAAAGGAGCCAAAAATTACGTCAAAATGATCAAGTTTCATATCAATTCCGCATAGGTTTTTATCCAGTTTTCAACAGTTTTCCAAGAACTTTGGACACGTAAACAAGACCAATACAAGTGAAAAAGGTCTTCAGAGTGAGAATTACAAAAAGCACAACTATCTGAATTTCTAATACCAATCTTACTCAAAAACTTATTGGTTCTGAGTAGTCTGTGAGTTAAACGTATTTGAAACCATTTAAGCTGGACATCACAAGAAAAGTTAATAGAATAAGAATATAAAGCTTTTCTCCACCAATGTTGAATTCTTTATCGAGGATCTCTGAGGTTTAAAAACATTATCACAGCTCAGCCGACCTTGAATTGTTGCTGAGTGAGTTTAGTTACTCAAGTCAAAAGCAGCGCGAACAAGATTTGCACTTTTAGGAATGGCCAACTTATAATTGCTTTCTTGAGTCATTGACACCGGTTTCGATGTTCCAGCTGGTAATAGAAAAAATCTTGTGCCTCTGTAAGGAATATATAATGGGTCTGATTTTATAGGCGTCAGTGGCAAGATTTATTTTTCGTGTTTTTGGAAGCTACATGTTAACACCGACGAAACGCAGGAGTTTTTATTATCTGACTGGAAACAATGTTGGAAACCGAGATTTCAAATGAGACCACATGTAGACTTGGTCAAGATAACAACAAAAATTTATCATACCTAACGATAATACGAAAGTTGTGTTTTTTCGTCTCTAAAACTGATGTCCCTTTCATCTGAATAAACTTACATGTAGCTCAGTCATTGAGATAAAGTATGTGATGGTTGATGTTTTTAGTTTTAATGCAGTGTCTTGTCAACCATATTTTTTACCCATCAATTTTGAGCTTATGCCAAAATACGAAATTCATTTTTCTCAGGAGCTCCAAGGTACACTGTAAGGGTCAATTTCCAGTGAATTTATCTGCAAATACGGGTGCTCGATTTAGCGTTTTCGACAACTGTCGTTTCCTCCACACAATCCCGTACAACCCCTTTCCAGATCTATATTCTCTGTTTTAGTCCCTCCATTTCGATAGCAGTGTTTCCTTTATCGTGATCGAACTAGATACAATTCACATTCTAGCTAATGCACTAATCAACGCTTCACGTCATCAAAAATCGCCCGAAGAAGGCCTACGAGCGGTAAAACTGCGCTGTCACGCAAGTCATAAGTTGTAAAGGTTAGCAAGTGCTCATACTATTATCTTTTGGCGGAATTTGGAAATCATTAGTGTGAAGTTCCTTGTTGTACTTTTCATCTGCTGTCTATGTTTGCGCGTCCGTATGTATACTTTGCACGTGAGAACGAATAATATAGTAACGCGTAGAAAGAAGTGACACACGATAACAAATGAACGAGGCGTTTTATTCGTATTTCTTAATCCACCAGGATGCTCTTTACAGCGAGAGCGCTTTTTGTGGCCATTGTCGCTTTCAAGAACACTTTAGGAAGGGGCAACGACCGTCACAAACTAACATCTGAAGGAAAAAAGAATCACTTCTATGGATGTATGGCCATGAATACATTTTACGAAGAGCTACAGCTCCCCTATCCACGTAACATCACTGGTATTCCCATTGACACAATAAGTTCAGCTGCGATGACGAAGTATATGTGCAAAAAGCATTGCAAATCCAGTATGTTTTATTTACTGCACGAGAAGTAAGTTCCTCGTCCTGATCCACAAATTGTTTTGATTTTGCTCTTTGCTTCGTGTGTTTCTTTTAAACCAATTAAGTGAGGTAGCCATTTGAGAACCAATTTCATAAAAATGAATAGGCAGCCATTTCAAGCTACATGTAACTATTCCATGGATAGATTTCTATTCGCAATGTCACCCTTTTTGCCCAGAGTTGCCATTGCTTATGCATACAGTGACGTGCAAGGTACCATACTATAAAAAGAATCGCCTGTCAATGATCCCAAACAAATCTTGTATGATGATCAGTCGAATCTCACTAGCTTGTTGTAAAAGTGTTGTCCCAACAACTCACCGACAGGCACGTAACAACTGACGCCCTCATTCAACAGAGAGAAGTGCTCTTGTACTCCTTACGTCCGTGAGTCGCAGCTGACGGCCAGAAAGCCGGTCCCAGGTAAATGCCAGCACCCGTGCTCAGGCATCGACTCGACCTCGAAGCACAAAGGCAGTTGTGGAGGAGATCACCAGTACGCTGTGTACAAGAAACCTTTATCGTTTCTTGGTAAGAAGTGTTTCACAGCTTGTTTCGGCAAGATGTTTAACAGCCCGTGTGTCATGAGCAAGCATAAAGTTGTAGTCTCGTTCCCAGGAGCTCCAGCCCTAGCTTAGTCACAGACACTACACATTAGGGAAAAGCGTCCCTCTGAAATCAACCGTTGAACCGCCGCAACGCAGCGCTCTATTAGTGGAGCTAGCTCATATTTGATAAATAACGGAGTATATTAAGCGTGTTTATTTGGTAAAGTCACTAGCCTTGATTTCACCAAATCATGGGATGTTTGATAAACTCAGAAAAGAATTGAAGATTTGGATTAAAATCAAAAACAACAGCGGAGTTTGTTTATATAGGTTATAGCTGTGGAAAATTTATTGTCTTGTTTCAGCTGCCTGTGATCAGAAACAGGGCGAAGTACAGTACTGCTTCAATGGTGGATATTGTGAAATTGGCATAGTGCCGCCAAAAATATGCCACTGCTTTCCTGGCTTCATTGGACCGAGGTGTGAAAATGACATTAACGAATGCGACGTGTCGTTAAGTAATCCGTGTGGCGAAAACGCAGATTGCACCAATACTATCGGCAGTTTTGTTTGTAAGTGCAACACAGGTTTCAAATTGGGAGACGACAACATCTGCTACAAACCTAGTCCTTGTAACTCTTCTCCTTGCGAAAACAACAGCACCTGCGTGGACAACTTAGGCAAGACAAGTTTTCAGTGTAAATGTTCTGCTGGATTTCTTGGACGAACTTGTCGACAAAAAGATTCTTGTATGCCAAATCCGTGTGAAAACAACGGAGTGTGTACGAGGGAAAAGAAGGGCTTCAAATGTGAATGCCAAAACGGATTTGAGGGGAAGGTGTGTTCTAGGACAAACAAATGCATTCCAAACCCATGTCAAAATGTGGGAAACTGTACAAAAGTTGGCCAATCTGATTTCAGATGCAACTGCTCTGTAGGGTTTGAAGGAAAAACGTGTTCGGAGAAAGACGTCTGTATTCCAAACCCGTGCCACAACGGTGGCCAGTGCACCAAGATAAGTTTGACAGAATACAAATGTACATGCGCAAAGGAATACAAAGGGGCCACGTGCTCAGAGGGAAATCAGTGTGTACCGAACCCATGTAAGAACGAGGGGGTTTGCGTGCAAATCAATGGGAAGTCACAATGCGTCTGCAAACCTGGATTTGAAGGACCGCTTTGCACGAAAACAAATGCCTGCGTTCCAAATCCGTGTCAAAATAATGGCTTGTGTACGAAGGAGTCGCCCGATAATTTTCGTTGTGAATGCATTATTGGGTTTGTAGGAGACACGTGCGGGATTGTAGACCCTTGCGTCAAAACTCCGTGCAAAAATGGAGCCGTGTGCGTCAACAAAGGACATGAAAAATTCGCTTGCGTATGTGACAAGAGGCACACTGGAAAAAGATGCGAGATAAACAAAGACCCGTGTCAGTCAATTGTGTGTAAACATGGCGGAACCTGTATTAATCGAGGTACGAAGCCGACATGCGTATGCAGAACTGGATTCTCCGGTGCCAAGTGCGAAGAGAACGTGGACGAATGTGAGGCCAAGCCGTGTCAAAATGGGGGTCGCTGTGTGGACAAAGAAGATGGATTCGTGTGCGTGTGTGGTCGAGCGTTCCGAGGGGAGCTCTGTGAAACTGAGGTGAACCAGTGCCTAAAGAAACCGTGCAAAAACGAAGCAACTTGTACGCGAAAAAGACAT
Source organism: Phoronis australis (assembly GCA_002633005.1). Lineage (NCBI taxonomy): Eukaryota > Metazoa > Phoronida > Phoronidae > Phoronis > Phoronis australis. The sequence goes on from NMRA01000027.1 coordinate 1,654,427, forward strand.
GACTACATATGTACTTGTACTCAAGGTTACACGGGGAAGCATTGCGAGACGAACATAGATGAGTGCACCAGCAAGCCCTGTCAGAACAATGGGACGTGTTCAGACCTCACTGCCAAGTTTTCGTGCGAGTGTCCAGAAGGCTACGAAGGAGACATGTGCGAGCTGGAGAGAAACGAGTGCGACAGTAGCCCCTGTTTGTACAATAGCACGTGTATAGATCTGCTGAACAATTTTGAATGTCGTTGTACTGAAGGTACACAAGGATTGCACTGCGAAGAGATTCTTGACGCGTGCATAAGCAATCCATGTGAGCACGGTTCAGTCTGTTCCTCCAGAGTGGACGGCTACTCGTGCGAATGTGAGGCTGGCTATACTGGAGTTAATTGTGAGACAAACATCGACGAGTGCGAGTCGTTTCCGTGCGCTAACCTCGGCACTTGCGTGGATATCGTGAACGGCTACACCTGCGAATGTCCACGTGGCTTCCGCGGACGGGTTTGCGAAATAAACATAAACGAATGTCAGCACCTACCGTGCCTGAACCAAGGCACGTGTCAAGATACTGGACGTGATATCAAGTGCCGATGTCATGTTGGTTTCAAGGGGAAACGTTGTGAAATAGACATCAACGAATGCTCCAGCGATCCGTGTAAAAATGGTGCTACCTGCTTCGACAGGAATGGTTTCTACGTGTGCTTGTGTGCACGAGGATTCACAGGCACAATGTGTGAGAACAACGTCGACGAATGCGCGAGTTCGCCATGCAGCAAGAACGGCACGTGTATCAATAGAGAGGGCGCGTGGTCTTGTAAATGTCCTCCAGATTTCGCTGGTGTCGTTTGCGAACGCAGTGTTACGAAATGTCCCAAAAACCCTTGCGCAAATAGATCGGTTTGTGACTACGTACATAACACAACTGTGTGTATATGTCCTGTGGGATATGAGGGTCCTACTTGCGAGGAGGAAATTGACGAATGTGTGAGTCAGCCTTGTAAAAATAAGGGCACGTGCTACGACGCAGAAAACGGCTTTGAATGCCAGTGCGCGGACGGATACGTAGGTAAAATGTGCGAGGTGGAAATTAACGAGTGCGCCAGCAATCCTTGTCAGCACTACAGCACATGCGTGGATAACATCAACTCATACACCTGCAAATGCTCCCCGGGATACACTAGTAAGTCCACGAACATGTACGTTGATAGGGGCAACAGGGATGAATAGCCTAGCTGCAAGGGAATGCTTCTTACACATGCGTGTGTTACAATTTAAAAAAAAATCATAGCAATACCGTCACCCTACAATCTGTGGGGGTATATGTGCTGTAAATCAGGTGCCGAATCGAAAGCAGGCAACTACGCGTCATTTGACGATGTCTGTGATCGTTTCGTTGTAAAACGACAGTGAACCACTTGAGAACCTGTTTTATACCAGTTATTCAGTTTAAAAAACGTTCTCAAAATGTTGACAGTTCCGTTACCTAAGCTAATTCTGAATTTTTCATTTATATTTTGGTTTTGGTGACGTTGGTCTGAACGGATGGTGCCTGAGAAACTCCTGCAATATGGAAAGTTCAGAAAGATCGAAGCCAACCAATTTTTATGATCACCCTGAGAACAAATGTTGCACAAGGAATATTTGCCCAGCTCGGTGTTGTTTTCTTACGGGAGTGAAAATAAGTGGTTATTTTCAGTGGGGTTTCCCATTGATATTTACTCGTGAAATTCATAAAAATAAACACATTGTATTGTGACAACGCTAAGAACGAAACACAAAAAGGAATATGTGCATACTAATGTATTTCTATTAACACTTCTGGTTTACGTATATAAGTGTGTGCATTTCGTTTTTATGCGTTAAATGTGGCCTCTAAAAGGTTAACCTAAGCTTATTTGTCCTGAAGCGTACAAGGGTAAGGAATTTTTTTCTGGTTGCTAGAACTTATACATATGGAAAACATACGATTATCAACATCGGGGACACACTTCCGGGTAGATCTATCTCACCCACCATCTTGAACTTGGTTACATCGTGTGTGGATGGTCTACTACAACTGACTACTGTCGGCGGACATGGGAGCAAGTTTGTACGTCACCATTTTTCAAATAAGATAGGCAGGCTAGATATTTGCTTTTATATACGAAACAAATGTTGATCAAAAGCAGGGCTATCGTGAGATTATCTCTTATACAATGAGCAAAGCCATGTGGACTGCGCAGATCAGGGAGCGAGATCTAATCTTTTTGCTCGAAATGGAACCCCAATTTATTTTTGCCAATTCCTGTTCTTCTTTTCTGCGAGTTCAAGAAAAAACATCTATTATTCTGTGCTTGAGTAATCAATGGCTTACGCGGATAATCTTTTAATCCTAGTTTGCAGCTACTGGCTCCAGCATTGAAATCTCGACTCTTTACTCGACTTTGTAGAACGACTATAGGAGTCATTAAGTGCAAACTTGGACTAGAAACTCGCGTGCATAAGTCATAATGAACTCTACCACAGGCTAATAGACACTTATATTGAGTAAGCACAAAACAAGAATGACAAAAACAACGTCGAGTTGAATTTCTAATAAAAGGATTAGTCTCCTGGCCCTGATGTACAGCAACAGATATCAGACTACCTGCACTATTTTTCAAGACACGCTAAAATTTCCTGAAATTTAGAATATAAATCGGTAAATAAAACAACAAGAATGGATCAACTGAAATTTGAAATTTTCGGATGTAATAACTTCCTTTGTCAACAAAAACAGAAATAAAGTAAAATCAAACACAAAATGACAATTGACATATAAGATATGGTGTAATGAAAATGATACATTTTTGCGTAAAAATTCAATGACATATTTTAAGAAGTTTTTATGTTCAATCCTTGGGGTTCTATTGTATTAAGTTTGTCTATCCAATATTGTTCTCTTTTGAGTCTGTGAGGGGTACTGGGGTGTTGGAGTTTTTCTATTATTTGTACAGAAAGATCTTGAATATTATGGTTTTTGGAATTGAAATGATTACCTATAGTATCAGAAATGTTTTTATGTATTATGTTAAATCTATGATTACGAAACCGAGTTTGTAGATTATGTTGAGTTTGTCCTACGCATTGGATAGAACATTTTTTACAAGTTATAAGGTAAATAATATTGTTGGTGGTGCAATCTGAAATTTACTTATTCGTGCTCTATAAAACCCTATTTTACAGGGTGTTAAGCGTAATTTGCACTATAGTTGCGGGTATTTAAATTTGGACAAGATTAAACGAAGCTAAACTCACACGACATAAAGGGTCATTGGTTTCAAACAAAGATATATTGTTGTCTTGACATTTGACTAGAGAGTCCATGTTCACGCTACGGATACACGTATATTGCGTGAAATTCCCACGACACCCTTGTTTGGGGTGTTGCTTGATTTCTCAGACACTTTCTCATCAAGGAACATGTACAATCAACCGTTTTTCATGTTGCCTATAGTAAAATGAAGATCCTTGATTTTCCTGCAGAGATATTTTCATGTCAGTTACTATTCATTTAGCGATTATGTACTATCCAGTCAACAACAAAAAGTAACAGAATCTTGTCGACAAAACAGGCGCATCACTTTCGTAGACCAAACTCGAACAACCTGCGCACAGGTCTAGTTCAATATGAAGCAGGCTGAACATTACCTTCCCCAATGGAAGTGAAAACAGAACCAAGATGGGCGCTGTTCAGTTGAGACATATATTTGTCGCACTCGACAATGTGAGATAGGATCCTTTGCCGGAGCGTTTACTTCAGTTTTTGGTTGTTCCTCCAATAGTATGTACTCGCCTAGCAAAAGGCAATGAACGGAAAAACACATCTAAATAAGAGAAACAGGGACTTGCATGTTTACTGAACGTAACATCAAACTTGTTTGCTTCTTCCTTTAAGAAATTCGTGAAACGGCTCCAAGACAAGCCGATGACTGAAGTCCGATGTTTGTCTGAACTGAGACTAGAGAATGTCGCGTGGAAACGTCTCGTGATGAAAATCGCCTCGGGTCGTTTCGTGTGAAACTTAATTCAAACCCAATGGGTCAGTTCTCTGGTCACGGACTCTGGTCTTGGAGAATAAGAAATTTGTCGCAAACACTTGGTTAAATCTGTTACGGTTACCGATAAGATTCTTTGTTGTGCTTCTAGGTAAAAACTGCGAAATACCTAGGGACTGGTGTCTCAGCCAGCCTTGTAAGAATAACGGCTCCTGTTGGTCAGACCCTGAGGATGGATTTACGTGCGAATGTCTGCGAGCGTACACAGGTGAAACTAGTTATTTCTCGCAACATATGACGAAAAGTATCGTTTGTTGACGTTTTATACGCTCTCTGTTGAGTTGACGGTTTCGCTGGATTTTTCTTCCCTGTATCACTACTATAACTAAAGCACAAAATGGTATCAGTTAGCATGCGCGCACCAGCCTTGAAAATGGGGGGCTCGAATTTCTGTAGATGTGGACCTTTTGCTGACAAAAAAATCGGGAGGACTAAAAAACGGGGTAACACCGTCAGAACTGTGAATTGTGCGTCTGCGTCTTTTTTAATGACTTTTGTCTCGTTTTCTCGGACTTTTTGTTTCACTGAGGCGGACCAGTTTTTGCCCACTTCACCAAATGGGGGTTTCTTTGAGCCCCCCCCGGGTGCGCGCGTGGTTAGCTCATAATACTTATTGTAACAGGTAGTCACCGACAACAAAACGTCACGATCGTTTTTGTGGGTGGCACTGGGGTAACTCGAGTAGTGGAAAAAAGTGACCGGTCTACCTTTTGCAAGTCTTCTAACTTACCCCTTTTAACGTCTCTTTGTGAGCAGGGACCCAAAGTTTCCTAAGCTCACCTACGCCGTTTCACTCCCTTTAGACCGTAAATGGTCAGAACGGACCAGTAGTTAAGTTGGTGAAAGGTTACAGCTGTACTTTGGCAACCGCGGGACTTTCACTTATCAGGAGCTCCGAAATTCTACCTTCTTTTTGTGGTAGATTTCCACTGAAGCGACTGTGAAACAGTGTATTCAAACATTGTCAGATTCCTTAAAAACGGACAGCAAGATCTTCGATGTCCGAGGTAGCTGCTCTTAATTGGAGATGTCGATTTTATTTTTTCTCATTTCAATTGGCAGGTGTCGCGTGCGAAGAAGATGTTGACGAATGTCTTTCGAGTCCTTGTCAAAATGAAGGCACATGCAACAACAAGGTAGACTTTTATACGTGTGACTGCCTTGGAGGATATAGTGGCAAGAGGTGCCAGTACGATTTGAACGAATGCGAGAGTTTCCCATGTAAAAACGGAGGACAGTGCCTCGACGGAATTGACGAATACAAGTGCTCGTGTATTCCCGGTTACAGCGGGAAGAACTGCGAAATCGACGTAAACGAGTGCGACAGCACGCCATGTCAGCATTCTGGAAAATGTCACGACAGAGTCAATCAGTACTCTTGTACGTGTCCGCAGGATTTTGCTGGTGACAACTGTGAGGTGGGAATAAAAGAGTGTAGGTCGAGTCCATGCAAGAACAGCGGCAAGTGCGTTGAAATGGGTGACATTCACACGTGTATGTGCCTTCCTGGGTTCAACGGTCAAAACTGTGAGATGAACATTGACGAGTGCAAGGAGAGGCCGTGTCAAAATGGCGGTGACTGCTTTGACGGGGTTAACTCGTTCACTTGCAAATGTCTTCCAGGCTACAACGGCGAGAGATGTCAGGTGAACATCAACGAATGTGAGAGTAATCCCTGCCGACACGAGGCAAATTGCGTAGACGAAGTGGACTCCTTCCGCTGTGAATGTCTGCTGGGCTTCGAGGGTGTTCAATGTGAGGCGGACATTGACGAATGCGAAAAGGAACCATGTGAGAACGGCGGGAGGTGCATTAACGAAGTGGCTTCTTACAAGTGCGTTTGCATTCCAGGTTTCACGGGTGAGACGTGCGAGACCGACATCGATGATTGTCAAATAACACCTTGTTACAACAGTGCGACATGCACTGATTTGGTTGACGACGTGTCCTGTCGATGTAAAAAGGGTTTCATAGGAAAGTTCTGCGATATTGTTGTCAATAACTGCGCGCGAGAACCGTGCAGAAATGGCGGCGTCTGTACAAATAGCCCAGCAAATTACACGTGCACATGTCCAGCTGGATATGGTGGTCAAAACTGTGAAGTGGACATCGACGAATGTGCGTCGACACCGTGTTTACATGGCGGTATCTGCCTCAATAAAGTTAACCACTTCGAGTGCATGTGTGACAAAGTGTGGGCCGGCGAAACTTGTGAGCTCTCTATATGTCCTTGCACAAACAGTCCGTGTAAAAATGACGGCGTTTGTGACAACCAGACCGACATTTCAAGTATTGCTTGCGTATGCAGACCAGGCTTTGAAGGCTTGGTCTGTGATCATGATGTAAACGACTGCGAATCGAATCCGTGTAAGAACTTGGCGGAATGTGTCGATGGAGAGAACGATTTCACGTGTAAGTGCTCTCCAGGATTCACAGGTAAACGGTGCGAAACCAACATTGACGAATGCATGTCTCACCCCTGTCGCCACGACAGCACGTGCATTGATGGTTTAGACAGTTACACATGCAAATGTCTTGCCGGATACGAGGGCACTGAGTGTCAGGTTAAGATTAACGAGTGTGCCAGCGATCCTTGTGACAATGGCGGCACGTGCAATGACGTGTTGAACGGTTTCCAGTGTGAGTGTATGGCCGGCTACGCCGGGCTTCGCTGCAGTATCAACATTAATGAATGTCTCAGCCACCCTTGTCTCAACGGTTCCACTTGCGTCGATGGAATCAATCACTACAAATGCATGTGTAAAAGTGGCTTCGGTGGACGCCTTTGTGAACAAGACGAAAACGAATGCCTAAGTTCTCCCTGCCTAAATGGCGGCATGTGCCGCGATCAGCCGAACAGCTTCTATTGCCAGTGCTTGCCGGGTTTTCATGGCGCTCGCTGCGAGAAAAACGCCGACGAGTGTGCTTCTAATCCATGTCGAAACGGTGGCACATGCAAGGACTCTGTCAACGGGTACGAGTGCCAATGTCGCATCGGTTTCCATGGTAAATATTGCCAATACGAAGAGGACGAGTGCGCGAGCGAGCCATGCATGAACAATGGCACGTGCATTAATGAAGTTGGTCATTATTTGTGTGAGTGTGTTGTTGGTTTCGAGGGTATTCATTGTGAAATAAACATTGACGACTGTTCCGAAAAGCCTTGTCAGCACGAATCATTCTGCGAAGACGGCATAAACAGTTTCAACTGTCGATGTTCGCCGTGGTATAAAGGCAGATTGTGCGGACGACAAGTGCTTAAGAAGCAGTGTCCTTTGATGAGGTGTCTCAACGGTGGCACTGAAATTGTAGAAAATGGTCGCCAGAAGTGTAAGTGTCGCGAAAGATTCGGGGGTGAGCACTGTGAGAATCCCTCAGGACACAGGGCAGAAAAGCGAAGCCTGGAAAATATGCTGGCTCGCATACGCCAAGCAGAAAAACTACGGGCAAGACGTCAATTTCTACGAGTGCGTGATCGTATAAAACGACAAACGGAACTTTTCACGCGCTATAAGCGACAAGTGAACATGTACGTTGACACTCAACAGCTAGAAGGCAACGAAACTTGCAAATTGGATGATATTGATTGCTTAAGGCATGTAGTTTGTGCCAGTAAACCTTGCATGCATGGGGCAACCTGTTCTGTCTCAGAAAACGGCGATTTCTCGTGTTCTTGCACTAAAGGTTTTGGCGGACATTGTTGTGAGCAATTTTTGGACGAATGCATTTCTTCACCGTGCATGCATGACGGTCATTGCGTGGACAGATTCGGGGGATACGAATGCCACTGTCGCCCGGGTTTCTGTGGTCTCCACTGCGAGATTGATATCGACGAGTGTTTGAGTCACCCCTGTCATCATGGTGGCACGTGCAGAGACCTTGCTAACAATTTCGTGTGTAACTGTGAACCTGGTTATACAGGTCACAGATGTGAAGTCAATATCGACGAGTGTTCTAGTCAACCTTGCCGAAACGAGGGTGTATGCAACGACCTCGTGGATTCCTTTTGGTGCCGTTGCCCGGATGGGTACGGCGGAATTGCGTGCGAGGTCAACGTGAGGCAGTGCGACGGAGATCCTTGCATGCATGGAGGCACGTGCAGTAAAACTGGCAAAAACGACATTAATTGTTTGTGTCTTGACGGCTTCACGGGCTCAAAATGTGAAACAAACGTGAACGAATGCGCAAGCGATCCATGTCAATGCAACTCTACCTGTATAGATCTCATAGGAAAGTTCAAGTGCCGATGTTTGCCCGGTTACAAGGGGGCTCTGTGCCAGTTCCAGGTCGATGAATGCCTGAGTCAACCTTGCACACACAACGGTACATGTTTAGACAAAGTAAACGATTTTGAATGTCAGTGTGAAGTGGGATTCGTAGGGAAAACGTGTGAAAAGAAAGTGCTCGCATGCGGGAGTTCCCCGTGTCGCAACAACGGCACGTGCTATGACTCATTTCCGAAGTACGACTGCCAGTGTGCGCAGGGGTTTTATGGAACAAACTGTCGGTATGAAGCCGACGAATGCAGAAGTGATCCATGTTTCAATGACGGGACCTGTGTGGACAAGGTAAATGGCTATGTCTGTGTGTGTCCCGGGGGATTCTCTGGTTTAATTTGCGAGAATGATGTGAATGAATGTGAGAGTAACCCGTGCTACGCGAACTCTACGTGCCTGGATGATCGTAATAGGTTCATCTGCGTATGTCAAACAGGATTCATCGGCACTAAGTGTAAGATTGAAGTCGACGAATGTTCGAGNCATTTCCGAAGTACGACTGCCAGTGTGCGCAGGGGTTTTACGGAACAAACTGTCAGTATGAAGCCGACGAATGCAGAAGTGATCCATGTTTCAATGACGGGACCTGTGTGGACAAGGTAAATGGCTATGTCTGTGTGTGTCCCGGGGGATTCTCTGGTTTAATTTGCGAGAATGATGTGAATGAATGTGAGAGTAACCCGTGCTACGCGAACTCTACGTGCCTGGATGATCGTAATAGGTTCATCTGCGTATGTCAAACAGGATTCATCGGCACTAAGTGTAAGATTGAAGTCGACGAATGTTCGAGTGGCCCTTGCGAGAACGGAGGTCTATGCGTTGACGAAATCAACTCTTACGAGTGCCAGTGCCTTGCTGGGTTTACTGGAATTTATTGTGAAACTAACATCGACGAATGTGCCAGTGATCCCTGCTCAGCTATGGGCCTGTGCATCGATGGAATAGATTGCTTCGAATGCAAATGTTGGCCCGGTTTTGACGGACTGCTCTGCGAACAAGACATTGACGAATGTCTCAGCAAACCCTGCCAGAACGATGGAAAGTGCGTCGACGGCAAAAACTCGTTTTCGTGTGTTTGCCCCGACGGTTACGCCGACGAGTTGTGTGACATAGTTACTGACCGTTGTTTGCTAATCAGATGCGCACCGGGAGTACCTTGTGTGAACACCGAGTTCGGTCCAACCTGTCAGTGCCCCCCGGGTCTGATGGGAGCCCACTGTCAATACGACATGGATGAGTGTGCCAGTACACCTTGTGCAAATTACGGGCGCTGCGTGGACCATACAGGCGGTTTCACGTGCGAGTGTGTCAACGGTTACCGTGGCATAACGTGTCAAATTGAGCCGGATCCGTGTACCCAACTGATTTGTGAAAACCATGGTACATGTGTCCATTTAGAAATTGGCCTTGGTTGTGCTTGTTTGCCAGGTTTTACAGGAAGTCGTTGTGAGCAAATAGCGAATGGTTGTTCAAGTCAGCCGTGTCTTCACGATGGGCTCTGTGAAGTACTCGGACAGGGCTTCAAATGTGATTGTAGGGCAGGGTACGGTGGCGATAGATGTGAGAACGTAGTCAACCCCTGTGCACAGAGACCATGCAGGAATAAGGCTGAATGTCACGTAGTATCGTCCAAAAACGCAAAGGGCCATTTGATTTCCGTTAACTATAAGTGCGTATGTTCTCCAGCTTACACTGGTTACAATTGCGAGACTAGAATTTGCGATACGCATCCCTGTAAGAATAACGGTGTGTGCTTCGACAGGTCTTTAGAACATCGCAAGCAAGACACGGACGTGGACGCTTTACAAAGAGGTTTTATTTGCATGTGTACGGGTCACTTCACCGGGGATTTGTGCGAGCGCAACTTGAAACTATGTCAACCTAATCCGTGTATGCACGGTGGTCAGTGCGGATTCGACGACGCAGGCAGTCAACAGTGCGACTGCCCCCCTGGTTTTACAGGACACTTTTGCCAACATCCTCCTAAAAGAGGAATACATATTTGTGTCAAGATTCAATGTCAAAATGGCGGTTCCTGTTCATTCAATAACACAGGAAGTGAGGTTTGCAATTGTCCACCACCGTATGGAGGGGACTATTGCGAGGTGGTTGCTAGGCCGTCCAATGATGCCGAGCAAAACCTTGTCAATACTGGAATTCAAGGATGTTTCGACAATGCGTGTCAGAATGGCGGAACTTGTGCTGCTGACGGCAAGGGTGGACATGCGTGCCAATGTCCAAATCAGTATACGGGTGAACAATGCGAGACCAACTTGAAAGGCTTTGCAAAAGATCTCGAACAATGCGTTCGCATGGCTTGCCAGAATGGAGGTACTTGTATCAAACACAGTGATCAACAAGAGACGTGCAAGTGTCCGCCAAAGTACAAGGGAGAGAGGTGCGAAGCCAAGCTCGAGATGAGTTTCGGCACCGAAGAACAATGCAATCTTGATTGTAAAAATGGCGGAACATGCGTTAGACGACACAAACGAGATGGCATGACAAATAGCACGAATGAGCACTGCAACTGCGCAGAGCATTTCACCGGACGCACCTGTGAGAGTAGAGTGACGAAAGTATCCATTTGCGAAAGGGTTGTTTGCCAAAATGGTGGCATGTGTGTGAAGCAAGCTCACGGCACCGAAACTTGCAAGTGTCCTCAACACTTTGAGGGACAACTGTGCGAACACGCTCGAACAACCCAATATACGACAACTTTGACCACAAAGCAGGTTAATTTCACCGATGCTACTGTTTCCAGCGTACTGTCCAGTACAACGCGGGATAACGATTCCTGTGCGGTGAAAGCATGCAAAAATGGGGGGACTTGCTTTCATGGCGTTAACGGCAAAGATAGCTGTGTCTGCGTAGACGGGTACAACGGGAACCTGTGTGAATTGAGGGCTAATGTGAAAGAAGCCATTGAGAAGACCATGGTTAAACCATGTAGCGAAAACATTTGTAAGAATGGTGCAACCTGTTTCGAGCACTTTGGCGGGAGACTGGAATGCCATTGTCCGATTCAATTCAGCGGTAGCATATGCGAGCTGCCTTCTGACCGCGTGAAAGCTCCCGCGGAAATTGCCAAGAACTTTCACAACGAACGCTGCTCGAAGATTTGTCGAAACGGCGGTACTTGCGTTATAGGCAAGGACAAGCAAGAAACATGCTTCTGCCTTGAGGATTATTCGGGCGAGCAGTGTGAGGTAAACCTAGAAGAGTTATACAAAGACCAAAGCCAGAATGAATGCAACGAGCAAACGTGCCAGAATGGCGGGGTATGCGAAATCGATGAGTCCACTGGGGCAAACAAGTGTCGCTGCAAGAGAGAATACACTGGCGAATGGTGTCAGACGAATAAGAGTAAGTTGATGACAGTTATATCTTGATATCGTCATTGTTAAAATAGACCGGGATCCCAGAGCTTTTTTGGGCATGAAAAGCTAACCAATTTTCTTTGGTGCCACAGTGCTCTGTGGGTATCCTGATGCTTGGAAATGGCCGTCTGGCAGGTTCGCTCTGGTGGGTGTGGTCAGGGGAGCCAAGAGAATTACACTAAAAAATTGAGCTAGATCAACTTTTCTGGTAACCACTTAAAACTGCCTTCGATACCTGCTACGTCATCCATTGTATCAAAATTGGTCAATGCCAGACAATTTCAGTGGTGGGGAGTACCCGCCAGACGAACATATACAGGGTACAAAAATTGAGCTAGATCAATCCAAGAGGTAACCGTTTGAAACCAGTCGCAAAATATTCACCATAAGCCCAGGCATCAGGAATGAACACTGCCAGACAAATCTAGTGGTGGGTTACCCCCGCCAGACACGCCCAAATACCTGAATTGAGCTAGATCAACCTATCAGGTAACCGTTTGAAACCAATTGCACGATGTTCAGCATCAATGAACATGGCACAACAGTTAGCTGCCAGACAATTTCAGTGGTGGGGTGCCCCTGCCAGACGATTATTAAAAAGTGTTAAAAATTGAGCTAGATCAACCCAAGAGGTAACCGCTTAAAACCAGTTCCAAAATATTCACCGTAAGCCCAGGTATAACAAATGAACACTGCCAGACAAATCTAGTGGTAGGTTAGCTTCGCCAGACACACCCGAATACATGAATTGAGCTAGATCAACCCAAGAGGTAACCGCATGAAACCATTTGCAAAATATTCGCCGTAAGCCCAGGTATCAAGAATAAATACTGCCAGACAAATCTAGTGGTGGGTTATCCCCGCCAGACACGCCCAAGTACCTGAGTTGAGCTAGATCAACCCGCCAGGTAACCGCTTAAAACCATTTGCATAATGTCGAGCAACATTCTGCATGCAACAAAAGATACTTTACAGTCATTTTTAGCGGTGGGGCAGTAGCGTGCAGAGGTTTGATCGATGTAGGGGCTACTTTTTTACACGTCCCTATCTCTCTAATGAAATGCATATATCCTGTTTAGGTACTGTACGTAGCGAACATGGTGGTTCGAATTTCAAGAACGGTGGATCTTGGTATTTTGCAAACGTCGACACTATAGAGTTTTCGGCGATGCCTTTGACGCAGCTTTGAATTAGGGGGAAGGGGAATCTGTATACATGACGACGACTCATGTTCATGAGATGAGACGGAATTTGTAATACCAGATACGAGGATGCTGTGACGGTTGCTCGCAAAGAACGGGACACAAATTAGGATGTAATGTGGTCCAAAAAGAGAACATTCTCGCGTTATTTCCTGTCGAAGTTTCAAATCAGCCATGCTTAAATGAGTGATTACACCTGATGGCTACTCAGACGGAAATATGAAGTCTAGTTGGCGAATGACTTAACAAAATTGTATATCTGGTTGTATTTTAGCGTGTTACTTAAGTTGCTTACATCGCTGGAGATGGGGACATCCCACTATTTCGAAAGTTTACTACTCGGAAGGTTCCCTGACTATTCCTTCAACGATTCATCACTCCGAAGATTCACCGCTCCAAACATATCTATACTTTCAGACTCAGATGTGATTTTTGAACTTTTGCATTTTAAAATAAACGATATTTCGGCTATTAGATGCACCTATACCGAAAACAACGTCCGGGCACTAAAACACTTTGGGTTTTATGTAGACAGTGACCACCGTCTCCAGCTGGCCAGCACAACTAGAAACGGTAGTCTGGCAGAATTCATGCGCATGCGAAATTGCCCGCATGTCTTAAAATGAGAACGCACTTGCATTTTAAAATGATATGAAGTAGGAATACTGATGAATCATCAGCCAAGATACAATTCATCAAATTCATGTCAAGATCGAATCGCAGCGCGACGCACACGGCCGGGTCGAAACTAAATGAAGTTACTAGGCCACCCTGTCCCTGCCAGTCCTCATGAAGTCGGGGAGTCCCATTTAGTCTTCTTAAATTGAAAACGCCGTTGGTCGCCGCAGCCGTGCCGCAGATGTTGTCTTTGCTTGAGAATGAGTCATGATCACACAACCAATATAGTGAACTGTCGGAATTCTGGGCCCAGTCTCGAATAATGTTTGGCATTTTTAATTTACTTTTGTGCGAACTCAAGATAAGTGTCCATTACTCAATGCTCGAATACATAATGACTTACGTGGATGGTTGATTCGTCATATTTTTCAGTTGACAAAACCAACATTAAAACTAAAAGTTTGAGTTTAAACTCGAAATTTCGAATTTTTACTCGAGTTTGTAGTACGCATATAAAGGTTTTTAAGTGCAAACTTGGACTAGAAACTCATATGCATGAGCTATAATTATTCGAGCACAATCTGATAACCACTTGTCTTGAGTTCGCACAAAAGGAGCAAAGAAATTGCCAAAAATAATTTCCAGTTCGTTTCGAATACAAAGATTAGAGACCGGGCCCAGGGTTTGGAATAGTGGAAATTCAAAGTAGTGATCTTTAGAAGATAACGAACCTTCGGAGTAATGGGCATTCTGAGTACTGGACCTTAGGAGTATTGAACCTTCGTCATAGTGACATGGAACCCTGGAAATCTTTTCCATCTAGTTTGTGGCTCGTATGAAGTCTGCAGGGTTGTGCACCATTGACATTGATTGACTAGAGAAGATTTTCATTGACTAAAGTTGAGGTCTATGCCTACCTTTCCATCATAACGTGAAAATGCTCAACGGTGTATTCTCAGTGCAAGAAAACACAGTAGTTGTAGGTCTGGCTTTTAGCACGACGGAGAACTGACTACAATGAACTTACTGTCAGCATGTACCGAATTTAAAAGAACAGAAACGTTCAAACGTGTACACGCATGCATGTCAATCCATCCAACAATCAAAGTGGACACTGGTTGAACAACATATTTACAAATTTGACGATCACTTTCAATACAAAATTTGAAAATGCCTACATTTCCACCGTACTATGGTTGCAATCAAACCAAAAATAGCAGAATAACAAATCTCAATTTTTCTGCTGTTGTGTTTCTTGGCCGAGTTTAAGACCTTCACACCGCACTACTTTTTGGGAGTTCTCTCGTTGTTATTTACATTAACATGGAGCTTACTTAGGTCTTAGGGCTAGACTTTTATGCTTAGGTATAGACATTCACTTCTGGACTCACTTGTTACCCTTTGTTGTAGCCACCACGCGCGTGCTTTATGAATAACATTCTCCTCTTATCGTATGCACGATCCTGTCATCTACACAAACAGCGGCACTCGGGCGAAGTTTACCGAGTTTGGTCCGACGCTATATGACGCGGTTTGAATCAGAAGCGGATTCAAAATTATTGCTAACTTAGTTATCATTGTAGGTAGCACCAGTAGCTGAAACAATTTTGTTGTTATTGTCCAATTAAACCCTATCTTTAACGAATATGCTGGGGGTGGACCTTTTCAGCGGGGTAGGGGCTCGATTGAACCCCCCGAACCCTCCCCCGGCTACGGGATATGGGCCTGTACTATCAATAATAAAAGTAGAAAGGTGAAGCATAAACTAGATTCTTTGTTTAATTCAACTGCAATTCAGTCACTATTTCCAAAAATATACATAGTCGTTGGATACCCCTTCCCCAATGTGGATGCCCGGGTCCGTCGCCACGGTGGCTGAGCACCATATACAACATTTATGGATAATTAATTCGAACGTGTTTTATATTCACTATGAAGACAAAAAGCGAACAGTTCCATTGCCCGCATATCTGTGTCGTGCCAATGAAATGATTGTCAATCCAACTAAACTGAAAAACTAATAGGACTCGTTATACCCACGAATCAGTTGTGAATAAAATGTTCGCAACATGAACAGAATTTTTTATCTGCATTACAGCTTTGATAGTTTCCACGAAATCTAACACGACCATACATACCCAATATCAGATGCCGCAGAGGTGTTTTCAGCCTTTTTGGAGAACACCATATCAAACATAAAAAATACAGACTGTTTCAAAGAGAGGTCAACAGCCGCTCTATTAAAGTTCTTCCTCGTTTGTAGCACTGAGAACGCACCGTTTTCCAGCGCTTCACGTAATATTGGGTTTGCCAATTTCAACTTTTGGTAAAACAATGTTCCCCATGTGGCGTAGTTTGGGTGGTTCAGGGCAAAAGATACATCTAGCGTAGTCGGAAAAATGTTGGTATAGCCACTGAAGTCATTGTTCTTGACGCATTTCTGGAGTTCTCTGTGGGCTCGGTTGATGAGAAAGACGAAGATTGCCCAAAACTGACCAGTTTTGCCAAATTTGCCATTAATAACTGTGTGAAATGAAGGTAGATGGCTCGCAAACATAACGCAGGCGACAGCAAAAGACGGCATTTTGATTTATTCCTTTTAGCAGTTGCATCAAATGACTCGTCCGAAAACAAAGAGACGCAGAGAAAACACAATGTGCTATCCGTCATGGACGGGTTTTTAGGTTTTGCTTTTAGTAGTGAATTATGTGGAGTATTCCGCTGTTTTCGCATGGACTTGTGAGGTCGCTCGAACCTCAGGCGCGATTTTTCTGGTTTTCATGCCCTGACATAAACTTGCAGACAAAAATCTCTGCACCTTGTGCAGTGACATATGTCGTACAGACTTAGTGGCTCTATTGAAAATCGAAGTGCCTGGTTCCTGATTGTGATGCTTATTCAGCGTGAATGGGCTTATAATCAATTTCGTTTCGACTCTTTATTTGTCTGATGGAGGCATCTTATTGTTTTGCCACGTGCAATGATGCTGAACATCGTGCAATTAGTTTCAAACCGTTGCCTCAACTCAGGTACTTGGGCGTGTCTGGCGGGGATAACCCACCACTAGATTTGTCTGGCAGTATTTATTCTTGATACCTGGGCTTACGGTGAATATTTTGCAACTGGTTTCATGCGGTTACCTCTTGTGTTGATCTAGCTCAATTCATGTATTTGGACGTGTCTGGCAGGGCTAACCCACCACTAAATTTGTCTGGCAGTATTTATTCGTGATACCTTGGCTTACGGTGAATATTTTGGAACTGGTTTTAAGCGGTTACCTCTTGGGTTGATCTACCTCAATTTTAAACCCTTTTTGATGATCGTCTGGCAGGGGCACCCCACCACTGAAATTGTCTGGCATCTAACTGTTGTGCCATGTTCAGTGATGCTGAACATAGTGCAATTGGTTTCAAACGGTTACCTGATGGGTTGATCTAGCTCAATTCAGGTACTTGGGCGTGTCTGGCGGTGGTAACCCACCACTAGATTTGTCTGGCAGTGCTCATTCGTGATACCTGTGCTCACGGTGAATATTTTGCCACTGGTTTCAAGCGGTTACCTCTTGGATTGATCTAGCTCAATTTTTGTACCCTGTATATATTCGTCAGGCGGGTACTCCCCACCACTGAAGTTGTCTGGCATTGACCAATTTTGATACAATGGATGACGTAGCAGGTATCGAAGGCAGTTTTAAGTGGTTACCAGAAAAGTTGATCTAGCTCAATTTTTTAGTGTAATTCTCTTGGCTCCCCTGACCACACCCACCAGAGCGAACCTGCCAGACGGCCATTTCCAAACATCAGGAAACCCACAGACCACTGTGGAACCAAAGAAAATTGGTTACCTTTTCATGCCCAAAAATGCTCTGGGATCCCGGTCTAAAAGTCGGCATGGGGGAAACTTCACACTGCGGTTTGAGCGGTGGCAGACCTGACTTGCAAAGTTGGCAGTGGCCGGGCAACAAAGCTGTTAGTGTAGTGCCCTTCTTGAGTGGTTTGCATTATGGAATACGGTTTCAAAGCGCACGCATAAATGATATTTTACCACATGTAGGTCGTCTGTTGTCGACTTGAAGTGAAGTTATTAAATGCCAGATGTCTATATGTTTGCATTGCAAACTTTTTTTGAAAGTGACAAGAATAGAACAGGATATGATTATTTATATTTTTTGTATTTTTCGTAACAACTGTAAAAGAGGAATATTTACAAATTCCTTCAAAAACGTTTGGTTGACAAAACTGCCAAGAACGAGCCAGCAAGTGTCTTCTGACAGATCGACTCTGGAGACAACCGAAGTGGGCGTATGCAAGCAAAGTTTTCCTGAAATACGGCCTTGGAAAAATATGCATGATTGAACCGTGAAACATTCCCCAGTTCCACATGAAGCCTTCACTAAACGGCGCACGGAGCAATCATTAGCAATATACCACCATATTTCAGATCCGTACTCGACAGCAAAAATTCATACCGGTAGAGCGCATATTCGGCATTGCTAAATGTACGCTAGAGACGTGTATGTTTTGATTTTTCTTAAGTTGCTTCCGAAAACCCCATCTCCCGCATGTACTGACGCCCTGAGCTTGTCAACGGAGACTTCCTTTAAGTATAATAGTTGCAGTTTAAGTATAATACCCACACTTAACAAAAGTATGCGTTTCATAGCGAAAATCTTTCAATAGGAGCCGGGGAACAAGTTTGCATAAAATTATAAACGATGCGCCTCCAATGCAAACCGGTGGTGTCATACTCTAGTGCGACTTTGGAGTGGATGATTGTCAGAGGTTAGTTTCTTTGTGCTTCACTCCCAGTCAGCCGAGACAGGTCTTGACGACCTCCATATTACGTCATACCACGTTCCAAAATGACAAATAAACTGACAATTTGCATAAACGTGGCGACGTACTTTGCGTGATTTTTACTTAACAACCACGACCAAATGACGTTAACAAAATGAGCTTGTTTAGAAGATGTCATCATGACGACGTATACAAATTTGTCGAGATTTCTTTTAAAACCTCATTTACCTCAACTTTTTTCAAGAAAGAAAAGTACTCTTTGAATGTCTATGTATACGGTGGAATAGGATACAATTACTGCGAAAATGTCCATTAATGTCATGTTACTATAACATCGAATCTCCATTCCGACGAATTTTTCCAATAATATGTATGATTTGACAACAACGTCAAAACGTGGATGAAAAGCGGTGTACAAAATTTAAAGTACCCTATTAGTATGCTGTCTTAAGCAGCTGATTTTCCGAACTTCATTTTTATTAAAGGTAAGAGTAATTTCTTCTACAGTAATTCGAATGCTCAGTTAGTCAGTATCTTCAGATAAATTATTCGAATCATAATGAAGAAATCCGTGACATATACATGAAACTGACGACCGTCTCATTGGATATCAAATTCCGGTGTATCATAGTAAACACTTTTGAATGCACAAAGACATTCCTAACGTACAGTGTTCAAGTGCTGCGTTTTTTATGAGGTTTCAGCATTTTCTAGAACTGCTTACTACAATTTTCTTTTAGCACGATTACCAAGGTTATGGTTTGCTCGTCCAAAAATTGTTTGTTGTTTGCTTTTGTGAGATTCTTGGACACTTTATTTTGTTCTCTGTAGCGACACCGAAGGGTGTTTGTCTGCACCTTCACAATTTTTTTAGAGTCAAGCGCTCCTGTTCAAAGCATTCATTGTCGAACCAATGTTTTGAATATTTTCGGGTGCGTCCTTTATGGACGTAAAGCTGTGTTATGTTTTCCGTAAAACACAATTCTATGATATATTGAGTCATGTGTACCTTTCCTAGGTGTCTTAGTTAAACGTGAGAATAGCACCATTGTTAAATCTGATTATGGTAAGACCTGTTTTTCCGAACTCTATCTCAAATTTGATAGTTTTGTTCGATCCAATACAGGAGAAGTCTAGTCAATTGCTTGTTACATCGTCCCTGGAGAATTTGTTCTACCAGTTTAACTTTTGATATATAGTGACGTACCTAGGATTTTCCAGTTATTGGTTACTCTCTGAATACGTTGAATAGCTGTAAAAAGTACTTCCTTTTAAAATTGAATGGGGCGGGTAACGTACATGTAGCTGTTATGGGACACGAGGAAAATTTTGTTTTTGTTCCCTTTATGTTGGGCCCAGTAGTCTGAAGTTGAAACGCCAATTATCTCGTCTTGTACATTGCATAGACCCAGCCATTGAACTGATAGTGGTTTTCAAACTTCTTTGTAGACTATCCAATATGATGTATAACTGATGTCACCTATTCCTTTGTTAAACAATGGCAATGTTGTTTATAAGGTCGAATACTCACACAAAGACGTCTCAGACGGAGAGAACACTACACCTCGGACAAAAGCAATGTCAATAGGCACTGACTTAGTAACGTCGTCTATAAACATTGTGTCTGTAACGATCAAAAAGCTAATTCAGTCAGTGTAATCTTTAAAGAACCTGTAGAGGAATACTTTAGGTTAAAGAGTCACTGGCCATTCAGAACTAGCATGCTGCTGGTTATCTGAATTACATGCAGAGGTCAGTGACCCTATACAGCTATGGTGATGACGTGTTTGCTATTTGCTGTCATTGTTGCTGCACTCATTTCATGACTCCATGGATGTAATCTGACTCGCATGACGACACTTGGGGTCTGATTGTTTTTATTCTGATGATGTCTAATGAAACGTCGAATTAATATCAACTTTTTCATTTGTGTGGCGATTGTCCGTTTTTTGATTCTATTATGATCAATGACTGGTGTACATGGAAGATATTTTACTCAATGATATCACCCCTGCTTAACTTTTTCTGTTTCATTCCAGCGTAGTCAATAATGCTACTAACTGGATTAAAACTATTGGGAATCTCAATATATATCTTAAAATTAAATGAGCAATGATCTGAATCTACCTGTGCCCGCACCATTTGCAAACAATGTTACTAGACACTGTGACGTATGCTCAATGCTCAGTGGCCATTAGTAGCTGTACGTGTTGTGCCACCTATTGTGTGCCCTGGTCGTTACCAGCCCCTCTATTTAAAACACACCCATGTGCTAATTTGCATGATGACAATAATTATGAAACATACTGGTTGTAATCGTCTTCTTCAGAACAACAGTGCTTTGCAACAACATCACATCCAACCCCCCTGGCATCAAACACACTGCTAATGAAACCAGCATCGTCATCAGAACTAATGATGTCATCCAGCACAGCTGTGTGTGCATTAAATTCGCCGCAAATTAAAACTTTTCATTCAAAATCTCTTGCGTTACAGTCTACTGCTGTTTTCCATTCCATTTTTTTCGAAAATAGGTTCATCATCATAGCCAACCAATTTCCAGTTTTCACATGACACTGTAGATACATTCGTGTACCTAGACGCTATATCCTATCTTACAAACATTCATTTATCTTACAATACAACTTTTCCTTTATATCAAATTCTATTTCTTCTCTTGTCCAGGTTTCTTATAGAGCTATGTTCTCAAACCATCTTAAGTATGTTACGGCGCCATGCCCCTTGAATTTGCTTTCTAAACCATGTAGGTTGCAGCTTCAAAACGAAAGACGGGACCAGTTTCCTATTTTCAATAAATTTCTTTAATGTCATCAATTTCAAACTCATAGTAATAATTATTATTAATGATAATGATAATAATGGAACAGTGGTGTCGGAATTTTGCAAAATAAAGACAGTCCTCAAAGCAGAAAAGCCGACAAGTTCATTCAAGCCTTCTACTAGCCCGGTGCAACAGACACTGTGCTTTAATTTCACTACTCACAATCAGCAAGTCTACCAGCCTGCTTGTGTAGTTTTGCAAGTGTTTAAACGTATTTCTTAGCCATGACAGTTTTCAGTAAAACTGCTTTACTTCCAAAGCATTCTTTTTAATGCTTTGGTAAGTGAAACAGCGACCGATGTGGTGTTCGGGTGTTTCATCTTCAAACTCATACTTGCACGTGATATTGTCAATAATCAGCTTGTCGTAATTTACGTGTGCGTTTTTACCTGCGTTCCTTGTTTCGAGAACGTGTTGGTTAAATTTCTGTCTGGCTTCTCTAACATTTCTGGAGAAATCCTCTGACACTATAAATTTAAACTCTTGTACGTGTTCTCTCGCTTGCTTAAGTATGGTCTCTCCGTCCGTATAACGGTTAGTTCTCAGTAGGGGTCCCGCTCTTGGGGATTCACACGCAGTCGATGAATGCTTCCAGTTGTTTCTACCTCAGGTGTTTGTAGGACATCTTTCATGAAATTTTCTACCTTACTGTCCACGGTTTCCCACGATTCGTTCCCTAAAGGACCGGCATCATCGATGCCATTAAATGACAAACGTTGTTTCTCTTTTACTCTCGTTGTAATGTAACTGACTTTTATATGAGCCCATTTTCGATGTGATCTCAACGTTCTTGTTTGTCAGGTCAACCACTACACACTTTCACTTCTAATGTTAGTTCATCAAAACCATCTAAGTTTTGCAGCATCTCGGTGATAGTGTCTCAACATAGTCATTATTACGTCATCATTTTTTGAATTGGGACGTTACGAGTTTTCCCTTCACACTGTCTGCATCGCGCTACGGTGTCCAGTGGTAATTCGTCTTGAAGAACTACTTTCAATCTGTCTCCACTTTTAGAAGTAGCAATAAGACACAAGACCACTTCAGGTGTCTCAGCATCACTCTTCGTGTCCATCAACAGCTGTTCCACGGCTTCACATACAAACTTCAACTGAAACTATTGGTTCATGTTTTCTCACTAAATAATCACCACCTGTAAGCAGCCCATTTTCGAACATAACCTCTGAGTTACCAGAGACAGAGCCTGCCAGTTTGTGCTCACATGGCATTTTGATGTAATTCATGGCAATATGGAAATCACCAATCATAACAATGTGCTTCGCTGTTATTTATTATAATCAGCAGAAGTGTCTTAATGCAGAGACATTGGTGAATTTTTGCATTCGTATACCTGTACAACTTCAACCGATGCTTCACTCGATCGTTTCAGAAGCTTTCCAATTGTTCAATTCTGTGATTGTCTCATTGTTTTGGCGCATTATTGTCTATTGTATAGTTTTTCGATGAAACTTTACCCGTTAGCCGAAATGAAGCCACCAAGTGCAGGAACAGTTTGCCGCCAATGACTACTTACCATTCAACAAAAAAACCCAAATACTGTATTTTGCCGCTGCGTCATTGAGACTGAGGCACATGTAAATATTGCAACCAGAGGAATTGGCGGTGCATCCCAATCATTAAAGCCTATTTTGAACGGTAAAACTTGCAAATTTGGATTCTACAGTATATTAAAAGCATCGCTCTGCGCCACTAGTTCCATTAATAGTCAAATGTAACGAACTGTTTGGCGTATTGGTTTGCTTTTATCTACGTCACCGCTGGGAGTAATATGAACGGGAGAAGCAACGCGGCGAAGCCTTTTGATCTATGATTGCCTCGCGCATTCCACAGCTGCTTCGTAACAATAGCGATGGACGATGAAAGGCTTGCGCATAGTCACTGATTCAGGCATGCGCAGTATACGAGTAGTCCCGTTGAAGGTTTGGGTTAGAGATTAAACACGCATGCGCATAAAAGACTTTCTGCCCTTTAATACCAATACTGGCAATACTCCCCAATATTGTGATTGTTCGCCGCTGGTTTTTCTTAACTTACTGGTTGATTAAGGAATGTTGGCTTAAAAATCATTTTGTATTTAACCAATAAAGACTCTTAAAAGCACTTAATAGCGTTTCTTTGAAATGTCACTCTTGTCTTTTAGTTTAATTTGCGTTTGAGCCGGAGTGCCCCTGTTTCGATGCGTTTTATTTGGCTTCATTGGCCGATAATATAACTAGTAGCACTCTTTGTTGAGTCAAATATACCATGATGTTTCGCCACAAGGGTGCTCGTTTGACTATTTTGTCGTGAGACGACATGTAGTCTTCATTATGTTTTTAAAGGCGAATGCCACCCGATTTAATTAGTCTTTTTTGCCGTCTTAATCGGTCTATTTCCACATCGCCTCGCATACGGTCGACCTTACCTTGCCAAGAGGTGTCGCGTTAACCTGTGAGGAAGGTGAGAAACGACGCTAGCGACGTCAACGGTTCCTAAGCAGAGTGAATGCCGCTATGTTGCGGTATATCGTTCCCGCTTGTCCGAACTAAGCAGCCGCGAGGAAAGCGAATATATCATGTTTTTTTTACTTCCTCGAGAGTCTGAAATGCTTAGGAAGTGGCTCATGGTAGTGAAAAATGAAATGTACGTTGTAAATAGCAAGTATGAGGCCGTGAAACATCTCCGTGTCTGTGGCCTGCAGACGACGTCGACAGTGCCTCACGAATGCCCGGCAAATAACTCCATACGTTCCATTGTCTGAGCTTGTTCACGGCGCCTCTCTAATATTTCTTCATCACTGTATTCCTGTTCGAATTGATAGCCTGTAAAACTTAACGATCCACCTGCGAAGTCGGGATTGATGAGCCCGGCGCTCTAGCTAGTCCTAAGTCGGGATTGCGAGTTGCCACTCCGTTGGAGTTTATTACTGAGCGTTCTGTTTCAAAATGAATTATTCTCACCCTAACCAATACTTATATAAAATTGAAACAAAGTCTGTCTCATTAGATGCAATCTACAATGCCTTTGGAGTGTTCGTAAGTGCACGAAATGATTTGAGAAGCCAGCAATGAATAAATCACTGCAATACCGGCTTTAGGTGCAATAAAACTAATTGACGGGACACGGCGAGGCCGTGTGAGCTCATGCTAATTTAGTGTTTGCTGGCAGAAACTGTTGTGAAACAACTAGATTTCCACCCCACGACCAGGTGTTAGGGGAATCTTTATTTACATTTACATTACTCAAATAATGATTGTCAATGTACAACCTCTGCCCTGACGGTGCTGTGGCCAAAGCGGAACTGAATTCGCTGCCCCCGACGAGTAAGTAGATTTGCAGTTTCGTGGCTAATTGACCAACATAATCACGTGCACATTACTTTGTATCACTAGTATAGTATTTTCTTGACTAGAAGTTTAGTTCCCACTGAACTTTGGCTGGTTTGTTCGTGATGTCTGATCAGTTTCCGAGCCACTGACCGGGATATCGAGTCAACCTGAATCCGGCCGGCGCCGCGACGGGCCTGAACCAGTCGTGCTCCGAGCCATTGGCCAGGATAACAAGCGTTTTGTGTTTAGAACTCAGAAAATCACAAGTCTAAACAACGCAGATCTAGGTTCTCCTGTCTGTATCTCACGGAAAATACTTCGAAATTATCTCCGAACACACCGCAAACTCCTGCTACGGACAGTTATTGGCCTGCCGATTTTTGTAGGCCACGGTGTGTCCAAATACCAATAAATCCGTAAGAGCGAAATGAAACAACACGTTTTTGTAAGAACTCGGTGTATTTTTAAGGGTTTTACATCGAAGTTTGATGATTTATTGGTGCTAAACGATGATTCCAAGCGATAAGCTGACACCAGTAACCCGTGTTGTGAACTGCTGAACAGAATGCGTGTGAAACCGATGACGTAATTGGATAATTTCAACACCTCCGTCTGCCGTCAGGTGTCAGGTAACGCAAGCTCACGTGTCGTTATGGAGTAGAACTACTCGATCTAAATTGATACAAATGAGGTTGTTTTTTGGGTGGCATGCTCCTTTAATCTTAATCGTTGAAGACAGACTGGGTAACATTGTATTGCAGGTGATTGGGAGCACCTTCGACCGAGTTACGTCATCTGATGACTGCCAACTAGATGAGTCAGGTCTTCCCAACACCAATTGTATATTTCAACCAGACGTGACTTCAAGACAGGAAGCAACTTCATCGTTAATGGATTATTACCAACTGAAGTCGGTAAAGATATTTGCACATTAAACATGGAATGAAGTTGTGAAAAGGTTCAATAGCATAAAACATTATTGCATTCCTGGATTCTGAGTGAGCTAAGTACAGACGCAAAATAAAAGCAGACATATATCAAAAGTGTTGCTGAGTTAATACTGTGCACAGAACGTATAGAGAGTGTCGTAGGTGAAATAATATCCCACGAGACATAATGTCGAGTGGGGTATTGCTTCATGTACGCCACTCACGGTAGGTTTTGTATTTAACCCATACGCATCGAATTCATGAGTTTCTTTTGTTTTTTTTTTTGGGGGGGGGGCATTTTTAATACCTCACAAAGACTGTTTAACAGGCGGATCACAAAACGTTTAGTGTATGTACTCGCGCGTTATGCTACAAGTTTCCTCTAGTAAAGGAAAGCAGTGTTAAATGTTACGATTTTAATTAGAAGGGATAAAAGTATAAAATCAGCGGTAATTGTGAATTGAACTTTCGGAAAAAATCAACAACAAGAATATTTAATAGTGTAAAGTTATTCGCAGATGCAATCATCGAGTAGTTGCACTCATTCATAAAACCATACAACTCTAATCCTGCAATGGTAACTCCGATCTCGCGGCCGCTGAGGTTGCGGAACGCGTGCGTGAGAGTTGTAATTGCATTTGTTTGTTCCGGTGTGTGTGTGTGTGTGTGTGTGTGTGTGTGTGTGTGTGTGTGTGTGTGTGTGTGTNCTCCTGCACGAGAATTAACTACACTGTACTCTTCAGATTTTAGAATCTCGTTGCTGTAAATTTTGCAACATGTCACGAACAATCATAACACCACGTACTTTGTCGTTTCATACACTATATTTAAAGTAGCGACGTGCTCCACTTGTACACAGGCGTTGCAGTTGAACACTGTTTAACGAATGCACTCATGCTTGAACTCTTCGGCTATAAATAATGTTACCAACTTTGGGTTCTATTAATATCAGCACTCACAAAAACGGATTTTATTAAAACGACTATTTCTTACAAATTCCACTGGACACTGAACGAAATAGAAACGTCAAAAACATCTGACCTTGATACTCATTTACTGAAGTTATGTAGTTGGTTCGACTGTGCAGAACCCTTTTTAAACAAAAAGTCTAATTAAGATATTCACTTGTCAAATGATATATCCCCATCACAAACCCAAGCCTTCCTTTAGTCGCCTGGCTTTTGTCACACTGAAGCACAAGTCGAAATAGGGTTGAAAATTAAACAATAACTGCGCTGCATATACGATAAAAAATCAGAAGAATTGGAATAGAAAATAATTCAATTTTATTATCTGACATGTGGCGAGTATGAAAGACTAACAATTCTACATTATACTTTATCAGCAAGCTGCTTTACAACAACTCAAATATATACACTACATAAATATCATAACCAACACCAGAGTAACCACTGACAGCTTCTTCTAAATTCTTAGTGTTCATTATGGTGGTGAACTGCATGTCACACTTCATGTCACACTCAGTGTCTTCTTGGAAGTGGAGTGTTGTCTATTTGCCTAACAACATCAGCTCTATTACCAATATTCCCACGAATACTATCCACAGCCAAGCTTCCAACAGTGCGCAACTGAATCATTGATTGTTGAACTTGCTGCACAGTAGGGTTGTCATTGGCACCACCCTTGTGTCTATAATGACCAAAATGTTGTTCTAAAGGGTCCTGGTTAAAAGAAGAAGTTAAGACAAATGGTGCACCCTGTTATAGTCCTAGGTCACCGCGAGAATCACCTTTTAATCTTTACAAACGGCTGCGAATAACACCCGCACGCAATGGTGTTTATTCAGACCCCTATTCAAAGCAACTGTTATCGACCTTTTGTTGTTTGAGCAGGGATCTCACGGTGACGCAATATGGCGCGAAAGTGCAGCTTTACACATTTACCTATCATTTGACGGGCCTACATTAAACTGGCGTTTTCTTATTTTGCTAAGGCTTTGCTAGGAGTACCTTGTTAGCCCAATACATCTAAAATAACAAAATTCCGTTGAAGTTAGGCTTTAATACGTAGAGGGTGACACTTGGAGGCATTTCTGTGACGGTCTAGCATGATCAGCTTTCGGTGCAGATTTTTGTAGGATGATCCCAGCAGGTGCACTCGCCCTTTACATATCCGTGAAGCTTCAATTACGCTCGTCCAATTCTAATGGAAACAACACTTTGCACCGTCCTGTCATTATAAATCAGGTGTGAGATATGTTAAACTCTCGTTCAGGGCCTTTGAAATCACTGCTTCCAACTGCAGAAGTTGTAGGATGTGCGAAATCTATTGAGAATAGTGGTGAGCTGCCGGCTTCTATGCATGTACATCTTCTATATAAGTCCCAGTATGGTTTTAGACCCAACCATTCCACTGAACTTGCGGCTACTGAATTCGTCCACTCTTTTTACAGAAATTGAGACAAAGGTTTGAACCCAATTTCGGTATTCATGGATCTTTCTAAAGCCTTTGATACCAATGATCAAAGAAACTAAAACATTACGGGTTTTCTAATAACGAATTTTATTGGTTTCAAAGTTACCTTGAAAATGAAAAGCAGTTCGTCTGTCTTGATGCTGTCACTTCGTCCCAACTTGGCATTTCCACAGGTGTTCCACAGGGATTTGTTCTAGGACCTCTCCTATTTTTAATGTATGTAAATGACATCACTTTCTCCAGCAAGGCAAAGTTCATTATGTACGCAGACGACAAATGCCTGTTAATTCCTTTCCATGTTAACAAAAATCATAACCTCAATAAATAATACCCTACAAGATATTTTTGATTGGCTAAATACCAATAAATTATGATCGCTCAACACAAGTAAAACTAAATTATGCTATTTCTTTTTCCCCAAAAAAATCAGCGAAGGTGACATCTCTCTAATCAAAATCAACAATAAACTTATTAACATAGTTGAAAATTTTAAATTTTTAGTTATTTTTGTAGACAGTCATCTTTCCTGGAACGAGCATGTGGGCGTCCTCTCCATACTGAAACACTATTTTCTCAAACACACACTCCTGATGATATACAATGCTGCTACAGTGTATACTATCAAATTTATATTTTGGTATAACACTATGGGGGTTCAATAATTGTACGAGATTGAAACTTCTGCAGAAATGTTGCCAATTTTTCGCCCTTTTCACACACCCAACCAATTTGCAGGGAAATCAAAACACTTCTTCTTGACGAAATAATTAACCAAACTTCTTTTACAAATTTAAGCATAATCAATTGCTTATTTACTTTTTTGATAACAAATTTTTTCATCAGTCACCAAGAGGTCTTCCCAGAATGTGCAGTCAACAACCCATTTTAAAACTGCCCACTTACAACCTTCCGAGATATGTAACAGACAAAATCGGCACGATAGTTTACGTGGTTTCTTCTTGTATATAATAATCACATAATAAGCACTTACAGCTCTTAGTGAAATGGTCTACATGTACATTGCGTGTAATAATTGAAGTAACGTGATCACCTGCCTAACTTCTTAGTCATATGCTTTTCTAACCGTGCGGTTTCCTTTGTTTCCCTTGCAGTGGCGGATTTAGGGAGGGGGGTCAAAGGGTCATGCCCGCCCCCCTAAAATTCTTTCAGATACCGCTTGAGAGTTCGGGGTGCGAATCAGTGAGTAGCATGTGCGCGCACCCAGGGGGTTCGGGGGGCGAATGCGCAATACAGAGGCCTTGAACAAACCCGTATACGTTTTTTAGTAATAAGGAATAAGGTCCACAAACCCAAAAATTCGAGACCTCTGCATCCCTACGTTTTAGGCTATGCTCGCGCATGTGGCGAAATTCTGGTTATTCGTGTGCCCTCTGGCCCCCCTAAATCAAAATCCTGGATCCGTCCCTGCCTTGTAATCTAGTCTCCGTATTTTATTTTTCGTAAAATACATTAATTTACATTTTAAATAAACTCGCATTGTATCTTTTTTCATTGCAGATGTACTTATTTCTGTTGTTATTGATATTGCTCTTCTTACTTGTTAACATCTATTCAATTTATGCGTGGTCAGCTATTAGCGGCCCGTGCCTTTGCTGGCCACCCAGTCATATAACAATGTATGTTTTATATGATTTAAAAAATAAAAGCTTCTCTCTCTATACCTGGGTCTCAAGATGCACACAACAGGCTGTGTTTAGGAAGTCCCCATTCGCCGTGTGTTATCGCTTGACGAATACTTTGACCGATTGGCATAACCTCTGCCTTCTTGGTGCTGTTTGGTGTGGTCTCCACACCAGATAGAACTATATTCAAGAACGTTGTAAGATCTGGTAAAAATGTGGATGACATGATAAATTGCTATTTTTTTCAAAGGTTCATCGAATCAAGCAAAGTAAAAGCACCGCTACGTCTCTTATCTCATGTTGTGCCTAGATTGCAAGCCCTCGACTTAGCATCGTTAACAGTTATATTTTGAGTTGTCAACTTCTGCAGTGCAGTACTGTACTTGTGGTGCGCATCGCATAAACTAAAATTTTTGCGTCATTGTAAAATTTTTCTTGCTTTTACCTATGCATACTGCTTCAACGTGAATTTGTTTACATGTATCAAACTTGTCGTATTTTTAATTTCACTCAAAGCTCAAAGTAACGAAGTCTTTCTTGTAACTGATTTTCTAATACCGGTGGCAACGTTGCTGAGCCATTGAAGATCCCAAAAGTTTTTGACCGGCCAATGGAAATTTAATTTTACAGTCTGAGATTGTCCAAGGTTTACCATATCCAAATTGTGCAGAATGGACGTTCCTGTAGGTTCCAGTGGCTCCGAATTCTTGGATGACGCCGTCCACTTACTTCGCAAATGACCTCACTCTTATCTAAGGCAGCGGCAAACTAACACCAAGAGCGAGTCTAGAATTACTGTTAGCAACCGAAAATATCAAGTAGCTGCACTGGTAGATTATACCAAAGAACTTTTGTCAATGAAAAAGAGCGAGAAAATACTACAGTCAGAGAAAAAAAAATAGTTAATGCATATATTATCAAGAGGACATATAATTACTTATTTGTTATGCTTGTGAATCATAACTTGCAGATTAATACTGTTCCACCTGTCAAGGCTAATTAATGATAAAAGATGCTGGTTGGTGTTAATCATGCACGTACAATGTACAATGTATATACGCAGCACATTTGTAACACAAACACAGGGTTGGTTTCTATACTGCATGCTGGGTCGTGAACAACTGCCTCCACCGTTAAATCTGTAATGTGATATCTCCAGTAACTGAGGTAAGTGCCGTATACGCTGCACGGTCTTGTTTTTTTTTCTAAGCAAATAGTCAAATAGCTCTTCAATATGTGATCACTTTTTAATTCGTGACATTATTAGTGGTCGTATGTGGACTCCAAGGGTATTGTCTGAGGGATGTAACTGACATGGCTGCAGATGAGGTGACAATTCCACTTCAGAATTGTCGATCTAGTGGGGATGCATGTGGGTAAATTGTTGCCGAGAAAGAGAGGAGAGGGAGTTGTTTGCCGCTGGAGAGCTATGAGGCTGTTGACTGCGCAATGGGAGAAGGTGTGACGAAATGGCTGTCGACTGTGATATGATGTAATGGAATATTCTGGATGACGCAGAAACACTGTTTTCGCTCCTGGATGAATACTAAAAGGATATAAAGTTAACTAAAACCAACTTTTGATTATTGACAGTATACTAACTGCATGTTTACTTATTACGTGTTTGCGAATGCGATTTTTACATTCGATTTTTACTCAAGTCCTCTGAAGGTAACCACGATTACGCCGAAGTACCAAAAAGACAGTTTTCCGGGCAATCGGCATTTATCTGAAAGAATAATTGATGTTATTTAATATATTTTTATTAAAAAACACCTAATTTTATCATCCAAAGCATAACCTCGTTTTAGAGCTCAATTTCAGTTAACTGGACGGGGCAAGCAAACTATATCATGTTTCTTTAGGGTCCTCGTTCATCTGACGGAGCGGAAAGGTGCCTGTGTCTTCTGAGAGGGGATTTTTTTCACCGACTGAGAGGAAAAATCTACCTCCCGATCACCATCAATAGCACTCCTGCCCTGTTACAAGCTCTGTCTCAAGTAGCATTCTGCCGTGCTTTCAAATTGTCACCTGTGTGGTTACAGGTGATTTGAACTTCGCGGGAGAGAAATTTTCACTCACTAGGGACTCGTGGGGTGAATTTCGCGTGATTTTTCATTTTTTTACACGGGAATAGGGACGACATTCGGCTCCAAAATCGAGAAAAATGCATCATGTTTCGACCCGTAGTCGTTAAAACAGCCTGTCTGGCCGAAGATTCTCCGGTCGTTCGTATGAGATATGCTCCGGCGGCAGCCGAGATGCGACAAAATATGATCTAACTTTTCGAAATCATTTTTAAGTTTTACACGGACATATTTTTCTTCGTCGCGGCGTATGACAACGACCCAACGTTTCCGAATCTCAACGTCCATAGGAATTGTGAAACAGACAGTTAAATGTCCGTATTTTTCCAGCCGTTCGACCAACGCGGAGTACAACTAAGCCGCGATAAGCCAACAGAGAGCTATCGTAGCGAGCCTCGTTTTAGAACGCGCCTCCTGCCGGCGTGAATTAGGTCTATAAACAGCATTTTAGCACATTTCCTGTTAAAAATGCTTAACAACAGTGGGGTGTACTAATGGCTCACGGAAATAGGCAAACCTCTTGAAATGTTCATGGATGAAGAACACATGTCCCATACATTTCCTACTGCGAAACCGTCGCTGGGAAATTAGTAGGTGCGGTGGATAATGCGGGAGAACTCCAATCCCAGCCCTCGTCAAACAGCCAAAATAAATCAGTGAACTCGACCTAATCAAACCCAATCGGAGAGATTAACTGTGGAATTTGTTCCTCTGTTATAAGTTAATGAAGCACTATGTTGCAATTGAATTTCTCTCCACTATACACATGTACATCAAAAGGCATCCGATGAAGCGGGTAGAAAGCGCAAATGTGAAATGTTCGCTATATATTTCAGCCAGTGTTTAATTGTCGTCGCTCATGTGCAGGTTATTGCTATGCGTCATATAACGGGAATTTAATAGATCAGTTGTAGACGGCAGCGGTTTTTGTACAGTTCTGTTGACGAAGTACCAATTAATGGGGGCCATGAAACAGGCTGATTGAGTTATTATGGCGGTCTGGCAAGGGAATGCCAGGAAAAAACCGATAACGGTAAACTGTGCAAACGTATCTTTTATGCCATAATTATTTTTTACGCGAGCTGCAGCATTTTCCGCGATGCACGTCCGTTCCAATCAAAGAAACGGTAGTCTAGAAACGGTGTCTTTCGAATGGTTTGGGTCTCACTCAAATTGATAAGTTTGCGGAAATGAAACACCTGTTGTTCCATACACGTGTCTCGAATGCCACATATCTGTCATTAAATGGGACCATCAAAAACAATCTACCGCTGTCAGCAGTCAGGCCCTTGTGACATTGGACCCAATCTTGTATACAGCTTAACTTCAGATCAGGGGTCTTTCTCGGTAGACACAAAAGCCTTGCGAGTCAGACAATATGATCATGTGTTCCGCTTGTAATGTATGTCGGTATCTCTTGAATACTTACGCGATCTAGCAAGGAACTTGGTCTTCGTAAAGACGCCTTAGTCACCTTTGTCCTATCTATTTATTAAAACACTAATTTCGAACCCGGATGTTGAGTGGGCAGCTGCCGTTCGACTCCGTCGGACAGAAACAACTCGAGAGCGGCCGCGAGGTTACCCGCCCCCGCCCAACGCCTCCTTTCCAATTGTTCCCGCGACGGAAAAGCGCCGGGTTCTGTGGCCGCAAATCCGCCGGCGTGTTTTTTGTTTTCTTTGTCGTATAATGAGTCGTGGCCTCAGTCGA
Organism: Phoronis australis; assembly: GCA_002633005.1. Taxonomy (NCBI): domain Eukaryota; kingdom Metazoa; phylum Phoronida; family Phoronidae; genus Phoronis; species Phoronis australis. The sequence continues at coordinate 1,687,743 of NMRA01000027.1, forward strand.
CCCGGCGTGCGCGCTACTTTCTCGATGCCAAATACATTTCAGAGGCTTTCGTCCGCGGCCTGCGTTTATTACTTACTACATTCATCAAAAGACCTGTACTTGTGAATTTGAGGTATGGTAATAAAGACACAAAAAGCGTGTATGTATTTCGTAGTATTACCACCATCGCATTTGTGTACGGTGAAATAATAATGGCATTCAAATAAATGAAATTAGATAAGGGAAAAAAGAATGGATGACAATAGGAAAAAATGCTTAAAAGCCTTGATAACAGCACAGTTTTTACATGATATTTTTGTTTCCTAACTGAACCATGTATCACCAAGGCAACTTCCCATGTCTAGCGCAAACCGGCTAAAGCTGTTTCCCTTACACTAGCTGGAACCCGTGCCAACTTTCAACCTATGACTTTACTCTTGATTTAAATGTGAGTCAGTTGATCGTCGAGTCTTGACTCTAAGTTATGACAGCATTTCGTCGTATAGCTTGTTGAAAACTGAGGAAAATCCAGTCAGGTCTTTTGCTTTCATAAAAACCTGTCTTATTATTTTCTTTACCGGGGCAGAATTCTGTTTCCGCCACTAACAATACATTGAAACCATCAACGACTCAACATAACGGCTTCAAATTTTATTGGCCATGGGTTGATCAAACTCAAAATTGCGAAATCGAAAATGGCACAAGTGTCATCGACTGATGAAACTTCTGTAATGTTCTGCGTTGGACAGACAAAATCAAAGCCCGAGTTTGACGGGATGATTTTATTTACTAATTCCAGTTGGAACCTCAGTGAAAACTTTGAATCCTTGTGAGAACCGTGTGAGAACTGTAAATCTATGAAAATACACAAAATACTCTAAATACATGACAATATTATATAAAACAGAATCTAAATTAAATTATTAACAATAGTCACTCTAAGAAACTAGTCAAAATTACTCAAATCTAACTGAATCGGTATATGAACTTTAAATCAAAATTACCAAACAAAACTTATTATATCCTAGGACATTTCATAGCTCATAAACTCTAATGAGACTTACAGCAATTGCTCCCTTTGATCTTATCCACTCATGAACATCCAATTCTTGTTTTTTGTATCAGTATGATCCTTGTCAGTGACTGAACACACTCCTTGAAACTCTACAGACTTGGTGATCTGCATAAAATACTTGATTCTCCGAAGTTACTGAGCTTCCTCGTCTCCTAACTTTTTCTTTTGAGAATGACGCTTATGTTTGCTCCAGAAATATTTATACTCTAAGATATGAATAAACATCACATGGACACTGGTCAAGGCATAAGTACATAGGTGTGGGTGTTTCTTAGAATCAACCCATCTAAAGATGACCACTCCAAAACATATTTTGATGATCATATCCTGTTTGTCAGAACTACACTGAGAACTTAGCAGAACTAAAGCTTTTCTGAAGAAATTGCGCAATACTCAAGTTCACAACAAGTTGTTTACGATAACAAGTCCTGTTCTAAAATATTTGTGACTTTCAAAATAGTTAACTGGTATTAATTAACACATTTGTTCATAAACTTAATCATCGATTAATTGTTACATAATTCTTCAAGTTGCTAGTTTCCACATGTCAGGAAGGGACCCCTACTTGTACGTGAGTGACTCTTTAATGTGTCGTGAATGCTGCGTTTACCCGTGCAACATTCGGCAATGTGTGATGGTTTCAATTTATAAATCTTAGGGGTTTTGTTGTGTTGCTGATGGTTTCGATATTTTTGATGGTAATTGAAATAGATTCTTATCAGGCAAGGCATCAATGAAACCTCTAGTCTGGTCGGCTAGGTACATGTACGTGCACTCTTCGGCGTAATTCGCATGTGTTGTCACAGACACGTGCTCCACACGATTTTGACTGCTAGCATGCCAGTAAAGGAAATAAAGCATTTGCTAGACGTAAGGATGTGAATTCGCTTAACTTTTATCAGCGCAATGGGTCAACAGTGGCATAATCGACCAACAGTCAACGAACGGTGCCTTCCAGAACTGTGTTTTAAAAAACGTGATGATTAAGTTGAAAGCACGGTGCAGCACGGGAGAATGAATGTATGCATTTTGGCATATATAATATCCGACACTTGTCTTTACCAATGCAGTTTCTGCCCTGTTCATTCACAGGTATGGATCCTCCGGACTACGAGGATTCTCCGACGAACGCCCCAGTTCCAGAAGTGAAGTCCACTCTTCAACCACTGGCTCTGACCTGTCTACTATTTGGCATACTCGTTCTAGTGGGCGCAATGATTTGCATGTGCATACGGGACTATGTGCGCTACAAGAGACAAGTAGTGCCTAAAAAGAAACGAGAAAAGCTAACAGACTGTCAACAGTCTGAATTAAAAGGCGAAGTGGTAGGTAGATATATGACAGTAATAGGACAACATAAAGCTATTCACTGTAGGTTTAAACTTTCATAAGCTTTCTTCAGGTGTTTTCTTTGCTTGTTCTTGTTAGCGTTGGGGATAAACTCGGTATACAGTTGCAGAAATAATCTACCAATTTTCATTTTGCATGTACTGTAGTATAATTGCCCTAACATCTGGGTAAAACTGTGCAAAAACAAACTGGTGCAAATCCTTGGGTATACAAGCTTGTTATCATTGCTAAATAACCTTGATGTCGCTAAATTTTGAAGCTAAATTCAACCAAGCTTACATAGGTAACTTTGTCCTTCATTTAATATCTAATTATAATGAGTGAATAAAGATTGAATAACCTATGCACATGATCACGCTACGTGCATTTTCTCTGAAAGTGAAGCACTAAGGAGATTCGGTAACGAGATAGAATGGACGAAAACAGGAACACGAAAACCCTTCGTGACATTACAATGATAACTCACGCTACACCCCGTTCCTTCGTCAGTTGCTAAAATGCGGAAGCCGTGACGAAGAGGCCACCACCATTCAGTTTAGTTCTCAGGAGCAATTCACCTGTAAGTATGCCGAAAACGCGGGTACGTTGGTAGATAACATGAAACCAACAATCATTAGGAGTCCGTAACGAAAGGATCTCCAACTGTCATTAATCTAGCTCACGGCGATTCTAACTTAAGAGCAGTTCCCATTCACGAGTGCCGTGAAGGGAAGACCTGACAGAGCGGTCCTGCAATTGCGTTCGTCACAGTTTACAAGTAAACGCTTATATTTCAGGCAATGGAGGACGAAGAGGTTTTGTCAGAAAAAACGGGACTCTTGCATTTCGGCGAAGATGAGTTAGAGGTTTTAGAATCTATGCTGACGTCACCAGAAAAGCGTTGTGCCGATTGGTTAAAAGATACTGACGTCTTCGGAAATGTGGAGCCATTGGATCAAAGAGTCTACCACAAAGATTTTCCCCCTTCCGACGAAACTGCTCAGAACAAAACGGTCCCTCGTCGTTTATCTGAAATCGAGGCAAAGTTTAATTCTCATGAGTTTCCTTATGATCGGTTATATAGACCGAGTATTTCGACTAAAGATCAAAGCATCGAAATTAAAACTAATTCGACTAAACCGGAAGATAAGTCACAGAAGAAATGGCCGGCTGCGTGAAATGCTACTCGTTTAATTCAGACATCCCAAAAGAAAACTCTAAATCAAACAGTAATCAACCCGAAGAGTAAATGGAACTGGAAAAGATGACGTCTAGGTGTGTGTTTCACGGAAGCATCTGCATGAGTTAGCCGTCTCCTTTGTAAAAACATTGACAGTTGTGTGAGTGCTTGGCATTTGATTAGTTGGAGAAATGCAGATTTGTTGACAACTTACCTCGACGTTCACAATGAAAGGTGTGAGTTGTGTGTTTTGTAAACGTTGCGTATGCTGGCTTGCGATTGTCTTGACGATTATTTATGAATGAATGAAGTGTCAACATTTCTGTTTTTGCTATTTGGTGACTTTATTCTCTGATCAAGTCTTTTGTGCGCATGTCCATCAGAACATTGACACAATGAATGCGTCCAATCTGAACACAAAAGCCATTTCGGTAGTGAACGGAGGTCAAAGCTCACAAATTCTGTAAGATCTGGCCCATGTCCGATTCCAACGAAGCTGCAAAACCATTATTGTTGAAGGCCTAAAATCAGATGAAACTGAGTGTAAAACTTGAAAAGAATCCTACGCTAACACCGGCCTCACCGCTTGAGACTGGGAACTCGGTCGGTTTGCGCACTTTGAAATCTTACAGCACTGATCAAAGATATGCTGTTGTAGCTAATTACATCGCCTTATGCTACTGATGTTATCTGGTTCTAGTAACCAAACACATCATAAATACACTGGGGGCGACCATAGTATTTAAAATTTTCGTTTTGTTTTATAATTAGCCAATTCGAATAGTTCTCGAAAAATGCACGTGATCTGGTTTCCAAATTTTGAAAATCCGGCAAGAAATGTGACTTTTGTAACCTAATTATAGTATAATCTCGCCATATTATGCTCCTCATTAATTCTGCTGAGTGTGCAACATAATTGGGTCAACTACCAAACTCTTAAGGCCTTTTCATACATGTACTGACTTAACTCCGGTGTGAGAGGATCGTCGACGTAAACGGAGAAGTTAGTTTCGGTAGTTAACGGTAGGCGACGATGTTGCCATCGAAGTAATCGCAAGGTAGCGCTCCACGCTAAAGCTTTTTTTAAACGTGACAATTTGGGAACATTTAATATGCTAATTGACATAAGACTTATTTTTAATTCGATTGGTAATTATTGGAGCAAAATAAAATAACGATTAGCGACTACGCTACCCTTTAATTGTTGACGATAACTGTGGCACCTGGCGATAACTTCAATGGGACCGAAATTGACCGTTCATACTGCATGGCAGCGTCGACGCACGTGTTTAGTGCAAAGTTAACTGGCGCTTTTAACTTCGATCCATGACCGAAGCTAACCATTCATACTGATCGCAACTCCCCAAAACATCGATTCGTCGACGTTAGTATGAAAGGCCCATTAGGCAGAGCTGGATTTTGTGGTAAGCTAAGAGTCATTGTACAATTCTTGGCATGAAGATATTGATATTGAAGTGTAGTATTTTGCTGGAACTTAGCCTTTCACTTCTGAGTAGTGTACTCACAAAATTGCGCATTGAAATTCAAAACTTTTTTGCTGGCGTGTCTTAATTAACCTCGTTGCAATAATTAAATTTCATTGTGCCGGTATAATTTGATGACAAAGTTTAGATGACAATGCAGTAGGAAATTTAAGCTGGCGTCCAGTCCCAGCAATTTTGATCTTGAAGGTGTTGCATATTTGCGCGTGTGCTCAGTGAGGAAAATTTTGATGATACGAAAATACCCAAAGTGTTGCTACCGATGCTTGTGCTGTAGGCCTGCTTCTTTTTTGAGACAAGCACGGAACACAAGGTAGGAGAATGCCACTCGATTTCATTAGTCTTTTTGCCGTGTTAATCGGTCTATATCCACATCGCCTCGCATACGGTCGACCTTACCTTGCCAAGAGGTGTCGCGTTAATCAGTGAAGAAGGTGAAAAACAACGCTAGCGACGTCAGTGGTTCATATACAGAGTGAATGCCGCTATGTTGCTGTGCATCGTTTCCCACTTGTCCGAACCGTATGCAGGTGCAAGGAAAGGCGGCATATCGTTTTTCGACTTCCTCGAGAGCCCGAAATGCTTAGGAAGCCGCTCGCGGTAGTGAAGAATGAAAAGTACGCTGTAAATAGCAAGTATGAGGCCGTGAAACTTCTCCTTATCTGTGGCCTGCACACGTCGACAGTGCCTGACGAATGCTGGCTTACCAAATAACTCCATACGTTCCGTTGTCTGAGCTTGTTCAAGGCGCCTCTCTAGTATTTCTTCATCACTGTATTCCTGTTCGAATTGATTGCCTATAAAACTTAAAGTCATATGATCCGTTTGTAGACGTTTTAAAAACATCGTGAATCTGCATAAAAACCATTGAAACATACTCTCTGACACTTAATTAGAACTTTTCGTAAGTATGGGGTCGATCTGCTGCCTGTACATATTTTTTCTTTTATTTTTTATTTTCTTAAAATCTGCATGATCAAAACAAACGAATGTTGCCCATAATGCTGTGCGGTTTGACCTTTCGGCAACTAATCAGCTGTTTCCGGTACTGCTCCGAAGAAGAGAAGTTCGCCTTAACCAGGTAATTTATTCGTTTCTTGAACATTTTGATGACGATATTGCTCCCTGTATGAGCTGAACAGTCTAACTATTACTCTTAGAATTAGATGAAACCATTACCTGTGGGAAAATTACGTACTCAATTTGATAGTAATCGTTGTGATCGAGTCGAGGGAGTCTGCAGCGGTACCCACCCAAGCAGGTATCGAAATTCAGCTAGGTACCACTGTGTGTTTTTCTTCAATAGAGCCCGAAATTCACACAGCCAGGGTAGTATATTTAGTATACAGATTTGTACCAAGGATAGCCCTAGCCCTATCAATGGAGTGTAATGTCATTGTGGTTGGATAGACCCTGTTTGTCACTCGATGGTCGTGAGTTGAATTTCTACCTGCTGGCAGTTTTCAGACTTTGGACTTGAATTGCAAAACTATTCGTGGTTTTTCATTGCCATAAGAAAACCATCGTCTATCACCAGAGACTCTATATACACACTCTACTTGTATATTGTACTAGCAGGGGCACATTGGAGGATTTAGGGGGGGGGGGCAAGAGGGCCATGGCCCCCCTAAAATTCTCCCAGATACCATTTGGCAGTTCGGGGTGCAAATTGCTGATTAGCACATGCACCTTGAACAAACCCTGTTTACCGTTTATGTTTTTTTAGTAATAAGATCCACAAACCCAAAAATTCGACACCCCCGCATTCCTACATCAGGCTGGGCTCGCGCATGTCGCAAAATTCTGGTTATTCCTGTGCCCTGGCCCCCCTAACTCAAAATACTGGATTCGCCCCTGGGGCAGATCCAGGATTTTGAGTTGGGGGAACAGGGCAGAGTATTGGCCAGGATTTAGTTCACCAAACATTTGCACCCCCGAACTGCCAAATGGGAACTGTGAGAATTTTAGGGAGGCCATAGCCCCCCTCTAAATCCACCACTGACTAGTCAGCTAGCTAGTCCACTTGAACACAACCCACTGGATCAGCGATGAATCCTCGGATTAAATGCAAGCAAACTTGGGAAGTGCCGGTAGGCTGAAGCTTGTTGCGAGAATAGTGAGATCATACAAAACCATGGTTGGGAATGGGATGCAACAAGTTGATGCCTGTTATTCAGTGAAGAAATCTGGTTCTCAAATTGCAGGACACTGGGAGTGGTCACATCATTACAGAACAATATACTATGTATGGGACCTCCTCAAAGGCAAAAGGTATAAGCCAAAGGCAGATCAGTAGTAGCATTAATAAAGGTCGAGCAGGTTACATCTTGTATTATCAGTGGTATGGTCTCGATTGGGTAAATAAAGGGCTAGGGACAGGGGAAGGTTAATGACAGTGCTTGCTTTTAATTAATATACTCTTTCTTGGACTTTGAGTGTGCAACTAGGCCCTTGCAGACTCACTTTATCAAGAACACAATCCATCAGTTTACATGGCAGAGGGCCTAAAGGGTGCTTCGAAAATCATCTATCCTCCTTGAATGTCAGCTGTTACAGACTTCTAGCATCGGTATTGGCAAGTTAACAAAGGAAATAAACTTAATTAGTCTGGAAACAGGTAGAACACTGAAGTTTCAATTTCTGGTACACTCATACTTTTGCGAAAATGTGTATCCTATGGAATGTATTGATCAATGTTATCTATGTACTGCTCAGATTGGCATTTTATGTGATTACAATGTTTTTAAAGGTTCACCGTAATGTGCATCACCAGTTCACCAACAATAACAATACTCAAGCAACAGAGACAACATGATTGGAGTACTGAGCCATGTGCAGAGGAATAGGCTTAGGTGGCAATTGATGTTCGGTCTCTTCACATGCAGGTATGCTTGGAACTCTCGTTTCTTAACGCAATAGAACCGATTCTACATAACTTTTGTGTTATCAAGTCATTCTTATTGTTTTCTTTCATCAGTAATCACGCAAGCTTTACAGGTAACAAAACTGAAAACCTGTAATAAAATACATTTGCTATGTATCACTAAAATATGCCACATTAAATGCTGAAAATTATACTGTCTTAATACTTCATTAATTAAAACTTCATTAATAATGGACCACTGGCTTTTTGAAGAACAACAACCAGTTTGCAGCTATGAAAACAACATTCCCCTTCATGTTGAGGTCATGTTTAAACTACAACTCAAAATTAATGTGGTTTGATTTTTTTCAGCCTCACATAAGTATATCTGAGGATGAGGGCATTGTATTCAACTTTATGTGTCCATACTCACTGGGGTGGTGGGTATCACCAGCTGTGATTGTCATCAGGGTGTACATGTGGCAGATGCTGGGGAGTGTCCGCTACACTGAAAAGATCTACAAGAAGCAACCTGTCACCTGCATTTTGCTTATGCCTGTGAGTATTTCTTATCAAGACAGTTTTGGAAATCCAGTTAAGCACCCTCATTATGTACACATGTGACTCTGTGAAAGAAAACACAGCTGACAATCTTATAAAGACAGTTTTGGAAATCCAGTTAAGCACCCTCATTATGCACACATGTGACTCTGTGAAAGAAAACACATCTTACATGACACTTGTAATAACCTTTTACCATTTTCCTTCCAAGGCTCTGGCTACAGAGATTTGGTCTTGCACTCAACATCAATGTTTCACACAAATACCCAAAACTCAGTTTAACAAACAAATAAATTATCTGAATATGCTCATAATTGTTACTTATTGAGAAAATGTGAATTATTTCCAGGCTATTAGGTATTAATGATAACTGGAGTAAACCTTTACTTGGCAATTGTGAAGTGAAAACATTATTAAGGCCCTGACAGTATGCCTGTGATATGAATATTCATAAAGACTATCTATGGATTATTGGCAGGTTCATGATAAGGTCCAGTTTTAGTCAAACTAAACAAAACACAATAAAACACATACCTTATTTGAGTTTTGTTTATTGTTTATCTGAAATTTAAGTATAAATACCAAAATAGCCATCACAATGGATTGCCAACAGTACATTCTATAAGGTATGTATAAATAAATCTTTTTCAATAAGGCATGGAAAAATGTCGCAAACAGCTTGTCCCATCAGCACGCCATGTTTTTGGTCACATCACGAGACCTAATGAATATCAATCCAAAAAGATTTCTGCCCGTCCCTGTCTAGGGCAGAAATCTTTTCGGACATACATCCATTAGGTCACGTGATGTGACCAAAAAGATGGCGTGCTGACGGGACAAACTGTTCGCATTCTATAAGGTATTCAGCTTTTGAAGTACACTAGTTAATGAAGAATTTTTTTCTCTTATACATGACTATAAAGAAAATTTTATTTTTATTTTTGATTCAGGACTTTTGGTTTCATCGTCATAAATGAGGAACTGGCAAGAGTCTAC
>NMRA01000027.1:1697422-1709184 GCA_002633005.1 Phoronis australis
AGATAAATGTGATTTCTTTGTGGTACTAATAAACAAAATTTATGCCCAATACCATTTCTTAGTTTCATACTGAAAACTGGATGAAGACTTAAATGTAATGAAACAGAACTGGTAAAGTTGCTACAAACCAACATTCCATCAACAATAAAGTAACTTTCAATTTATACCATTATTCGCATCAGACCTCCTATCAGTAAGTTTCTTTACCCAGGTGAGGATGGGTTTCTTGGCTTGTAACAAATTCACCTACAGAAAATGACAAGCTGTTTCAAGGCAACTTGATAAACTGAGGTTCGAGCTATAACGAACTGTCAGTTCTTTCTAATTCCAGGAATCACTTGTACTTTGAGTAAGGAATGGGCCAAGACAATAAATAGTCAAAATCAAGAGTTGGTTTAATTGAAGGAAGGCAGGTTCATAGCAGCTTTAACCGCAATGACATAATCACATTAACAAACAAAATGGATTTTCACTGCCGAAGTTTAACCTGTATAACATCAAATGCATTTCACTGCAGCAATTCTCAAACAATAAATAGTCACAATCAAGAGTTGGTTTAATTGAAGGAAGGCAGGTTCATAGCAGCTTTAACAGCAATGACATAAGCACATTAACAAACAAAATGGATTTTCACTGCCGAAGTTTAACCTGTATAACATCAAATGCATTTCACTGCAGTAATTCTCAACACAACAGAAATGTAAATGCAAACAAGAGTTGGAGCATGACATGTAATTAATCGAAATATGTTTGAAGTCATGGACACATTTATATTAATTACGTAGTCAATTCGCACAACCACGTGGACCAACAAAAGCAGATGATGACTGTTGATAGACTCAACATGAACCAAGTTACATGAGCACTTCAATTAAAAACCAGTTACTGTATCACAGTTTTGGAGTCAAATGTAAGCAAACAGTGGTCAAGGATTGTTGGTTTACATATATAAAAAGTAGAATGTCAGACTTATATGCTGTACGGTAAATGAGTAAGATCAAAAATATAGCCGTGTCCTTTTGTATTGACAACAGTCTATATCCACGTCAAGCTACTATGCAAAGGTAACTTTAAAATCAGAGTCAAATGTTCACTGAAGCAGTGATAGTTCTTTTGATAGATCAAATAACATTTGTTGTCATTGCAAAACCATTGATCGTTAAGGCAATGAACTGGGTGGCCCCTGGAAGTCATGTGTCAAGTTTGTGCACGCCTTGTTTTTCTCTCAAGCATCTGCTAATTATGGACACCGGTGGCACTGGAGTATAGACCTTTCTTAATCCTTGACAGCATTACTCTTAGATTTCTCACTGAAGTACCTATGTAGCCTGTAAGTGTAAAATATTGTGAAAAGTTACAATATAATTGAGCACTGAAACACTAAAACCAAAAATACAGTGCAAAGAAAACCACCATTGGGTACAAGTAATGATAACTGTATCTATACCACCAACGGAATGCTAGTATCAACAAGTGTGAGAGGTTGCAAGTTAGAAAGATGGTGCAGGAACTAATGCACGTATTGCCAAATCTTCATCGCATCATGATAACTTTTGATGGCCATTGCCACTTTATGGTTTAAGTGGATCCTAGAGTTCCAAGACAAGAAATTGAACTCATGGCAACATGGTTATGTCCCAAGTGCTACTCAGCAGCCGGTCATACTATTATCGTCTTTTAACAAGCAGTAAGAAACCTACATTGAGAGAAAATAGAGTTGCATTTTCACAGAAAAATTTCTGCGGCTATAAACCCTGTTATCCGCGCAACTTAACTTTTGATTTTAACCACTTTCCTCATTCAGATGAGAAATAAGTTTTGGTCTTGCAAAGAACTGTCAGTTCATTATGGTTGTGACCATGTCAGGTGAATGAAATGGCATGCTGTGACACGTCAACCTAAAGAAACTCTCAAGTAGTAACAAATTGCTGGAGATTTTCAAGCCCAAACTTCACACCTTATTTTTATCAAGGAACAATTCGAGATCAATATCATACTAATGGTACATGGTCTAAATAAACAGTTGGTTTTCGTGACATAAGGCATGCCTATATCTACTTTAAATTCCAATAGAGCATAGAGTCTTTACAAGAGCAGACACAAACCTTTGATCCAGATTGTGAGGATGCAGGTGACAAAGAAGATAAGGACAACGGTGAACAACAGCTCTGAATCCCTGTAAGATGACAATAGTGGCATTTGTAAGAAGACATTCAGTTTAAAATTTATTCTGAGGCCTCTACACTGAGAACTCAGACATGTATCTATGAATCTGAAACAGTGACATTGAATCGACAGATGGAATCGTAAAAGGGCAAATTTTCAAAATAAGGTTTTTAGAAATCATAATTGCTCCCCACACCAAACATGATGCACAGAATTTCAACCAGCAGCTGGAGTTAGCTTGCATTTATACTACAGTTGTAAGCGAGTTGAAAATTTTCACATGCAAATTAGTTACATTACAAATGTTCTTTGCTCAACTGGACATCCTCCAAAGCACTGATACATTAGAATAAAAACTTCACACTAAAGTACGGTTTACACAAACCTAATATAAATAACTCAAATGAAACACTGCTTCGTGCATTTCAATGTGCATTTCCATGTTTTAATATGGAACAGCAGTGACGCCATCATGTGCGAAGTGCACTCATCCTTAAAAAATATCTCTAATATTTGTCTGGTAAGCTGCTTGGCTGTATTCATAAGTTAAGGTGTAAAAGTCTAGGTCCAAGCTCGCTACAGGGGGTTAGTTTGAAAACGCAGATGTAAACGCTTTGATCTATGTATTTTTGTAAAAAAATCAGTGTGGGGGGTTGCTGGTGCACTGCACGGTGGTAGGGGTAATGGGTTGTCGGAATCACGGACACTCCGAAATATTGGGAATCCCATTTTGGACACCCTATTTTCGAAATCCTGGGTGAATCCCTGAATAGAAATTGAACAGGCTTTAAACAAGGCATGTTTAAATACTGTAAACGAAACAGTGATATCTTTGGTTAGGATTGTGAGTTGTGAGTTGAATAAAATGTGAAATGTCACTCCATGAGATATTAAGGAAATGAATGAAACAATACCTCAAGGTTTCTTCAGGTGATGACCAGTCTGGGACTCTTGCAAAGAAGTTTGTAGAGGGCGTTGTCTAAACCACTCATTCTGAAAGTACAGATGATGAAGGAGGGTTTAAATACAATTTGACTCACTTTACCAGGAGCAATCACAAGATTTAAGAATGTACTTTCAGTCAATTTGTCACACCTTTATGCTTAAAACAACTTTGATTTAATTACCAGAAGGCAAAATTTGTAGCTGAGACAGCATTATTCTAAACTGACAGCGACTTAAGAGACTTATAATTGATGAAAATTCCGGCTTACGTTAAAGCCCATAGCCTAATCTCTGTATTCGATACACAACTCGAAAATTTAGCAATTCCATGACATGAGAAAACATAAGATTTGTACTCCAATCACGTGATTTGACTGGCTAATTTTTTGAGGTTGTGAGTTCAAGTAATGTACCTGGACCATGCAGATTGCAATTAACCATTTTCTCCTAACCTGCACAGTCTAAGATGGAAATACAGAGAAAAGTGGCCATCAATAACTGAAGTTTAGCACACCTATTCTTTCTTTTAAAACTTAATGTAATAAGAAAGATCAACTTACGGTTACACGGGCCCCTGTAGGTGGTCAGTATTCTCCTAACTGGAAAAAATAAAGCAAAACTAATAAGACATTCTCAAGTATAGCCATCTTGACCAAGACTTATCCCCCCCACTGTACTCAGTACGACAAACACTGAAATGAGCTTTCTAATAAAGCTATTGGCGTGGCCAGGTGAAGTCCCTAACACATCCTACAAACATCCCCCCCTCTCCCGCCACAATTATTTACACCACCTGCCACATTGTTCTGCTAGTTGAAATTGATCTAAAAGCCCTTTTGTACTTAATTTCGGTCTGAGCAGAGTGTCGACATAAACTGGAAAGTTAATCGAACCGTTTTACCCGCTTTGGATGTCTCAGTAAACTTTAGCTGATGATGTCGTCATCGAAGTAATAGCAACGTAGTGTAGATGCAACACTTGTACACCAGGATTTTTTAATGTGATAATTTGGGAACATTGACATGTGCTAATGGACACAAAAACCTATTTCTAATTCGATTAGTGACTACTCGAGCAAAATATGAGCAGCTTTTAGCGACGACATTACCCTGTAATTGTCGATGATAGCAGTGGCCCCTGACAATAACTTCTTCGATGTAACCGAAGTTAATCATTCATACTACCCTACACCACAGCATCGACGCTCCGCTTGTCAACTGTGAAGTCAACTGGCACAGTTAACTTCGATTCAGGACCGTAGTTAACCATCCATACTGACTGCAACTCCCCAAAACATCGCCATGTCGACGTTAGAATGAAAGGGCCTTACCAGTTTTAACTACATGTTAAAACACTAACATGGTGTAACTAGTCCGGGTCAGCGTGAATCAGTACTACTACTAGTACTAGTAGTATTAGAACAAAAACTGAACAGCTGATCGAATTGTAGCCAGCCAGCTAGCTGTATGATGACTGTATATTATACAGCTTTGTACCAAGGCTAATCGAATTGATGCCCTTCAAAATGATTCGGGTCCGATGTATGCTGACTGAGATCAGTCACCCATCAGTGAATGCTCTAAACGTGTATACGAGTCATTGAACATTTCACAAACAGCACACTTACTGACTTATACTTGTCCATCCAAAGCCTGGTATTGTTCATTTGTTGTAATGTAAAACCTTCACGAGTTCGAACATTCAGTCGTCTTGTCCTCATTGTTTCTCACCTATCGAACGAGTCGATTACAGGTACAAAGTTTGTTGGTAATGCCGCTTTTTGTACTGGCTAACACGTCTTTTTCTAAATCTCGTAGCGCAGGACGACTGCGTTTCGCCTTCGGACGTACACTTCATAGATCTACCTCTCCCCGCCATTTGTATAAATTCGGTTGACCTCTAGATCTGTGGCTGCGCATGCGTTGTTGTAATGTTTATAATCTATTTAGCGGTCGGGATACTAAATTCTTTGTAAACATTTCATTCGTTTGAAGTATTTACAACGATTTTTTTCAAACTTTTTGCACAAGTTGAAAGTTAATAACTTTTTGAACTCCATGTCACATCAAAAAACCGGCTTAAACGGCGTTAAGAGGTTTTTTTCTTCTATAACTCGGACCATAGGCCTTTAATATGTGTCGTCTTAAATGTAACCCACAATTTGAAAAAAGGAAGTTGTTTTTGAGTGACTATTTTTTGATAAAAACATATTCAAACTTTCCCAAAAAGCTCATTTTTTCTTGATGGCTTTTCCAAGAAATGTTGTCAGAGATTATTTAAGTCATCGAAACATAATTATGACCTTAAAGCCGTCGTCACATACTGTTTTTGTACTTTGTTTTTGAGATTTGGCAAATACACAACATTCAGTCAAAATTCCAACTTCATACCAAAATAAATCAAGTTACAATCAATTTAAAGAAAATCCTTGGGACCAATTTGAAGTTCATGTGTATTAGATTTCAAATTGTTGATTTCGTAAAAATTGATAAAAAAATAGCTGAATGATAAGTTTCAGCATATTCAATGGCGGATTTATGCGGACCAAGGGGGCCATTCCCCCTGAAATTCTACCAGATACCATTTGGCAGTTCGGGTGCAGATTGCTGACTAGACTAGCATATGCGCGCATCCAGGGGGCTAGGGTGGCGAATAAACAATGAATAGGCCTTGAACAAATGCCGTTTTTTAGTAATAAGGTCATAAACCCAAAAATTCGGTACCCTTTCATCGTTATTTTAGACTAGGCACGCGCATGTCGAAATTCTGGTTATTCCTGAGCTCTGCCCTCCCTTAACTCAAAACCCTGGATCCGCCCCTGATATTGCTACTGCTGTGAAATAATGAACTGAAATAAAGGTTTTTAATGTTTTGCAGTTACAATATGCTTCTTTATGGTCAGCTTTCACTGAAAATCTATGCATATAATGCTTCGGTTTTAATGAACTTGGTAAAGAAACACCAGAGGGCACTTTATATTCCAAAGTACGCAATCTTTCATTAGGGGTACTGCAAGATTTGAACTTTTTTTCTTAAAATGTGAGTGCTTCTCAGACCCAAATTGAATACGTCTGCTTGGTCTGTTGCGCATTTTGACAATGAGGCTTTGTGTATTCGTGTGTTGATTGGCCAGTTCGTGGTCTAAGCTGCTGAATTCTTACAGCGAGCTACCATTCAAACCTATAGGGAAAGGAATTCTCAGAGATGTGCTTCAAATGACCACTATGCACTTTTCGAGCAATCTCATTTTGTCACAATGTGAATGAATAATCAAAATTGTAGACATATAAAAATTCAACAACTGCCAAAAATCCAGTTCAGTGTATACACCCTCCTTTAATGCCTCGAAACTTGTTGCTTTTATTTAAAATTGGACGAACGCTGACGTTGGTGAAACATATCTACTAAACACAGAAAAATCAGGAACCCCAACTGGGAATCGAACAACAGGTCTCTAGATTGCCGGTATAATGTTCTTACCACTGAACTACTGAGCACCCGATATCTGTGCAACTACTGTTTGCAGTATGAAACTGTTTGCTGCTGCGAAAAAGGCGAAACGCCGCTCATGAGATGTATGACATAACAGTTGGCTGCAAACAACAGTAATTGCTAAGACATTTTGTTATTAAGTTAATACGATTTAGGTGTAAGTTAAGACATAAAACGTTTCATTAAACTTTTGGCTGTCTTGACTGATCCCAAAATCAGGAAACGTTGTGTCGATTTTGGCATGACGTTTGCCGGGGACTTCAAACTGAAACTAGCGTCTTGAATAAATTATCCTCCGACAAAACGCCGCAACAAGGGAGAGGGAGGGAGGGAGAGGGAGGTTGCGCATTTTGGTATAGTTACAGGGAATTTTAAGTTCCATCTCGTCTTTCACGTTACTATCAAGCTCCTCAAATATCGCCCTACATCCCTTTAATGTTTTAACGTGTCTCTTAAATTGTCTATTTCGGTAATTTGAGAAACAAAAACATATTTAATGTAACTGACAAGGGCAGAAAAGTTGGCATATCTGCGTTTGTCCAATGATGTGTTGCCTCAGTAGTTTACATGTAGTATTAAATGACATGGCTGAGGAAAACGTCGGAGTTTAGTTTCGTATTTCAGTATGTAGTTTATTACCTTTCGTGCCCCTATGAGCTTACAAATTATAGTAAAAGTAATCGTTGCACATGGCATTGATAGCGAAGATGAAAAATATACGTTTACGCATAAATCCATGTCACTGTAATAATAAATGTAATAATGTACCCATTTGGAGTCTGAAAGGAATGGAGCTCACGTTTCTCCTCAAGAATGAAGGGCGGGTTCATTTTAATGGCATGTTTTCTTTTATAAACGAATACATATCTCCAGCAGTTCTGTGGAGGTAGATGACATATTAGGATGTAACGTATGCCGGTTTTCAAATGCATGGAATGTGCCTCAACTAAAAGAGTCCCGGTGTTACATGATACCATAACAAAAATTAGTTTGAAGTAAAAAACTAACCTGTGAATGTAGTAAAAATCAGTCATTCTGTGTCAAGAAATTGCCGCAATTGCCGCATTTTGTACCATTAGGCTACCCTTTGCGTATCTCCAAAACCACCAAACTTTGTGATGCCATACTTAACCCACTTCCTCTCGACCTTAATGGAATCTACTAAAAACACGATTACTATAATTTGGCAGTAATCTTTCTCGTATACATATTTCATTGAAGACACGACTTTGATCTGTTTATACTAGTTAAATTTCTCTTCTTTACAACTCTCTGGATAGCGGTCTTGTCTTTACATCACAACAGTGCAATAAAAATACAAACGACATCAGTAAGTAACATAATTTAAATAGCGAACTATTTGTAAATAGTATCCTGAAGATTAGATATGTGTCTCGAAATATAGCAGTAGAGCAGAAACATCTACCATATAAGCCTAAAGCTATGGCGATCAACCAAAACTAGCGGACTAACACTGATCTAACTGCAATTTAAAATCGGTAGACACTGGCTTTGATTTGAATGGCAAGAATTGACTGCTTTGAAAGGCAACGGAATTTGTTGATTAACGGTTCTGGCAAACTTGATGAATCCAAGAAGTCTGTCCCATCTGTTGTGAATGTGGCATTCTTTCGTTGTTTGGCGTCATGTGGTGCTGTCTGAGTCATCGCTGTGTGTCTACGTTGTTTTCATGGTGAGCCTGAATATATTAAGTCACGGGACTCTGGGCAGGGTTTTGAAAGCTGTCTTTTGTGCGCACCTCTAGCGTGAAGACGTCCAGTGTTGTATTAATTACGTGAAGTCTGACGGCTATAATTCCTGTAAGTCTACCTCCAGAACTACCTGCTTGCAAGCCGCATTTACTATACATCCTTTAAATACGTTTTCGGTCATAAAATATACGATGCGTCATTGTTCTAATTTGCCTCAAAATTTCAAAAGCATTGCGTGATGCATGAGAAGCTTCTGCCGAGCCCATTCCAACGATTTTTTTGGCAAATGCAATACAGTAGTCAATGGCATGTGCTGAATACTACGGAATATTTTTGTGGCATCTCGAACCTGGAAAAGGTTCGATTTTGAGATGTCATTTTGGTCTCTGCAGGTGGGACCTTTCTAGAGACAGGTCACTCAGTCAGTGCACAGGCACCTTTTATTAGCCCTCGACGATACACTCTATTATCGTCGAGGACTAATAAAGAGTGTCTGTGGTCAGTGCGCCTTGAATTTTAATTTTAAATCAACTTCGCCAGTACTTTGAATAACTAACGTAGCTCAAAATGTCAAGTGCGTTGCGTTGGTGATATATTTGTAATTGTTGCTTGGCCCAACTCAGAATATTTGATATGTGGCGTGTACTAAATAACATAGAATTGTCTTTGTGGTACCTCAATCAATTTTGCAGGTTCAATTTGGGTTGTTGGCGAACCTTTATCAGAAAGCAATTATTGTGCCATGGGTCACGCGGTGCTTATTAAAGCACGTTTATGCATTTTAAAGCACTTCCTTCCGGTACCTCGAATTTCTTACCTACATGGAGCTCAAATTTTGAACACCAATCTGTGGGTGAGGTGTTTTGTGGTTGGTCATTTACCTTAATTTTCAACAGCATTTCGAGTGTGAGATTTTTTGTGATTTTTGGTGGTCCAATCCACACCGGCACATGCCATTTTGTGATCAGTGTACTGATCATAATCAAATGAAATTGTTTTTGTGGTACATCGAATGTTTAGGCTAGCTTAAAGTTGGGTGTCGTTTTGGTGCATCTGGCGGGGTTTTCCAGCGTGCAGTACGTCTGCCGTAGGACATTCAGTGCTCAGTGTGGCAAAATGGCTTACTTTAAATCAGTTTTAGCCGATATCTCGAGTTTCTAATTTATCTTAATTTTGATTTCCTCCATTAGGTCCCTCGGGAGCACACCAGAGTACAGACACCTGCAGACATCCATTTCATTAAATTTTTAATTGAACAAAATGAAACAAAGAGCGTTAAGTTAAAAATAGTACAATAGACTTACCCTGGCTGTATCCCAAAGCCATCCCGATGACAAGTACTATACCCACAACTAGAAACAAACATTGCACAATATATGCAATAGCTGGGAAAACGGTGCACGAAAAGGTCACGAGCAATTCTCGTGCCGGGGTTTTCCGCAGATAAGCTTACAGATGAAACGCCCGTGGGCGTTTATTCGGAAAATTATGCCACGGAAACGCTCATGGGTGTTTATTGGTGTTACAACATCTGATGTCAAGTCTCCAGATAGTGGGGCTTCTATTCGGAGAATTTCTTCTTAAAATCCAACTCAGCATCAACTTTTTGTCACAAATTCAGTTTTGTAGAGCATTTATCTTTTATGTTTTAAGTAAAAAATGTGGATGTCAGGAAAACTATGACTTTCCGTTCACATGTTCCCTTTTCCAAGTAAATGCCAGGGCGTTTATTTGGTGGTACTAAAACGACTGAAAATTTTCCGAATACACGCCTATGGGCTTATCTACGGAAAATTCCGGTATGTACCTGTCGATTACCAACGGCGGCAGATGACAGATACTTCAGAAAGAAACTTTAAAAAGAATTACCGCACATGCGTTTTATTCTGGGAGCCAGGGGGCTGAACCTGATTTTGTCGGATAAAGTTTTCCTTTGATATTTCATGTAGCTTAGGGTTAAGTAACCATGATTTAGGGGGTGACCGTTGGCAACCTCTCAACATTTTTTTAAATATGCAAATTAAGGTCACCATTATTCAAAATTTTATTTTTGATTATAATTTCCTTACCAAGCACTGCAGGCAGATAATTTTGACGTTTTCATGTATGTTTCTTTGGTCAGCAAATTTAATAGTGCAATTTTTTTGGTGGATACATTGTCAATTTGCATAATTTATGCAAGTTAAGGCCGCCATTATTCAAAATTATTCTTGTGCTTATAGCTACGTTACCAGGCACCACAGATGAACTATAATATTTGCACCTATATTCTTATGCTCAATTAGTTAAATGAAATCGGTTTGTATGTTTTTGCATAATACATTTGCATAATTAATGCAAATTTGCATAAATAATGCAAATTGAGGGTGCCAGTATTCAAAATTCTACTTGTCGTTAAAGCTGCGGTACCAAGCACCACAGCTAAACTCTCATGAAATCAATTTGCAAGTTGCAGGATAAATTTGCATAATTTATGCAAATATAGGTGGCTACTATTAAAAATTCTCTATTTGCTTATATCATTCATATATGGGGCACCACATGAAGCTGATTTCGGTATTCTTACTGATGAATGTCTTTACGTTACAAATATAAATAATCTTTAATTTATTACACAACAATACAAGTTCTAGTTTTGTCTGATACCCAGGTAAATCTAGGAGACAACCAAATTGTTGCGTATGGGCAGAGAAGTGACCTTCACAATATAGCTACATGTTTCTACTGTCAACTTAAAGGAGAATGCCACCCAAAAACAACCTATTTTATATCAATTAAGAGCAAGTAGTTCTACTCGATAACGGCACGTTCGGTTGCGTTACCTGACACGGAAGTGTTGAAATTATCCAATGGCGTCATTGATTTCATACGCAGTCTCTAAAGCAGTTCATAACACGGATTACTGGTGTCAGCTTATCGCTTGAATTCATCGTTTAACACCAATAAATCATCAAACTTCGATGTAAAACTCTTAAAAATACACCGAGTTCTTATAAAAACGTGTTGCTTTATTTCGCTGTTACGTATATATTGGTATTTGGACACAACGTAGCCTACAAATTTCGGCAGGCCAATTTACATGTACCAAGGTCCGTAGCAGGAGTTTGGGGTCTGTTCGGAGATAAATTCGAAGTATTCTTCCGTGAAATACAGGCAGAAGCACTTAGATCTGTGTTATTTAGACTTGTGATTTTTTTAGTTCTAAACACAGAAAACGCTGGTTATCCCGGCCAGTGGCTCGGAACCCAATCAGGCCCATTGCGACTGGACTGACTCGTTATCCCGGCCAGTGGCTCGGAACCCGATCAAGCCTTCTGCGGTCGCTGGGACTGGCACGAACATAAACCAGCTTGAGTTGGAAACTAAACCTACAGTAACGAAAAGACTATAATAGTGAGCCAAAGAAATAATGTGCACGTAATTATTTACGTGAATTAGCTACTTGGG
>NMRA01000027.1:1709210-1724626 GCA_002633005.1 Phoronis australis
GGTTCCCCTTCCACAGACCGTCAAGGCAAAGGCTGTACAGTAACAATGATTTGAATAATGTATTTGTATTTCTGAAGAAAGATTCCCCTAACATGTGACCATAGCATATAAAATCGAGTAATTGTTTCACAACAGCTTTCTATCAGCAAACGCTGAATTAGCAAACGCTCACACGGCCTCGGTGCCCTGTCAATTACCTTTATTGCCAGCATCAAAAGCCGGTAACGCAGTGGTTTATTCATTGCTGGCTTCTCAACGTTTGCATTCACGATTGAATACTGCAAAGGCATTACAAATTGTACCCAATGAGACAGACTTTGTTTCAGTTTTATATAAGCATTGGTTAGGATGAGAATAATTCATTTTTTAAAACAGAACGCAGAATAATAAACGTCTACATGGCAACTCGTCCTGCACCAAACCGGACTTAGTAGTCAAGAGCTCATCCAACGAAGATTTCACGGGTCGGATCGTTAGATTTCACAGGCTATCAGTTCGAACCGGAATACACTGATCAAGAAATACTAGAGGCGCCGTGAACATGCACAGGCAACGGAACGTATGGATAGTTCTTTGGTAAGCCGGATTTCGTCAGAGAAATCACTGTCGACGAAATGCCGGCCACAGACACGGAGATGTTTCACGGCCTCATACTTGCTAGTAACAAGGTACCTTTCATTCTTCACTACCGCGACCCACTTCCTAAGCATTTCGGGCTCTCGAGGAAGTCGAAAAAACGACATACCCGCTTTCTTCGCAGCTTCATTGTTCGGACAAGCGGGAACGATGTATTGCGATATAGCGGCATTCACTCAGCAGACGAACCACTGGCGTCGCTGCGTCGTTTTTCACATTCTTCACAGGTTAACGCGACACCTCTCGGCAAGGTGAGGTCTACCGTATAAGAAGCGATGTGGATATGGACCGATTAATACGGTAAAAAAGACTAATTAAATCGGGTGGCATTCTCCTTTAATTACTACGACTGTTCTAAGCTCACTAGGTGATTTTCTGATTGTGGTGTTTGAAGCTATATTCCTTGTCATAGCAATGCACATGAAGCACAACTACACTTTCGTCACCCGAAACAACATAAGTTTATTAAGTTCACATGCACATTTCACGTCCTCTTCCTCAAAAATGGAGCCGTCTTCTTTGTGAGATGTTTCCAGATGATACCTCTTGCCAATGTCTTTGTACTATATCAAGGAACAGGTTTCTTCGAAAGAACTTATTCACTCGAAGGAAGATTCGACATTTTGTCACTTTTATTTTAGTCTAGCGGTGTGCTCGTGATGTTAAGCATTCTCTTAGCTCTTTGGCTGGCATTCGGGTCCCTTCATGACGTCGTTTTAGATCAAACTGAGGGTACAAGGTGGCATTCGATTTGATTTGTCGTTGTTAAAGAAAGGTAAAAAAGAGGTTAAATATAACCATTAAGATCGTTTTCGGTTCCCAGATACGGACAATTCAGTTTGGTTAGTACTTACACAATCAACAATTAAATAGCCAATATTCAGCTCTTTTAAAACAGTTTAATCAAAGGATTGGTTTGCCGACTACATTAAAAAATAGTTTTCTCATATTCATTTGATGTATGTCCGTTTGACAAATTTGTGAAAAAAATTTCGCTGGCCATTCACCTGTACTTCAGAGCCGAGTATGGGCTAAGCTATATTTTGACATTAGTCTTCATACAGCTTGACTGGTTAATGTTTCAGTGTTTTGCAATTTGAGTGTGATATGTATGACTCCAATTTCTACACATCCAATGTACGTATTTCGAGCTCACAATATGCATACATGTGGAGTATTACATGGCGAAGTCGTTATCCCCGGTAATCTAGAGCCGAGTGGATTTTGGAGAATTCTACGAAATCTATGAGGGCTCTAGGTAAGGGGGATAACGTCTGACAACATGTAATAATCTATTTATACCACATACTGGACAATAAACACTACTGAATCGGTATACATGTCTCGACTCGCTTCGGCTTTGAAGTACTCTCTATGTCAGAGGCCTGGGTCTTGTTAAAATAGTAATTTACTCAAACCCAATAGGAAATTTAACAAAATAGAACTACAGTGAATCTATAAAATACGTGTTACGCAAACAATCATATGCTTACTACACATCTGATCATGCTAAGCTTTCCCCGTGAAAATATCGTCTGCTAGAGTAAGTTACCACTGGTTATAGCCAGCCAGCTAGCTGTAAGAAGAATGTCTTCAAAATACAGCTAGGTACCACTGTGTGTATTTCTTCCGTAGACCCCGAAAGTGCACACAGCCAGGGTAATTCTGCTCGTCACCTCGCCGTGAAACTTGTATCAACATGTAAAGCTAAAGACCGGACAAGGTGCATGCAAAATCTGGGAATCAAACGACACTCACCTTGCCCGTTACAGCCGTTTAAGTGAAAAATAATGTAATAAACGTCATGTTCGTGCATAACTCTCAGCCTTTTCTAACAATGAAATTTTCGGATGTAACAACTTCCTTTATCAACAAAAACAGAAATAAAGTAAAATCAAACACAAAATGACAATTGTGTTTGATTTTACTTTATTTCTGTTTTTGTTGATAAAGGAAGTTGTTACATCCGAAAATTTCAAATTTCAGTTGATACATTCTTGTTGTTTTATTTACCGATTTATATTCTTCATTTCATGAAACAATAGTATCCTTGGGAGGATCTGGATCGCCTTATTTAGTTTCAGATATATTTTCTACGTTATCTAACAATGAAAAGTATGTCTTCGTTTTGAAAACAGTACACTCGTGTCACGCGCACGCGCCATTTCCTAAATTTTTGTGACATCTCTCGGGAGATGGTGATAGCTTGGCAGCAGCAAAATTTCTTCTGAAATTCGGCTTTCCGGTATCAAAATTCTAAAAACTTATAATGAAGTCAAACCAGTTTTGTTGTGACGTGTACGCAACCTTGTGAAAGAACAACAGTTGATCTAAGAATCGGCGAAAAAAAAACTGGCCAATAGGTGACACAATATTTCATGGCGCCAAAAGCCGTAGCTAAAGATCGCTCCACAACTTAAGCAGCAGAATAACGGTAGAACTTCAGTTTACTCAAGGACGACAGTAGTTTTTAATGACATTAATTTTGTGTCAGATTTTATCTTACCACTATTTTACCCACATCGGTACAAAGCTGTATATTTATATACAGCTTTGTACCAAGGCTACACTGGTTACTGAGTATATCCAAGTAAAATGATTCCGACGACACGTTAGTCGCATTCAAACTGGAAATCGACGATTTACACGTTAGAGAAAATGACAAATAATTTTACTGAATTAAAGCTGTCGTTCTTAGTGAAATTAGTCGTCTTATTTCCCATAGCGTATAAATGTAAGTTCAATGCCTTTTGTTGAACATGCGATTATTGCGTGTCTCAATTAAGTATTCTATTTTCACGTTCCATGACGTCAGCTGATGAGTGGTGTTTAAGTTGATGACTAGAAACTCTTGCGAAGTGGGTTCGAAACCGGCCTTGGTCTCCGCCAAATTGTTATTCAACGCGCTTCGAATAACTAAACGGATTATTTAACGTTTGCATTGGCCATGTCAGGCTGATAATGTGGCATAAAATTAATTATTGAGCAATTTGTGAGGTATGATAATACTCAGTTTGACAGCTTTTTCACAATTCTCCACTAAAGGATGAGACGTACAAAGCTGAGTAAATGGCACCTGCGCCTGTCACCGTGGTGTTTTGAAGTCGGCAACACACGCTTCGAAAAGTAGGCGAAAGATGAAAAAAAGTGACTGTTATTTGTTTTTTTTTTAATTGAAGGATTGAAAAACGAAAAATGAGCCGGTTTATTCCCAGATTTTGCACGGACTAACAGGGGCCGAGAGCTTTACATATTTAATAAATTCCGTGATCCATGTAAATTTTACACGCACCGTTCTCTCGCCTTATTCTGACGCTAGTCAGCTGCTTGGAGCGGTTATCTGGCTAAGTGACAACTGACTAAAACCAATAGGCACAAGTCATACATAGCACTTAAAGTGTCGTGTTTGTGAGTTTGTTTTATTTCCAGATGTGCTTACCTGACGTTACCCAGATCATTCTCGTAGAAGCAAGGTGTGAAAAGGCGCTATACCAGATGTTACGTCTTCTCCACTTTCGAGGGTAATGAGACATAAAAGGAAATTTGCAAGCAATAGAGAGGTTTCGCAAAGCGACATGAACATGAATTATCACGCATTTTATCCCATACACGTTGAATCTGTCGAGGAAAATACGGCCATGTAATGAAGTTTCCGTATTCACCTCCCGCACTACTTCAACAGTGACCTCTGACATGGAAAGTTCGAAAGGTAGTTCAATATTGACTCGACCTCGTTAGCCGGTTCGATCACCAAACTTTCGGAAAATAGTTTAAAGTAATACAAGTATAGCAATGTAAATAACGCTTGACATACAATCCGGTCACAATCACAGGCGCTCGGATTTCCAGATCAATCATAACCATACATAAGAAACATAAAGGTTGGATTTGCCAAGCCGAGGCTCCCAACTGTTCAAAATCCAAATAAAATCTGCGTGCACCTCCCTCAGTCTGGTATTGCATAAACTTTCGAAGCTTTATCTTTCCTAGATCCCATTACCTGTCTTCGTGAGTGGTGAATTAGTGATGGAATTTCCAAAACAATCTCAAAACTCGGAATTCAAGGACCTAAAATATTAAACATGGCGGATTTCAGTTGTGCTTCAACTTCTACGCCTGTCGTAGGTGAAACTTCGAGCTTGAGCAAGCAACCTATATTTCAAATTCAATAATTCTAATCCAAAACTCAACCTAGAAACCAGGTTGCTAGACTCAACTAACTGAGAATGTTAAAGTTAGTATTTTAATAATTATTTTTAACTTTATTCCACTGACGGCTCGTTTTAGCCCTTAACTTAGAATTTTATTGCATAAACTAGCGTTTCTTGTTCCTCGTCTTGACATCACGCACTTTTTGATTGAAGCACAACACACACTCGTCCAGGAAACGCAGTCCGTGCAAGCATTACAATGGGCGTGGCCGACGAGTTAACTCAATGGTTTTGGCCAAAAGTAAAGCCTTCAAAAGAAATCACAGTACACAAAAAACTTCGCATATCAATACATTATCAGGATGATTTATATTTGACACAAATATCTGAGTAGTTACATTTATTTGGCAATGATATTTTTAAAGTGCTCTTTGCTTCTCATGACCAAGTAGTCGAGGGATTGACGGCGCGCGAAAATAGACTTTCGGATTTAGCTCGGAAGCGTCCGTTAAAACCCGGATTTGCGAAGACTGTCTGCCATGAAATCACGGAATAGATTCCTTGAATTTGTGATTTTGGCATTCTTTTTGTCGCCAAATCACCACTCGAAGGCAATTTGAAGAGATCAAATGAAAGAAGGTATTCAAAGAGTTGTTCGATGCTAGTTTCGTGGAGTTCCATGCACATTTGAGTAGAAAATTTTTAGGAAACGGATTTCGAGTGTCCAACCTTTATGTTTTCTTACATGTAGTAGTGAGTGAGGTCATTTCCGATCGAGGAACAGATAAACCCAAGCGCCTGTGGTCTCAATTATATGACAGTTCTGTCTCAGTTTTCACTTGCTAAATACTTTATCGTCTGCAAATCAGGCGCCGATTCCACGGTAACTACAATATCAAATATTGTTGTTATTTAACTATTTTCAGATGTTACAAGTTCAATTAAAAGTTACCGTTGTTTTCGTCTTTGTCACCTCTTTTCAAGAAAAAAATCAGCAGCCTAACGCTCAAGTACATGCATATATGATGTGATACGCCGCGTGAACAGTCTGAGTGAGAATTCGAAGCATATGCTGTCTCGGTGGATACGCGGAATAATGTCTCGTGGGAAATTACATCACTGTACGTTTTGTGTATGTATTACCGCGTCATTCATGCCATTGTTTACTGTGACAAAATCCCCATAGCGTTTAAATATTTTACAAGAATACAGAGAGATTCGCGTCGCTTTAAATGCAAAACCTGTTGCCCCTTTGATTCTTATTTCGTGAGATATCGAAAAGGCTTTTATTTTGGTAGGGTTTTCAGTCTTTATTCTTTGCGTCAGCAGATAATGAACACGAATCTTTTGTCTACAAATGTTCTTACAGTTCAGCTGCAAGAAAGATTTTTTCCAGAACGCGTATTCTGCAGTACTTCCCTGCATATCATCGCACTAGAATGGAATTTTAACAGATATGATTTTGTGTTGTTAATTTTTTACATGCTTAATTCACATGCATCTATTTATTTTAAACTGCAATTAAATTTCGCATTCTAAAAGTTGCCCGCTTTTCACAGGACTTCAAATATGCCACTTCTTTATATTCAGCATATTCTATATTGCATATCAGTTTCACAACGCAATACAGTAAACTTCAATAAATTAAATACAACATGTTTCATTCAAGACTCTGTAAAATGGGCCAATTGTCCATGTAAGCAATACAACGATCAAATCACAGGGGATGTAACAACCTCGTCATTCACTAACCAAACAGTCTCCAGAAAACAATAACCATTCACTTTTTGTTTGCCGTACATCCTAGTTAGATGGCATATTGTGTACGTGCACTCACTGAAGACAAAGGGAGAAATCAAAATAAGTCAAATGTGCATGTTTACTTTCATAATCATAAGTATGTCTAAAAAAGTTGCGTTAGAATATAGTTTTGGCCTGTTGTTGTTTTTCAGTACCGGCGTACAAATGAAGACACAAATGATTGTCACCATACCAAATTTATATTTACGTATTTCATATTCACGTAAGTATATTGGAGAACAGCATGAGCTGGTCAAGGATTTTTTTTCAGTTTAGCTTATATGGTCTCAATCAACAAGTCTGAAGAAGAAACTACCCATGGTCGCACTGCTTATACCAAATAACTTGAGCACCACATGGCCAAATCAAAAAATCAAATGGCTGGACTAAATAACGGAATGACTCCCTGAAAACTCAACTCTTTGACTAAACTGCATGACGTCGGTGACCAGGGATCCACACTAAGTTTTTAGATTTGCCCACACAGTTTAAGCCGCAGTACAGCCATGCAAATTATTCCAACCCTTTTAGGGTCAAATTAACAAAAGGCAAGTCGTTCTACATCGCAGACGAATCATTATCAACAAACACAAACATACTTGGCGAAATTTATTTCGCCAAGTAATAACAACTGTCAGACGTTTTGTTCGAGGCCCACAGACTGCCAATAAAAAGTAGCAGTGGTGACTATGTACTAGATACTTCAACGCGGGACGGAAGTTTTCTATCCTACCTGTGCAGCGCTTTCTCGTCGTTAGTGGTTATGGCCCTTGGTCCGCAACATGCTCAACGCGCTTTAACGGGAGTTGACAGTCCATATCTATAGTCTATGTTCTTACCTTCCCCAGGCACGAGGTGTAGGTCAACTGTTCACCGTTATACTTACCACGTGCCGGGAGTCTGATACGAAATGTGTAACAGAAATTGAGCCAGTGGTTAATGCACGTCGTTAGCATGAGATCGAAACAGCAAAATGTCAAATCACCTATCGAGCAAGGAATTTGGGTGAGAATTTATCTCTTTTCAGAAGTTGATGTGTTCGTGAGCACATGGAGAGTCACAGACGTGTGAGGCGACTCTGAGCATTAGTTATCAACGCGGGTTGTATGCATGTAGACGTGCAACTCTCTCAGGATCAAAACTACGCTTTATCTTTGTTTGCCCCGGCAGCGTTCTATCATATGTGCACCTAGTTGACTTATATTACGGCAACTCGGTGAATGAAAGTTTCGAGGGTAGATACAAAGCTGGTGTGTACCTGGAGGGAGATTCGGTTTGAGTGACAGTACTTTAACCTTTGACCTTGGATAAGTGGTAAACAAATATCCACGCAGTTTTGCTGGTCCAAAGTGGTTCTCCTCAGTCTTTTTTTTTCGCTACACGTTATATGTATTTCGTATTTGAAGTTCCCCGAGAATGAAGATCGGGCACTTTTCTAGACCAATGTGAAATATTGTAAAACGGCCAATTTTTGTGAATAAGGTTTGAGATATCCTTAAGAATGTGTCTTTTGCTAGAGAAAACTTGTAACCTAACGCGCAAGTACACACATACAGCATGTAATCTGCCACTCACATGGACATTCTGAGTGATGTAATTAAAAAAAATCTTCCGAAAAATGAAAAAACCAAGAATTTCAAAGTGTATGGGATAACTATTACAATGCTTGACACCACTGTGCGTATCGACCTCGACCTTCGGTCTCGGTTGATACGCAGAATCAGGTCTCTTGAGAGTTTACTGCATTCACGCCACCTTCGGTAAGTTTTGTAGGCATATGATGTGAGCGTCTGTTTGCAGAAATGAGTAATGTTTCTGTGCCATAGTGTAATTTGTGTATGGTTATATAAGTGGACATTGTTCCAGGAGAAGCAGCTTGAGTCATTGGATAGTAAATATTGTAAGTATCTAAAATTTTGTTCCTGCAGTGTCTTGAAAATACACCAAGGGCGTGAGTATTGCTCATACCTATAACTGAAGAGGGAAATTTTATCTTCATTGATAATTCTAGGAACATATAAACGGATACAGTGAGTTGCCGAGAGTCATTTGTGTATTGGAGCCTCGAGTATTAAGGATTGTAGTTGCAAAAAGAAACGATTGTTTGTTATAAGACTCCCTTAATGGATAACGAGATAAAACACAATGTATATCCGACAAGAAATTAAAACTGAATTAAAATTCTCTGGTCGGGTGTCTCAGAAAACACAACTCAGCTGACGCCGGATTACAGATATTATTCGAGTGGAGAAGTCTGAGAGAGTCCACAATATTGTCGACTTAAGAGACAACTAGGGGATAACCCCATGCCACTTGATGTATCGCCAGGATTTTGACTGACAGCTTAACTAACA
Source organism: Phoronis australis (assembly GCA_002633005.1). Lineage (NCBI taxonomy): Eukaryota > Metazoa > Phoronida > Phoronidae > Phoronis > Phoronis australis. The sequence goes on from NMRA01000027.1 coordinate 1,718,152, forward strand.
AATCAGAACGCAGCATTCTTTACACACCTTCGTCTGCGTTTCCAAGCCGTCAAACATATGTAACGTTGGTAGGTCTTTGATTTGACTTGATTTCGTGTTTTTTTCTGTTTCTTGGCTTTCAAATTTTGCGAATCGATTTTCTTCATTGAAAAAAAACAGGTACTGCATGTCAGCGCTTGTTCTATGTTCATATCGAGTCAAGGTTGTGTAGAATGGGTGAAGGGGGTTGTAGGTCGTGGATCGATGGGGTCGAGGTTTGAGGGAGTCGTGGGTCGAGGGGGTCGTTGGGTGTGGCTTGCTCACCACATTTCCCCGGATTGTTCTAAAATCCCCTCGACCCCAACACCCAAGGACCCCCTCGACCCACGACTCCCTCTGTTAAAATAGTCGATCTGTATGCACAACAAGTAAATGACATGTGTTAAAGCAATTTGGAGCCCGTTACCCTAAAATTGACCTTGACGACCCCTAAGTTCATCTGCTCAATCAACTTATTGTACTTCAAACAAAAGATTTGAAGTTCCGGAACTCGAACTTGTTGCTTTAAGTTTGTTATCAACAAATACGATTGGATACTCAGATACTCAAACCTTGTGTTTCTTCTGATGCAGAACAGAAAACATCAGAAGTTAGTTTTAATTTGACTTCGATTATGCAGCTTAGATTTGCAATCTCGATGTCGTGTATTTGATTGTGGTTCTGCTTTAGTTATATGCCCTGACATTCAGTGTCTTTCAATTAGTCATCCATCGCAAACCTTTAAGTACGAAGCACAGACACAGACCTTAAACACAGTATTTTATGCATGTACATTACCAGGGATCAACGGTATGAAAATCGTCAGGTCGCATTTTGCGACGTAGCCAAAATCCCAAGTCGCATTTTCAAAATCCAACCAAAACCTTCTCGCCAATTTTACGCACCAAAATTTAATTTGTAGATCATTGAGAAATTTAGATTATGATCTTATCTGCGGCGTTAAATACCCACAAATTTCAGGTCACAAAATTGATTTCTTACATAAAGTTCTCAAAATTGTCTTCCACGCATTGCACCATTTGGCTGGAAATTTGTGAATAACTAGTTGTCTTCAAAATTTAAAAAAACATACAAGTTGACATAAAAAGAGTTTATTTAGTTAGATTTTACGGTATTTGTTTCATATTAGTGAACTGAAACCCCACAAAATAAGAAAATGCATGGCAGGGACTCTTTAAAACGTGTAGCCGAAGCTCTCTAATAATAAATGTAGCAGCGTCGCCAGAAGACCTTTTTGTGAATGTTTGGTCTTTGTCGTTGATTGGCTCGGACATAAAATCAAGGTTAATACGATTTGCCAGAAAACCAAAGATAGCCACTAACATGACGTTATCAAACTTTCCAGAGAATACTTTTGAATATATGTGGAATTAAGGATTAAACTTTGAAATAGGCTGCATGTGCCTGTCGTAGTTTTTGCCCTCACGGGTAGGGAGATCTGCTTTCAGTAGAGAACAGGTACTGGCTGTGCCGCTCAGTTGCTTTTTACGGAAATATCTACCTCAACTGCACTGGTCCCCGAGAGTGGCTACCGTGTACGGAGCATTGCTGGGACTTGAAAGGATTCTTTCTCACAATTTATGCTTCAAATACATTACAAATGTCACGGGTTCACAAGAAAGTAATAAGACCAGCAACTGTAGTTCAATCATATATTTTACGTATATCAACGATACCGCCACACTTCACAACTCCGTTAAAAATTGACTCAAGATCTCCAGAGAACCGGAATGGGTGTTTGCGTTTCAATGAAGAATCCTAGTCACTCGACTTATTTTACTGTTGCTCTACGACAAAATTTAGCGTAGCGTCAAATACAACCATTATTACATTTGACGTTCTTCGCGGGGCACACTTTCGTAAATGTGGGAGGTCGTTCCACAGCGCTAACACAACTCAAAATTGTGGTCTTTGAAATCCCTCTTGACCGCTTATGGGATCAGATTGGACTGGTGCAGAGACTCCGCATCAGGCCGGGCAATGGCCCTTGCCTCGCGACTGAGCCAATCCGATTTAACCTGCCAATGTCCGCCTGCATAAGCAACCGTTCACGAACGCGTGTTCAATCAATTGATCTCAAATCATTTCATTGCTGAAAATTAAAATGCAGAGCTGACCTCCTCGCTGGTGAAAACGATGTCGGGAGAGAAAAATGAATGCCTTGGAAGAAAAATGTTCTTTTTAAACATGTTACAGGGCTTCATAAATAACCGTGCCCGGTAGAGAGGATAACATGTGTTTCCCCTTGGTACCAAGAAAGTGTAGCAAATTGGTGGCCCGCTCTAGTTTGAGACTATGGAAACAAGAGTGGAGGCTTGCAAGTAGACTTCAAACGTACTGTTTTCGTGAGGTGCGACGAATATTTCAACTTTGCGTTTCCCCCTTTTTATCCGGATGTATCTCTTTTCAATTCAGTTGTCCTGTTTTATATTCTCAAATGTTAACAACTCTGCAACATAAGATCAAAATAATATTTTCTCTTTGTTATGAATACCATTGTTTTCCCGAGTTCCCTTTAATGACTTCAGAATAGTAAAATGTGTTTCAATGAACCTTATTTACGGTAAAGCACACTAAATGTAATTAGGATCACTAATTTCTCCTTTCCTAAAGACATGAGTTTATATGACATATTTGCCGCGGAAATTTTATATCAAAACCGATTTTTTACGCGGAATATAATAAAACGCGCGGACAGAACATTTGAAAAAAGCGGAAATCCGCGTTTCCGCGGAAAATTCCAAGCCCATATTTTGTGTTAATTTGTATGGAAAGTCCTACGCTGCAAAAACAGTTTATTTCAAAACCAACGTAACAGATGTTTTATCCATTTTGATCTATCAGAAAACTTTTATCTACAAATTTCGGACAGGTAGTTGGAATAATTAAATGGTCTTGTTTTTGTAAGTCACTGCATCCTGAAGTGTTACTGAAGAATGCAATTGTATCAAACGGCAAAAAAGATCCAATATATATGATATGTACTTTTGGATGAATGCCTGACTAAACTTTACAGCAACTGTGAGGGATTCATATTCAAAAATCTTTGTTGTTATCCGATAGCATTTTCTAAATCAACGAAACTATTTTCCTGCTCCTTTAATATGTCATTCGTATAACCTCTCTGATCCACTTCCTTTCTATGATTGCATTACATCAAAAATCAATTGACATGACAATTAATTAGTGGAACAATTACTCAGCCAATTTGTACATAAAGGGTTTCGTTATTACACTCTGTTATTACACTCTTTTATCTCATTATTACATACCGTTATTTTTCACATTCTTCTTACACTCTTGTTTCTTAGATATTTCTTATACATGTTAGATATGCAGAATGATAACTACTTATGTTGTAAATTATTGATCTTTTGCTGTTATTACACTCACAAACCGTCAACAGCTAATGACTTTCAAATTATATGACGGTTATGCAACTTGGTTGAAAAATGGCGGAATTGCAAAACGTTTTAGTGAAAATAGAGACACTGACATTTTTCCTGGTGGCCTAGATGTTACAATTTGTCCTAGGTAACTGATTTTGATATCGTATGAGAGACCTCGTGGTGCTTGCTTATGTGGATATATCTTAAGGAAATTGTAAACTTTCGAAATTGTTGTAATACGTCCAGATGGCTTTACACTATGTCCACCAGCTAAGTAGCGGTAGCACCCACGGCCGTCTTCCAGAGTCGTAAGAGGATGATCCTCCGTTTGATAATGTTTAGGATCATTAGATCATTGAATATTCCAAAAATATACATGACATGTGCTCGGAAGAAGTTTTCGACGAAGCTTTAAACTTACATTAATTTTTACTAAACAGGCATCCAAGCCGAGTCCTATATTCAATGGCAAGAATCAACAACGAACGCAACCAAATCCCACGTATGCGCAGCGGAACCTCAGCCTCGCGAGATTGAAGTTCGTCTTCCAGTTCTACAGTTTTTATGATCAGATAGTGATAACAACCAAAAATTTTCCAGCTTTAGTAACGTTTGTATTAATCCATTGAAGACTTCAGTCTAGTTCTTAAGGCAATGATTTCGAAATCTATTGTTTACGATATTATTTCTGTTCCTTTAACAAGTTGCATTTCCGTTGATGTAGTTATCTTTCNTGCAAAACGTTTTAGTGAAAATAGAGACACTGACATTTTTCCTGGTGGCCTAGATGTTACAATTTGTCCTAGGTAACTGATTTTGATATCGTATGAGAGACCTCGTGGTGCTTGCTTATGTGGATATATCTTAAGGAAATTGTAAACTTTCGAAATTGTTGTAATACGTCCAGATGGCTTTACACTATGTCCACCAGCTAAGTAGCGGTAGCACCCACGGCCGTCTTCCAGAGTCGTAAGAGGATGATCCTCCGTTTGATAATGTTTAGGATCATTAGATCATTGAATATTCCAAAAATATACATGACATGTGCTCGGAAGAAGTTTTCGACGAAGCTTTAAACTTACATTAATTTTTACTAAACAGGCATCCAAGCCGAGTCCTATATTCATTGGCAAGAATCAACAACGAACGCAACCAAATCCCACGCATGCGCAGCGGAACCTCAGCCTCGCGAGATTGAAGTTCGTCTTCCAGTTCTACAGTTTTTATGATCAGATAGTGATAACAACCAAAAATTTTCCAGCTTTAATAACGTTTATATTAATCCATTGAAGACTTCAGTCTAGTTCTCAAGGCAATGATTTCGAAATCTATTGTTTACGATATTATTTCTGTTCCTTTAACAAGTTGCATTTCCGTTGATGTAGTTATCTTTCATTGTCATTACTTCATAGGCGGATTTAGGGGGGGGGGCCCAGGGGGCCCGGNGTGACGTCAGCATGACAGAAGCCTTACTACATGTGTCTGTAGCCGCATTCACTTTTGACTGCCCAAACTCTAACGTTCCTAAGCTCTTGGCCACTGAAAATAGAAAGCGTTTGGTTGTTAAATTTCACTGTACTTTCTGAAAAACTCTGCTGAAAGAGGAAGCGTGGAAGAATGCTTCGATCCCACCAGTTTACGTAGTACTGTCGTTGGACTGTGGGGCGGATATTGGTTCGTGAACATCCGATGTCATTTGGATGTGTACCCTGATTCAAAATATGGGTTTCAGTTGGTGACATTTGACTTTCGCGTTATCGAGATGTGAGCCTAGAAAAGAGTTTACTTTAATAAAAGAATTGTTTATCTATGTATTTATTCGACGCATGTTGCGGCTCATTTTTAATATTTAAAATTCCTCTATCATGGTTGTTGTGTAGTACTTGCGCCAAAACATGTTGTAGTTGACCGATACTGACGCTCTGAAGTGCAAGTGTTTTCCGTCATTTTACACATTACCAAATTGCGAGCAGTCCAAAGATCTGGGTTTTATTTTGTACTAAAATAGAACTCGAAATTATTATTGACATTTTCCGTTCTACTTTTTGGCTAACTCAACATAAGTTTCTATTATTCTGTGGTCAAGAGTATTATGGTTTACACAGATTAGTGTCTATGCAAAGTTCGCGAATAACGACCCTTACAGTCAAACTAAAAACGCAAGGCATATAGAAAGTAACTGAAAACGTAGAGGTCAGACTCGAACTTATAGGTTTCATGATGAGGTCATCAGACGCAAATTGGGAACAGAAAGTCATCCATGTAAATTATATTATACTAGAGCACAAGAATAGTCCGAGCCTTAATCATTAGCCCAAGCCTTGTCACCAGAAAACACGAAAGTTACCTTCCATTGAAATAGCGTCAGTAAGATAACTCCTGCTGATGGAACCAAGGGAAGATTTGGTGGTTATGGTGCACCTGAAATTGAACTTGATACATGCATCGAGATGTAACATCCACAAACGATATTGGTTGATACAGCAAGCCTTACACATTGGTATAGCTCTGATGGGGCACAATTGGGCCATGACCATTTTTGATTGCAAAAAAGTCTCCTGCTGGTCGAATCTAGTTTCAGGTTTCATCTGGCAACCCCCACCCTTTTGTTCACTGCAAAGCGCACGCAGGTTGAGCACGCCGTCGACAACATTTTCGCATTTGGCCTCGCTGTAGAATACTTGTGGCTAACCAGTGATTGTACGCCTGCAGCAGTTAGGTTACGCTATACTTTCCAAAACACTGAAAACAAACTAGACAACGCCGAAACGGTGACTAGATTCCATTTATTTTCGACTAGAACTCATTTCTCATTTGAAGGCTTAGTTTCTAAAAACTCAGTCTGACCTGCCCCAACAGCTACGGTGGCGGTCCAATGGAACAAAAGTAAACACGGCAGAACTACTTTGCAAGCCCATAGCAACAAAAGTTCTAGCATTTACATTAGCATAGTTCACAGAAATTGTATGCTAAAACTGACAGATGGAAAAAGGTGATTTCTTGATATCACCCAAACGCGGATTTGATCCCACAGCTCATGCTGTCAT
>NMRA01000270.1:0-24455 GCA_002633005.1 Phoronis australis
GCCCCCTGGGCCCCCCCCTAAATCCGCCTATGACTCATTCCTTATCAGGTTTCTCTCTCCACTTTAAAAATGTTACTATAAACAACTATGATGAAAACTGCCATATCATATTAGACATAAATTGTTAGTTACATCATTTTCGGCCAAAGTACGATTAGAAAACGGCAGGCTGAAAGAACATAACACATAAGACAAAAGTAACATTTATAAGCACTGTGTTAACAACCACCAAGCCAATTCAATCAATATTATTTGTAAAGAACCTGCTAAGGAATTACTGTGCATCAATGAGTCATTGGCCATTCAGGACCAGCATGCTACTAGAGCTCAGTGACCCTGTAACTATGGTGATGACCTACTTATTTTCCCGGTCTCTCTCATTCTCATTTCACCACATGAATGTGACTTGAATGAATATCGACACTTGTTGTCCTACTGTACATGTCCTGATGATGTCTTATGAATAGATGAAACGTTGAGTCAACATGAACTTTTTTATGAGTTGTGCGGCGATTGTCCGTTTTCTAATAAATTGGTAGGTATGTATGTTCGAATGTTTAGAGATTCTGCCGTCGCCGTTGACCATCTCCAATGCTTTCCGTTTGGGATTGTGTTGCCAGTATTCTAAATAAATACATTTTTTTCAGTAAATTCATCCTGCATATATCAGTAACAATTATCACTTGTAACCAGCAGATAGCGGTTTATACCTTGGTTTGCATGGAATCCAAATTAGACTGTGTGCCATTTAAATGAAAAGAAACACATACACAAATGACAGCAGTCGTTATTGTATTCTTGTGTTTGTATGTATAGGTGTATCTGATTAAATAAAGTTTTCCTTCTCTCTCTCTCTAACGGCATTTAAGACAAGAACCCAAAACAGTTTCGTAGATTTTCTGAACGCTGTCAGCTTTACTTAAAGAATTAAAATTGCTATGTACTATTCATTATTTTTTTCAAAACGGGTTTTTCAACAGAGTCGATTCAGCGTCAGACATTAAAACTCTTCTTTGCCTTCTATCGAGACTTTCATATAGCAACTTAGTGACTGGTCACGTGGGACTGGACCAGAGGTTTCTAGAGGACGAGGAGACATTTTGCAACCTTTGTTTAAAGGGCATTCGGTGTCTTCACATACTGATGCACTGTAAAATAGTCTTTTCTAGAAGTCAAATTGTTCCTCTGTGCACCCGCTTCGACGACAGAGTAACTTCTGGATCAGCTGGGTGGCGATATGAGCAAGGAGTGTTGTACAGGGGTGTAGTATTCTACGTACACTCCTTGATATGAGTCACCGGTCCCACGCTATCAACCTCCATTACTTCCTGAAACTCTCCCACTTAGTCTAACTCGTGAGACGTCAACAGTAGTGAAATGCAGGTCATGCAACATGCAGCACCGAGAACGGCTGCCAAACAATGGACATTTCAAGTGCGTTCAAAAATGCTTCGACAAAGAGATAATTTATGAAAAAGTGAAACAGACGAAATTAAGCCAAATTATTGAACCGAATCTAAGTAAAACAACAAAACACGCAAACTAGTGTAAGTGCTAGCTTACGTGTAATGCAGTCGAGTTTCAAGTGTGGTATCGTATCTACATGTAGTTGCTTGACGTACGCCGTTTCCACTTCCAGGCTGAGAGAGGCCTTGTGTATCGTTGTGCGGCTGTAGGGTCAATTTGGACTAAAAATGTAGAAAACTGTTTGTACTTACCACTCACGTAGAGCACGAGCAGGCCGGCATGTTGTAAAATACATAAACCCATTTTCGCCGATTTCTCTGCGCTACTAGACCGAGAAGCAACAGCTTTGTGACCAGTCAAAAGGTCACGGATTCCTTATTCCTCGACACCCATTGGCTACCTTTCAGTGACCCTGATGTACTGCTCGTGATGTACTGTAGCGTAAACACTGTTGTTTTGCAAAGTTTTGACAAAGGAAGTTGCGCAATGATACGGCCAAAGGGAGTCCCGAACTTTGAAATGTGTTTACCAGGATTTGGTTTTACTGACAACTAAGGGCGATTTTCTTATTTCAGCAATGCGTTGCCAGGAAGGTTCAAGTGGCAAATCAACGATTTTTGGCAATTATCCAAAAGTTATTGTAGAATTATTGCCTTAACTGAGAAAAAAATAATGTGAATAGTTTCTTCGTTTGTTCTATGACATACTAAGGTGTACCCCTAATTATTTTCTTCTTGAAATATGTGAGGAACTAGAAATCAACTTCCGGAGCACAAATTTGCAGACTAAATTTCGAAACTAGTTTTTATTACCCGAAACGTTACCGCACTCTGTTTTTCCACGTGATCCTTGATGTTTTTTGAGTTACGGCGTGTTGAAGGTAACCCCCCATTGCCAAAAACTGGAAATTTGGACTTGAACCCACATTTTTGAAGTAGATTTTGAGAAAAAATAAAAATCTGAAGGTGGTTTTGAATGCATTTATGAACAGAATGATTGCCGATGAGATAAGACTCATATTCATTTGTCAAACCTTAACAACAAAGCACCTAACTACGCAAGGCCGTAAAAGTGTAGGGCCGGGGGGTACGTGGCAAAAAAATTGCAGGGGTCAGGGTGGCAACCGACATACATGTAGGCATGGAATTGGGGACAGTCGAGAAAAGAAAGACTGCGAAACAAGGACATGAGAGAAAATTCAAGAGATAATTTGAAAACTCAGTATCAGTGCATGGTTTACCCTTTGAGAGCCCTGGCCAGGACATTGTTGTGAGGGTCTCTGTTTTTGCAGCATAGATCGACTAAACACACCTGAATACATGCACTTAATCATTCATGCATGCATTTCGAAAAATAGAGAATGATTTGTAATGCGAAGCTTTGGGAGTGTATGAAATTCACTGGATTTTTAAATTTAATAAGACAGTTTTGCTGCAAAATTATATTTTTCCAGAGGCCCCTCTTTGGCAAAGGATACCGGAGACAACAGTCGCTCTATTTTTTTGTTTTTTTTCTCGAAATTGTAAATCACTTCAGAAAATTGATGACCTGACAGGTAACACCAACTGCTGCGCATTCCTGATTTTTGAAAACTAAATATTGATCTTTTCATATTTAGGGGCCCAGTCCTTGAAGGGAGCCATTGGTGACATGCAAGCTGCCACCATTTTCGTGTTTTCATTGACAAATTCTTAAGGGGCCGCTCACAAAGCGAGTGCCCAATGTTGGAATCGATTACCTCTACTTTCATTTTGAGGAGTGTCACTTCTTGCAGGGTCACACGACGATGGAATTAGTTGTCACTCTTTTCCGAGCTTAATGATGCTTAGCCTTTCATCGTAAGGTGTCCCATAACAGACGGGAACCTCTCTCTGCGGGGCAGTTAGGGTTAATTGTCCCTTTGTCCCTCTATACATGTAAATCCGACACTGCCAAGTATTTAAGAAGGAAAGCTGAGATTCCAAACTCACCAAAAACACAACACACCCGTGCAGAGCACACCAGTATCAAAACATTCGCTCCAAACTACCAAAAAAATGTGAAAAATAACAATAAAATTGACAGCCATCGAAAGGTGGAATTTTGAAGAGGTTGAAGGCCACTGTTTGCGAATTACACAAGAGGTCTATTTCTGATGGTTAGTTATAAAATAATGTTACTTTTTCCATAGTATTAAAAGAATGGTACTTCTTTTGAAGATCATTACTAGGAGTTGTTTGTAAGAAATTCGCACCTGTCGAAAAGACTGTCGAGGCTACGATTTGTGATCGAAAGTACTCGTAAACATCAACAAAGATGTCTGCGTTTTTAAGAGTTAAAGTTTGTCTTGAACCGTTATAGGAACCTCTAAAATGAGCAAAAATGCACCTTAATATGAATGCCTCATCTCCCCTGTTCCCCTGGTTACCCGTCAAAAATCTGTGAGCATACCTGCGGAAATTACTGACAATATTCCGTTTTTATGAACAAATTCGTTGGTTTCTGAATTAAATGTTGATGTATCTACGAAAATAGACAGATTCATAGATACTTTTTGACAATTAGAAGCGAATCTTGTAAGAGTTGATGAAGTTTAAGTTAGTGAATTTAGTTGCAGTCTGAAGTTGTAAAACTTTCTAATCCAATCCCCAAATAGTACAGTACACTTAGACAATATTTCCCTATCTAAAACAACTCTCAAAGACATTGATGAAAATCGGACAGTTCCATGCGCCCACCCTGCCTAAAAATGGGGGGCTCGAATTTTTGACAATGTGGACCTTTTACTAAGATTCCCGGGGTACGTTCAGGGCTATGAATTGTGCATTCGACGAATTTTTGCAGTTCCTGCCTTTTTAGTGGGATTTTGTCTCGTTTTTTACTTTTTTGGGAGTGTTTGTATCTTTGAGTTGGACCTTACTGCCTACGTCACGAAATGGGGGTCGTTCGAACGTCAAATCTATCAGGAAACAAATCATCTGAAAACAGTTTCACGAAACCAAAACATCCTGTGCACAGTGGTGAAAAGATACACTGGACCAGTTAGCAGGGGGACCAGATGTACACTGAGAGTACACAAAAAGCTGACCTGGTCCGTCACGAGACCAAGAGTACACCTGTGGTTATTATCCCTATAAAAATAGTCGGTCTGTCGCGGGACCAAACAGTACTGGCTGAGATAAATAGTTTTACAAAGCACACCTTGGTAAAAAAATCACAAGACTAGTTCGCCGAGGGACCAGAAGTACACTGAAACTCAACATCTACACAAATCAAGCTGGCCTGGTCTGTCGCGAGACCTAAAGTGTACTATGCAAAAAATTTTAATTGAAAACTTCTCTCTAAAATTTTAATCCCCAGTGGTTACTCATACGTTAGTCCTATCCTTCTGTTGTCTAGACTGTCGAGGAATTTGTATATCGGATCCAGTGATTTGCTCGTCTTGGAACCATTCTACCCAGATATCTTCGATGTTTGTTCCCAACGCTTGCACTTCGTCAACTGCTGTGTCAATGAGCTAGTAAGCCTCTACAATGTCAGCATCTCGTTTCGCAGCTCAGTTCACACTAAGACCCTTGAGGTTGTCAAGTCCATTCAAAAGACTTACATGCACAACTAAATTTGATCCGTTCATCATGGGCTACTTCAAACCTTGACGAAGCATCCCAGGACCTATTTGCATCTCTTGCAATTTTCGAAATAAACGTCCCAATGTCTGAACGCTTGAAACCCGAAGTACTAATATCAAATAAATGCCCATGGGCATGAGCGTTTCATCGGGTGAGCCTTTATGCGGAAATTCCCAGTATAGAAGACGGCAGTGTGCTTATTGCAGGTAGACAGGTGTTGAGGTCGGAACTAGGGCTCCTTAGGAGGCCTGTTGAACATCGCACGAGTCCCGCAAAACTTTGTTGTGAAAGAACAGCCTCCCCGCAATTTCTGGTACTGTACACTTTTCGCGAATGCGGTCACTTTCTCAATGTGAGTGCCCCCTTGGTCATTCCTTGTATAGACATAACTTGTTATAGAGTGTGTCTTCAAACGGACTCGCGACCGACCACGGCGCCCGCCACAATAGCAATTCTTCGGAAAAAGAATTATTTTCAAAAATATTACATGTACATGTACACAATATTACATGTACATGTACACTGTATAATATTGCGCAAGACAACTTTACTATACATCAGTTACAAACGTGTGGAGTGTAATAGAATGGCAAGGCATTACAGACGAGGTAAAAACGTTGCACGTCAATTCGCTTGAATATCAGGGTTGCGGCACCACAGTATTTCCCCTAATCAAATCAAAATATATCTTAGAGTAAAGAAGCTAGTTACCTAAAGAAATCAGCTATAGAACTGCTCTTTCAGCGGTGAATCCATCTAAAATGCTTGGCTACTTCAGAAGTGTCGACCGAAGCGCGCGCACAATAAATCCCCGCGCGTTTTGCCGATGAGCCACAATACAAAAAACTATATTTTCAGAGTGAACCTCCCCCTCAATTTTTTCCAAGTTGGTTTACTTGGGGTTTACACACGCTGACAGTGCCGTTTTTGTTTTGCTGGAGACGCTTTTGTTTTTTTTTTTTTAATTTTTGGGTCCTGGCCCGAGGGGGGGGTTTAAACCCCCTGAACCCCCCCGTAGATCCGCCACTGCACAATTCAAATGACAATAAATGCACTGTTTACTGAGTGAAGAACACGATTAGCGGTTTACATTCACAAACAGGAGATCAAAAGCAATTAAGTCTTCTGATCAAATTAAACGCATCGCTCATTAACTTCCGTGATATTTTTAGTTTCCAGTTATATTGCGCAATAAATTTCGTTCTCCAGGTAACTAAACTGAGACTTTTGTTTGCATACGAAGCACGTGATGCCTCACGCGCGGTCTTTGAAAAAACATGTAAACCGTGAAGTAAGCACGGGCGCAGAATTTGATGTACAGGAACTGAATTTGAACTCCCCGCGTTGTACTGAAGACCGAGTACATGTTTCTAGGGTACCCTGTGAATCATTGTCCCCCAGACACCTGAAATTGTGCTACGCGAGTTTTAACAAGAGATTTTTAACAGCCACAAAAGCAGTGTACCAGAGACTCCGGAACCTCACCCGTTCAAAATTCATACCTTCAAAACATAACTCCAAAATGGTGTTCCCCAAATGAAACTGGACGATAAAGGTACCTTAGGGCCAGTACAGATCGGTCGGATAAGTAAGAGCTGAGCTGCCCGTCTCAAGCTGACCAGCGGCTAGCCTAGTTAATCGAATTCGTACTTTCACACCTTCAGTCGGCGTGAGCTACCGGTATATAGTTCGTGAGACACACAGTCCAACTCTCAGGTATGAGTTGCGCTGGCCGGTCTCATTTTCAAACTCCGTGAAATTTTGTTGAAACAGGGTTACCTCCCGGGAGGTTTGCATCCCCCTTATGTCAGGCATGAGGGTGAAATTGGTGGCATCCGGATAATTGTGGAGTTGGCCATAAGAAAGGGGTAGGGGCAACATTTTGACGAAAACGAAATGGTTCATGTGCCCCTTCACCCCAATAATTTTACCTTCCTACGGGCCTGTTTGGCCACCGACGCAATTTCTGTATCTATTTCGTACTTGGGTTACTAACCTCCCAGCGCCTGGAGTGTTTAAGAATGAACTGTTGACCTACTTCAAAGCGGACCACAATGCACCAGCTTGACCCACTTGATATGTTGGCTACGCTCGTCACCTAGTTGGAATCGATGCATTGGAAATCGTTTGGAAAAATGTTTTTGTGACAAGTAAGTTAACTACCCACTGCAAATTCAGATGACATTGCTCGTGAATGTTGAAACTCGAACATGGCTAAGGAATGTTTTGGTCATATTGATCCAAAACAAGTTTGCTTCAAGATGCTGCAGAGGACTTAGGACATACAGGTATGGGCGTAAAAAAACAAAACTGCCAATAGGAGGCGCCACAGTAGTCGAAGTCGTCGGAAAATCATTGCCAATCGTCCTCTTTATAGTAAGAACATACATGACAATTTTCACAATCATCCTTAGAGTGGTTTGGTTGACGGAGAGACGGACGCCAAAAACAGACATGAAAACAATAAAATGGCATCTAGGTGGCGCAAAATACCTCAAATCCATACGAAAACGGGAGGACAGCGTCACCTCATTAATAGATGCCAATGGTGCCAAATTTTATAGAAATCCGTTGAGGACTTTGAAGATACAGAGGTAAACGTAAAAAACTAAAATTGCCAAGAGGGGGCAAACCCGTAGTCTGATCTGTCCGAAAGTCGTTGTCGTCCGTTGTCAACTTCATATAAATACACTTGCTAAATTTGATAAAGACCCTGTAGAGCGTTTAGAAGATACAGCCATGGGCGCAAAAAAAAAACTGCCACTAGGAGGCGCTACAGTAGTCATAGTCTTCAGAAATTCATCGTCAACCGTCCTCTTCATAGTAAAAATATACATGCCAATTTTCATAATCATCCTTAGAGTGGTTTGGTTGATAGAGGGGTGGACGCCAAAAAAACGGACTCGAAAATAGTAAAAATGCCCACTAGATGACGCAAAATGCCTCGAACCCCTCTGAAAACGAGGGGATAGCGTCACCTCATAAATAGATGTCTATGAACATCGGTTGACGACCTTTGAAGATACAGAGGCAAACGTAAAAAACTAAAATTGCCACTATGGGGCACAGCGGTATTCGAGTCAGTCCGGAATTAGTCGCTCTCTGTCATCAACCCCATAGGAGCACACCCGCCAAATTTCAGTAAGATCCTGCAAGGGGTATAGGAGATACATCGCCGCGGACGCCGGACAGAGATGACGGTAATATGCACCCACATATAAATATGATGGCACATAAAAATTGTTCGTAGTCCGCCATTACCCTCTGACACAGCGCCATCTATCCTGAATAGTGGCCCTGTGGAAACTACCCTATGACACAGCGCCACCTATACTGAGCAGTGGCCAGTGGAAACATAATGAACGACACACGGAATTCCGTGTGTGGGCATCAATGCGCATGCTTGGTTGGAAGTTTATGGATCACATCACCACTTGCACACGCCTTCATGGCACTGTACTTGTTTGGGCTTAGCTACGGGAGCGGGGTTCCATTGATTTTGTTAGCTTCGGTCACTGTCCGCTTTAATAAATTGCATCTACCGGGTATTCAAGTCAATGGTTGTCGCCATACTACGTAACAGTACAGTGAAAGGGGTTTCCCAGTTTTCAACCAATGGGAATGATTGAATGTTATGACGCCGGTTTCATTACTTTAACCAATGAGAAGTCATGACAAACATCAATCCACAGTACTACCTTTGGAGGCACTGAACAGTTCTCACAGTGGTTTGCCGGTCAGAACACACGTCAATGCACTGTTCACCCTTTCTTCACTGTCAAAAACTGCATGCAAATAAAGAAAAGTTTTGAGTCATTTCACATCACAAGCCCTACAGATGAGCACAGAAACTTTATTCCCTCTTGCATTTTGACCCTTTCACTCCCAGTGGAAACCAAGTCAGACTAAGAAAAATAAGTATCCATCCACAAATAAATAGCCTTGTGTGATAGAAATAATTTTAGAGTGGTAAAATTTAGCTGAAATAAACGTTTTTGCATGAATAAAGTCAAAATAATGATAAAAAATGAAAAAAGAAGAAAGTGGAAATCAAATAAGAGGAAATCGAAACCAAAACAGGAAATCCTCTGAAGAAGAAAATTCCAAGCCTTGACAAGCGAGACTCTTAAGGTACGGCTCCATTCAATCAGCGATTTCTCGGCAAAGTTAGACCGCAAACCCGACAATGACACTGGTCACTCTTTATAAGTGCCGACCTGTTACCCTTCAGGATGCCATCCCGCCACACCATCCAACTTCTCGACACACGGCTACATTGACATGTATTATCATATACTATTGTAATTTCCCATGCGACATAGCCCTATTTTGGCGCTCGATTAAAAAGAAAAAACGGTACGATTTGGGTTTTTTGCGGAATCCGCAATTTGCCATTCAACTACAAAAAACAACAAAAAACGCTGTCGGGTATTTTGGGTGTTACAGCTCCCATTCGACAAAAAACACTGTTGGTATGTCGTTGTGTGTTGCGGCGAACATATCAACCTTACGTTTTGGCTTAGACCTAGGCGTCGAGCTCTTTATTCTGGAGTCCCTCTTTTCAATCCTGTTGTTCCGTTTTTTCGTTCTTGAATGTTGACCATGACAACTGTGCAACAGGTGTTCAAAATAACATCTCTTTTTATTAAAATCATTGTTTCCAGAGTCCACTTTCTTTGGTAATAGAACAGTCGTAAAAATGTGTTCCAGTGACTCTTGTTTACGGTAACACACACTACAATGTATCACGATCACTAACTTTTACTTCCTGAAGAAAAGTGTTTATTTCAGTCTAAACTTTCATGAAAAGTCATGCCATCAGTGTGATGAGCACAGTACATTCTATGTCACGTGATAGATGTTTGCACATTTTTCATCTATCAGGAAACCTTTATCTGCCAATTTTCAGATAGATACTTGGAGTAGTTCATGGCATTTTTTGAAAATATCGCTGCATTCTGAATTTTTATTGAATAATTGTATCAAAAGGTTCAATTATAATAAATAAAGATGTATAATTTTGGATAAATGCCTGACTAAACTATCCACAGCAAGTGTGAGGGACCCATTTCTACAATCGTTGACCTTATAAGGTAGAAATCTCTTTAAACATTGAAATTATCTCCCTGTTGCTTTGATTAGTCACTTGTATAAACTCTCTGGTTCATTTCCTTTTTATGTTACTACTGCTGTTTTTTCGCAGTTTGGAAACTTTCGGTTTTTAGAATTAAAAAATGAACCAGTCAGGTAAGCGAAATGATAATTACTTGGAAAGAGGAAAATTCCAAGCCCTGAGTTATCCAACTGTGAAATTCCGGAAGAGCTACTTTCAATATTTCACATGTTACGTAACTACCGTTATTTCCCATTAACATTCCGGCAACGTGACCATGAATTACGACAACTATTTTACTGCAGCGAACTTGAAAGTTCTTTAGTGTCTAGAGTAATGTCATCTCTACACTGGTGTAACTAGTCATAAAGTACAAAATGAAACGCTGAACAAGAGTTATAAAAACAAAGAACAGAAATGGTACGCCAATAGTCGAAGGTAGGGGTAGGAATCTGGAGACCGAGACAAGCATACCTAACACTTATAAGTCAGGGCCTCCCCGAGAAACTTTAATAAGGCATAGCAAAAGTGCATGAGCCGAAAATATAAGTAAATGACGATTCTACACGTTCATGGAATTCCTGAATACTAAAAACAGCCTTGTGAGCAAAAATGGGAGACAGACAACTGCAAGGTCAATACAAGTTTTTAAGCAGTAAGAAACCAGCGACTACCAATGTCCAGTAAGTCAACGTAGGACCAACACCGGCGTTGATGACACAGTCAAAGGATGCCTGTTTAAAGACCATGGAGAAGACTAGCTTAGCACTTTCCACAATCAGTCCACGGGCACTCGCACCACAGCTCTCGCCGGCAACATTTCCCGCGCAACCGATATAGTCGTTGGTGTACCTAGAATTAATGAAGATTCGCCATTGACTTAAACGAGCACCTCTGTAAGTAATGATTGCAAGAATAGTGAAGCGGTTGCAAAACCACATTCCATGACAAAAAAAAATATTTCAAACCATTTGCCGTTATGACATTGCTTTCAAAGTGTTAGTTAGTCAAATAGGGGGTGATTTCAGGCCTTCGAGAGAACTTACAGTCCGTTATATAAGCTCGGGACCAGATTCTTTAAGTTGGCTTGCCACGACGTGTCATTCAACACACCGAGCACAATCTCAAGGAATAAACAGCTCCAAGTTCTTTGAAAACCCGAAACCCCTTCTCATCCGGGTAATAAAGTAGTCTAACACTAACGTTATAGTGGTAAGTGGTCTAAATCAAATGTTCGTTTTTGGGCGGAACCCCGGTATCGCCATGTTTTAAGCACGCCCTCAGCATGCGCGCAACCCAGGAAAGAGGGGGGAGGAGGCTCGAACGAGCCCCACATTTGACGAAGTGGGCAAAAAGGTCCGCCTCAGAGAAACAAAAAACTCCGTAAAATGTGTAAAATGAGACAAAAGACCACTAAAAATGCAGGAACTACCAAAATTGGAGCCCCGTATTTTTAGGCTGGGTACGCGCATGCTTCAAATATTAATTACAACTCGATTACTGAGATGTCAGAGGGTTTATTTTAGTTAAAAGTTGATAAAAACCAGTTTTGAGTAACATTTCCAGTATGGAGGGTGTAGTTTCATTATAACAGACCAAGTGATGTGTGGAAGAAAAAAATGCACTGTGTAAATTCGACCGTTCACTTTATACCTGCAGAGTTTATTTAATTTCTCCCGTGCGGAGCCATATGAAAATTTCAGCGACTGACTCTGCTCGCCATATTTGTCCAGGCACACTTGCAATTGGTCTTCCAGTTCCTTTTTAAACAGGCATTCGTTGTTCTCAATGTAGACTAAAATAAAAAGCAAAAGAAATAATTCGCCAATTAAAATGCATGCTTGTTTTCAAAAATAAAGTGTCGCAAATTTTAATTGGCTATTGTGCTATATAGTGTACGACATACCACGGTAATAATCAATAATCAATAATCTAAAATTTAGTCAAAAAATAATGCAGCATTTGCCACTTAATCGACTTTAAACGTGAAATCAAGATAAGTGCTAATTAAGCTAATTAAAGGCGACTAGCCACGATAACATCGCTTTCAACGTTCAACCGGAATTGAGGCATGACTTGCGACTAGATTAAAGCAGTCCAATTTTGCATAAGCTGGTCAGCCATCTAGCTGTTTGATGACTATCTTCAAAATACAGCGAGGTACCACTGTATGTTGAGCTCCGTTAAACCCCGAAATTTCACACACCCCGGGTAGTTCTGCTAGTCACCTTGTCGTAAAACTTATATCAAAATGGAGAGCTAACGACCGGTGGGGTGCATGGAAAATATGGGAGTCAACCGACTCTCACCTTGCCCGTTGCAGCCGCTTAGGTGAAAAACAATCTAATAAACGTTATTTTCTGGCATTATTCTCCGCCTTTTGTAGCAAAGAAAAGTCTCTCTTCGTTTTCAAAACAGTCCGTTCGTGACACGCGGCAGCAAAGTTTCTTCTGAAATTCGGTTTGCTGGTATTAAAATACTAAGAACTTGTAACGAAATGAAACGCAACCTCGTGGAAGAGAAGAACAGTTGATTGACGAATCGGGAAAAAAGAAACTGGCCAACAGGTGACCAGTGCTGTAGTGGTAAAATGAGACGTAAGTAGGCGCCCAAAACCCACCGTATCACCTTGAGCACTGAATGTAACTTACGGTGCGTAGATGCTACGTTCAACTGCCAAAAGTTGGTTGGCTGCGCCTACGTGCGCCTACGCCCCACTACAGCACTGCAGGTGACGCAATATTTCACGGCAACGAAAGCCCATGTAAAAGATCGCACCAGAATTTTAGCAGCCAAATAAAGGTAGGACGCTAATTTTCCAACACCGCTAAATAATTCGGTCTACTCTAGGAAGAGTGTAGTTTTTAATGACACTAATTTTGAGTCAGATTTCATTTGATCGTTTTTTACCTACATCGGCTGTATATTTAGTATACAGCTTTGCACCAAGGCAGCTCTGTGGTTTTCTGGAGCGTTTTTATCATGTAAATCTTCATAATCATCTTCTTAGGGACGGCAAATAAAGTTCAATCATTTTAAGGTGAATTTAGAAACCGATTGTGTCGGGATAAGTGGCGTAGTTTGATTTTGATTTCCCGACAACTGAAACCAAGAGGAAATGCAAACACAACTTAATTTATCCGTGACGACGTGTCTAATATGCAGACAATTATGAGTCGTTACTGAACTTTGAGATGAAATGGCAACGTTTCGCCAACGTCTGCTGTTTTTTTAAGACCGTGCGACATTTGGCGGATTAGGTTGGAGTTGAGAAAATCGGCGAGAAACTCAAGTCAGAATCCTGGCCCAGGTGTGCGATAGGTGGACCCTCAAGACTCCTCTTAGGTTCAAAGAAGGATTTCCAATTCTTTCATATGTACACTCCACGACTCCCCGTTCAAACCAATTTTATCCTTGTCAAGGATTAGTACATTATCAAGGACAAAGCTGTGACCAGATTCCTGGAACTGGGAAAATACGGCAAAGTCATAAGTGTCACCGTAATTAGGCCGACGATGTTGTGACAACCTTGTTCTGAAGGGCGGCTTAGTTTCCTCTACATAAGTTTCAGAGCACTCTCCACATTGTATTCCATAGACCGTATTAGCTATCTTTTCCTTAGGTTGTTTATCCTTGGGGTGCAAGAGTTTTTGTCTCAAAGTGCGAGCAGGTTTGAAAGACGTGGCGATATCAAATGTCTTGAACACAGATCATAATTGTTCCGAAAGTCTTTCGATGTTGTTTGTTTCCAATCTGGGTATTATACCAGGGGCGGATCCAGGATTTTGAGTTAGGGAGAGCCACAGCAGATTATTAGCCAGGATTTTGCCCGTCAGACATTCGCAGCCCCCAACTGCCACATGGGATCTGGGAGAATTTTAGGGGGAGCCGTGGCCCCCTTGGCCCCCCTCTAAATCCGCCACTGTATACTGGTAACCTTGCTAAAGACCTAACATGGCCGGTATCCGCACCTTTCTAGAGAGTCACGAATGTTGTGTTTCTCTAATGTCCTGTCATTGTCGTCAAATACAATCAGATCCGCACGGCGATGTAAGTTACGAAGAACACAAAGTTTGTGCTCAATCGGATGATGAGAGCTAACTATCACACACCTGGGACAAGAAGATTCTGCCAAAGTTTCCTGCCGATTTTCTCAACTTCGACCTAATCCACCAGAGGTCGCACAGGCTTGAAAAAGCTAGCAGACGCTGGCGAAACGTTGTCATTTCATCTCGAGTAAGTTCAGTAAGGCCTCATAATTTTCTGCATATTATACTCGTACTGGATGAGTCATAACATACATCGATTTACCGGTGTTTAAATTCCATGAACACGACAAAGAACGTAATTAATTAGTGTTTTTAAGTGCTTTAGTGTAGTATCCATTTAATTACTTGTTTCTTCACAAAATTATCACCCAAATCGTGACAATTCACAATCCTGGTATAAGCTGGTAGTAACCACAGTGAAGAGAATTAGTCTTGCTGAGTCAGGGAATTTAATTACTGCCCTTCGTTTTTGTAGCCTAACTCGAATAACTCACTATCAAATCCGTCTCCACAGAGGTAGTCGAACAGTGTTGTGATACTGTCCAGTTCGTATCGTTCTTTTTGAGTACAGTAGCCACGGATTTCGTTCAAGCAGCTCTTCGCTTCCTCGAACTCTCTGTCGACAAAAACCAATGTAAAATAAGACGATGAGCCTGTCGTGTGTAGCGTGTCTTTGGACGCAGCACACTACAAGCCCTTTGGCAAAACAACACTTAAGCGGCATCGCTGAACTACGAGCAGCAATGGAAAGTATTCGTAAAAAAAGATTGCAGTTGTACCCGATTCATCGAGTACTGGCTTCTCCAACTGACATCCGTTCTCGGAACCAAACTATGTCAAGCCATATTGATTTCAGAACATAAATTAAGGAAACCCGTCATAGCATCCATGTTTATTTAGTAATTAATCGCCAGACCTATTACAGAAGCATACACGTTAAGCTAAGTTTAGTTGAGACGTAATGAACGTTGTGCAGCTAGTCAATTTTAGTGGAAAATATTAAGTGGTCTAATTGAGTCTTGTACGTTACCGAAGACGGGAGCATAACACTGAAAACTAAATTACATCCTTTTGAGTTATTCTAAATTCAACTTCTGTACAAAACAATAGGAATTTTTAAATTACCTTTATCTTAAAAAATCCAATCTACACTGGCAAAGTCTTCCATACTTTCGTCTGAAAACATGACCAAACTCGGCGTTTGTTGATGTTTTGGTGAGTTTGACAACAGCCGTCTAGCTAATTCTGGCAAACTGGTCGCGTTTGGCAACACGTCTGCACCTGCAAAGTCGATCAAACTCTAATTTGGCCGAGTTTGCAAACAGAACGTTTGCCGGAGTTGGACGCGAAAAAAGATATGCACGTCAGGTGAATCACTCACTTACCTGCAGACATTTCTAAACTCTCCTGGTGTGTAGCTGGGAATCTGTCCTCCCTGAGCGGCGGTCGCCACGCTCATCATGTCACCAAGGCATGTCTTCACCGAAGACTCGGAACAGTCATCGTAACTTGCAGCCGACGCCAGGCTTACAGTCACTGCAATGTGAACGTTGCGAGAAATGGAGTTAGAAGGAAGAAACTTTAAACAAAAGACATCGGCTTAAAATGACTGAATGTTGTAAACTTACTAGAAATTTCCTAACGCCAAAACCTTCGTAAACATGTTGACGGCGATGTTCTTTGACCGGCATGAGCTAATATAGAGATACGTGCAAAAGAGCGTCATCCTGTTAATTGTTTTCGAGACTGGATACCCCACATTTGCAGGGTGTTTCTCATTCACGACGTCAGCCGAGTTTATACAATTTCACATGCACTAAAACATAGACATTTCATGTATGCGCAGGAAACTTCACAAGGAGCGCACAGTGTATAAAGTGTTACACTCTGGACCGCTTTGTCAAGTAACAGATGGTATTTCATCCTAAGTCAGGTATTCGACCAGGGGCATTACTACGGAGAGAAAATATATATATAGTCAGTGCCAAATTAACGATTTGCGAAGCCCTAAGCTATCAAAAGTCTGGGGGCTTTCACCGACTAATCTGAGGTATTATGTGGACCTATGTAGTTCAGTTCTTGCAATATTAAACGGAATAAAATAAACAATTTGAAAGTTGAAATGACCGGTAAAGTTCTCAGTTTTAACTAGCGAGCACTTTTCCGAAAGCACACAATTAGCTCATGAGCGTTAAACGTAACACGGCAGTCTATTTGCTCTTTTTACGATTATGCGAAGTTCTGTTCAGTTGATTTTAGCGCGGAAAACTCTCCAATTTTATCTTTGTAATCAAGACTTCTTAACGGTTTCCTCTCTATGCACATCATAACTAACACACATAGTTTTCCTGTAACATCGTTGATCTAAGTACACTTTTTATTCGTTTAATTTTTGAAAATGGACTCTCTCAAGAGCAATTAGTGAACATGAGACACAAAAACATTTCTGACACAGATTCTACGTTTGGAAACGCTGACTTAATTCGATCTCTGCAGATTATTTGATAAAAGCCCTTGAAATCTTTTTGGCCATCGCATGTGCGATTTTATTCCATCTATTGGGCAGTCTGTACCATACCCTTGACAAAGAGCGCATAGCTCGAATAGTGGGGAATATTTTAATATATTTTAGTACCGACGCTCGTCGTTTTATTTTTACATAACTATTTTTACTACTTTATAGGGCTATTCTGTTTCATGTAAGCACGGATATGCTGCACTTCAATAATTCCACAAGGAGCAGAATTTCACCAATTGGAAAAGCCGCTTTTGTTTCATTTTTTATGCCACGATTAACATTGAAAACGCCAACATCTAGACCTCATTATGAAGCCACACAAAGCTTGTTAGGTCAAGCTGAAATCGTAAACCGAAGTGGAATAAATCATGATAGCATGGACATTTTCAATATTCAGAGGATAGGAGTGGTTAGGTTTACTATTGCCCAGATCAGAACTTGAGATAACTTTGCCTCTTCCACCTAACACCTATCCCCACGTTAGCTGTTGCCCCCAACCGCAGCTATATCTACGTTGCTGCCGCTCCCCTCACAGCTCCAGCTACGACACTGGCACAGTTAGGGGATTCGGTTCCCCTCCCCGAGGACACGACCAGAAAACCCAGTGGACATGACGTTTTAGGTACTACGTGGACATTTTCCCTTCAAAAATTGTGGTTGAGCCTCCCTTACGACACCCGTGATCAGCTAGTGGCTACACGTACTCTGGCCATACTATTCCGGAAAACCTACTCGCAACAACAAAGCCAAAACACTCGGCATCGGAGCCGATGGCTTTAGTGAGTGGACTGAAGGCAACTCGCTACGAACCTCTCCAAAAACGGAGTCCTTGTTTTGAAATTAACGTAAGAACACCAGTAGCCTAATAAAGAGCACCATTAAAATGGTTGATTATCAAGCGATCTGGTAATGCAAACGCAGGTCCCCCATTTTACAGAGGCTGTTGTAAGTAATGAATAAACGGGTATGGTGATGATTATTGGAAATCGACGGTGAAGTCTAAAATCTCAGTGTTCGTCAGTAAACTGATGTGTTTGACGTGGTTTGGCCTTGTGCGGACGAATACTCTAGGGAAGTCGCTTAATTATAAAAATTCTAGAACCATAAGGTGGTAGGACAGAAGTGATCAGACAGTTATAATTTTTTTTATTCTGCGTGGTGTCGTCACCTACACCAGATAAAATCCAAGTCTTCAATGCGACTTTAACACCCATGTGGTATTGGCCTCACTTACCGCCTAATTTCAGAAAGTAAGACTCAGGGTGTGTATTCGGGAAAACCATTTTTAAATGCTTAGTACCCCAAACAGTATGCCCCGGGACATTTTAGGAAACGGGGACATTCGTAAAAACTGAACACGCATGACAAATCAGGTCGTGATGGGTGTTTGCCCCGGCGATGCCGCTCCGGTTTACAAACCTTGCAGCAGTTACCCGTGGTGACCTGGTGAAGCCCGGAGTCCATTCCCGGGGTATGATAGAAACAGTAAAGACGAGTAACGTTCTCCGGTAGTGGCTTGTAATGGGAACTGTAAGGGAAGCCACAGTCCTTCGAAAGGGCGTCACTCTGAAAGGGTTCACTTCATACTGAGATTCACAAGTACACTCTCTTAAGGTTTTGCGCGATTGGACACTGAAAAGACTCAACACAAACTTGTTTATTGACTTTTAATCCAATTCTATATTAAATCCAACCTTTGATGGGATAAAGCACCAGCAAAAAAGGTCATGGGGAATGACTTTTTCTTCTTGAGCTCCCATTGATCTTGCTTCCTCAGTCACTATAAATGGTTCGTCGTGTTTACTTTTTATAAGCGTAAGTGTCTTCAATATTTCAAAAGCGGCGCATCCTCGTCAAAATACAGGAATCAGCAGCTAGTCCCTCCGCACTGGATACGGCTAACGCCAGTTAACCTAGGCAACACCTCCGTTGGCTTGCCTGCAGTTTTCAGGGTGATCGATATAACCCACAAGGTATCGGTCATTACTGTACGTACATGTCAGACATGTTGCATAACACGAGCTGGGCATTTTACAATCAGTGTGCATAAACCTCATATGTATTGGTCTGAGCTGTGCTAAGTTATAACTGACCTGAGGTAAGAACAAAGCATTCGCAGTAACGTGTAGGTCTGTGCAGGTCAGCATGGTTCCGACCTATATTGAACACCATGTCGATCGTGGGTGAGATGGCGATTCAATTAAAGCTCTTTTAAATTCTTTGGGGTGACCACTACTTTCAATTTTAAGCAAGGCATAACTTCAGCTGTTTTGATATTTCATGAGCGGCGCAGCAGTGAAAAAAGTGGAAGACTATAGCCTCCCAGCCCCCTTCTGTGGTACACCGCGCATAGACCATGGGCATCGGAGCACTGACAAAAGTGGGGGGGGGGGCTATAGCCCCTCCCCAGCCCCATATGGTGCACCGCCTATGCAATTATACAGCAGTTTGTTCTGGTGTTGGTTTAGTCACTTAAGTGAGCAGGGATTTGGTCCGGAATTCAAATAGCCAATAGGCCAACACGGGAAACGGGGACGGCACGACATACTGAATTAACTAAAATCGCACTTTCACATTTATTACCTGCACATAAACTTTCAAGCAAATTTTCGAAAACATTTTGCTCGCTCTTAAGTAGGTCACGACACTTACCTGATAAGATGATGTACAACGTGATGTACCCCATATCTGTGACCAAGTAAATGATCGACTTCACTGGTGACTGGCGGCAGGCAGTTGTCAGTCAAATATGTGATCATTCTCACAGTATGTGATTGGTTGTTGGTGCGGGGTCAATAGGTCAGGTCCATGGGTTGGTTTTGGGTCTAGCCGGCCTCATGCAAGCCACACTGCATCCGTATGAAGTCAATGATGCTGTTGCCATCCAGCCAGCGTCTCATCAAAGAAGAAAAACGCCATCGCCTTCCAGCCAGTTCCACGCCGATCGTTCCACGTCCACACAAAGTACAGCGAGGACAGAAGGCGAGATTATCCGATCTTGCGAAGCTGTCCGAGGTCTTCGCCCTTATCTCTCTAGTCGTGGGCTGTAACCGTGAGCTAGATAAGGTCTCCGTGACGGGAAAAAAAGTGACCGACGATTAAACCTTATCACTGGTACTGGCCTCCATTCTAACTCGCATATCAAAAAGCAGGCTTTGTCAACTAGTAAGAGTGTATATTTTCTGAAAGATAAAATATTATGGATTATAAAAATATATATTATATCTATATGTCATAATTATTGCATTAACACCTTTTTAAGTCGAAATTCTATTTTTAAGAAAGGTACATTCATAGCAAGATATAGACATTTACATCGCCCTGGGCGATAGTACACCTCCATAGTCATTTCAAGTGTGTTGCCTAACCAAAATAAGGCCTCAAGACTTGAACTGTCGACATCACGCCGGGTTACGAAAACAGATGAATGCAATCATAATTATTCATTGAATGATTAATTATTATTATTGCTTAAAGGTATTATTGCCATTCGAAAACGATATGAAAACCCATGAAAACCGCTGACTACTCGTTGGCTTTGAGCTTTCGGAAAGTATGCAACCGATATCTCATTTGCACATATATTTTTTTAAATTTATTACCGGTTTGCTCTCTTGAAGTCTCACTTCGATCAAATCACTCGCGAGATCTTACCTATCATGTTTTGTGGTTTACTTTGAAAAAATATCATTACCACCCGACCTATATTAGTGCCCTACCAAAACAGCCGAGACATTCTGTTCGAGATTAACAATTTGCTGTATTTATCAAGTATCCACTTGTTTCAATTATTCCAAACCAACTTGTTGGTGATGAACAGCGGAGGTACCAAACTGACTGGCACTACAAACAAATATCTATCCACTGGATTTTTGCTTGCTATTTGTTGTCCAAAAGGGATAAGAAATCCACGCCGTGTCGTGGTTTCATTATGATGTCGAATTATCAGCTCTGGTCGCCTGTAGCACTCACTGTAACCATGTCCAGTGCTGTAGTGGTAAAATTAGAGGTAAGTAGGCGCCCAAATCCAACCGTATCACCTTAAGCACTGAACGTAGCTTACGATGCGTAGGCGCTACGTTCAAATGCCAAAAGGTGGTTGGCTGCGCCTGCGTGCGCCTACGCCCCACTACAGCACTGACCATGTCTTATACGTAACAAGGTGTTTCATCGAAACTGAAACCCCGGTGTAGTAAAACAAGTATCCCGGAGTCGAAATCAGACTCCCGCACCTTCAAGACAACTAAGCAGCCCGACAAACACGAACCCCCGCGATCTTCAAAAACAGGAATCCCTTGGATCAGACAGGACAGCCGAGGACCGAAACACTACACCTGCACTTTCTGTCAAACATGGTTTATTCGGCTCAAGAAAAAAATACCTTTAAAGTGCCTTGTGTTTATATGACATGTATCAATTTCGCATTTTGATGAAAAAACAAATCTCCCTATTTTAAATTGTTGTTGTGATTTGTTGTTTAACTGTATGGTGAGAATTTTAGACAACTTATGAGTGATTGGCGTTCCATCGTTATTCTGTTGCTTAAGTTATGGTGCGATCTTTTTGCTCCTGCTTTCCGCGCCATGAAGTATTGCGTCACCTATTGGCCTGTTTCTTTTTTCCTCAATTCTTCGATCAACTGTTCTTCTTCCACGACGTTGTCTACATGTCACTACAAATTATCGGAACTGGTTTCATTTCGTTACACGTTTTTAGTACTAGCAAACCGATGAATTTTGGAACAGTGGTGCACCAAAGTAGAATGTGAATGCGTTGAGTTCAGAAATTCCGATTCCAAATTCCGTTTTTAAAGATCGATGAGGAGTTGAAGTACACTTTTTCGAGGGCAAAAACGGTGGAATTGGAGGTCTTTTGAGTAATCCATTTCAAAATCCAGAATAATATTGGTTGTGCAGGAAATAATGTACTTTCGACAAGTAAGTCGACAAACCCTAACATGAGGCCAGTTATAAAGATGTTTAAAAGAATCAATCACCAACAGCACTCAAAAGTCGAAATAATATTTTTGTTTTTTCATTCTTGAAAAACTTTTTGGAGAAAATATTGAATAATCTGAAATTATCTCAATATTGACCATGATAACAACGTGTTGACAGTATCGAACTGTTGAAATTCGACCTCAGACAAGTTTGCGCGATTTTTCCGATAAAAATCAAATAACAAAGTCAATATAGTATATGCTATGTTTTGTTATTGACAGTTTTGACAAGCAAATCAGGAAAACAAGTAGAGAGTATTTTAAGATGCTTTAACTCAAGGTTTGAGACTTTTAACTGACATCGTCTCAGAAAATTCGAAAATTGCCCGGGTTTCCTGTTCGATCCCCGGGCTCGGGGTTCCTCTTTTAAAGGTCGAGGTTCCTGTTTTTCGGGCTCATTAGCTTATTTGAAGGTGCGGGATTGTTTTACACCGGGATTCCAATTTCGATGGAACACTCTGCATAGGTAAACCTAAAAATACGTTTAGTATCAGATAGATATGTGTCTGTACTTGTACAGCAGGATTTTATTCATAGTTGGACACATTGCCTGGTAACTCTCACCAAATATATGACACCACAACGTCCTATACAACGTCACAGGCGCCACTCTTCTCGACCAATGACATACCGTACAATGCCGCCATCTATACCACTATCCGCTCAACATCCTGTTACACTTGTTTCACTCGACTTTACATGATGTATGTTTTTTCCGTATATATGCATTTTGGCCTATGCTGTTAAAAATCTGCATACACTCTTCATTACCTCAGTATTAAATTACTTTCGTCGATTGGTTTATTATACAGGTTGGCTACTTATTAAACTGATAGTTCTTTTATTGTATCTAGCCTCAACCACGGATCGACGGACGTGCAAGTTGCTTGGTTGTTTGGTTGCTTGCTTACGACTGAATGGTGCTTATGTACCTACTAGAACGGACAGACGTTCTGAACTCATTTTTCACTTGTGGCTGAGGTTAGACACCTACGACAGGAGACAGTTTTTTGTTTTTGTTTAGTTTTAGGGTTCACCGAAACCGTTGAACAATGTTTTATAATGCAGGTAACTAGTAATTAACCGAACATTGAAAAAATAACTGCTTTTCAAAGTTGTTACTGCAGCTCAGGCTGCTGCGAGACGTGATAACTCATAGTAGGCATGCATGAACTCACAAGTCCAGTTTTCAAAATTAGTCGTAGCAAACTGAACCCAGTTTTGGCCTAGTATTAAATAAAATAAAATTTACTAGTCAATGATGCATCAACAGTAGACAGAACCGCTAGGATTGGTGGAAATCATCAAAACAGGGTTTATTATCATTTTAATCAAAAACTTGTTCCTCAGTTAATTTAGTGAAACTTTGCATTAGACCTAAGTATCTCAGTTTTGTGTGGACTTGAACACTGATCTTGTTTTAGTTCTGAAAACTTCATAGTTTGTCACTGAAAACTCAGGCTTGCAGTTTTAGAAATCATGTTTTAAAATATCAAGTTTGTTCCAAAAATTTTCAAAATACGTAGGCCTAACGATACGAACTGATCGGGGTGTCCTCGTTGACTTAATTTTATTCCGGTTTATGTTTCAAAGTGTTTATTTGGTTTTAACTTAATAGATAGACATCTTGCAGGGTTTCTTTATCTGTTTTCTTTCAAAAACACAATCGTCGAGACATTAGCTGACTGTTACTGTTATTAGCCAAGGCCGAAGTCGGACGCTTTATTGGCCGAAGATCGGAAATATCACAAATCGCGCCCTCATGCGAGCGTCAGGTGTCATGTGATATGTCACGGGACACGCTTGTACAAAATAAGTAGAAAAACTACAAAAGTATTTTATAAAATTATCAATATTTTTAAAGTATATTCTAATTTTGCACATTGAAAAATATTAATAATATTATAATAGGAATATTTTTAGGTATATAACTCTATTTTATGTATTAGTGGCTTTTTATTTTGTTTCTTTTGTTTCATTCAATTTTCTATGCTGTGCACCTTGTCATGTGATAAACTTTTGTTTGCGAAGTTTTGTTGAATCATAGGTTGAATAAGACCTCAATCGACCAGGGAGATTTCTTGCTGTTGGACGCTTTATCTTTGCTAAAGGTTTGCGTATTTTGTGTTCGCCTTTGATTCCAGACTACTTTATCTGTACGTGTCATTTTTGCCAGTATTGTGACGTTCTGTGTGAGTGCACTGCCACGCACTTGTTTCGTCATTCGTGAGTTGTGACCCCAGTCCGAAGGCGGAGTCTATCTCTATCTCTCTAAGTCTAAGGTCACTTCACACTTGCAAACTTGTTCTGAAATCATGTTAGTTTACCAGTTACCCAGATTAAGAAGTTTCACTTCTGAAGTGGACTATTGTTTTAAATTCTTAATTATGTTGTATACTGGGGAACCCAATGTTCGTCCGCCTAAGCATTAGGCAATGACCATCGCCTCTGTTGGCCCGAAGCAGAGGCGATGTAGAGGCTATAGGCGCTCTGTATGCCGGAAGCTTTTCGGCGAATTATGCCTCGCACCGACTAAACCATCAAAGTCACGTTGTTACAAATACCTTTTGCGCATAGAGGAACACCTTAGGAGGTTGTCGATGTGTTTAATTCCTTCCAACTCGAACAAATACTCCCGTTATGAAACTTTTTCTTCGAGCAGTCCCTATTTCAGTTCCCAAAATCGTGAACTCAACTTTTT
>NMRA01000270.1:25392-41482 GCA_002633005.1 Phoronis australis
GATACATTGCATAAACAAACCCTGGATCATGTTTTGTGTCCCGTCGGAAGAAAATTTAAATTCGAAAACATCTTCTGAAAACGCACAAAAAAGTGTATTAGTAAAATCTACTGATTTTTAAGTGGTTTTAAAAAACAATCGGTAAACTCACCGATTTTTGTCTCATTACTTTGATACGTGTCTCTTCCGATAAGTTAGTACCTAACGTGCAGACGAGCACTCCAAATTGGAACGCTAAGTCCCGCGTGGTTGCGCTGCACGCGAAACAAGATGGCGGACGAACTTTGGAGCCTGACGAAAATAGGTAACCGGACTATATAAGTGGCCTGTGCCTGTGGTACTGGTGAGCAAACCTGTGGTTGGCTGCAAACCCAGCCATTGTTCACAACACGAGCTTCATATACGGCGGAAGCTTTTCGGCGAATTATGGCTCACAACATCAAAGTCATGTTGCTACACGTACCTTTTTCGCATAGAGGTACACCTTAAAAAGACGTCAGATGTCTTAGAGTTCCTAATAACTTGAACAAATACTCCCGTAGTCAAACTTTATTCAAGTAGTCCTTCGTTTAGTTGCCCAAATCTATCCTGTAGTGTATGCCAGAGATTTTGTGTAACCCTGGAAAAACTATCAAAGTCAAGTTACTCCCAACAATTGTGCAGAGTTAGTTAAGTAATGATATCTGGCTAGTGAGCTCACTTGATTTTTCTAAATAAGGTTAGTCAGGAACCTGTGAATGTGTTTTAGCTTTCACGGAGTCGATTGCGCTATGGTAGCTGGAATGAGGCTGGCTTCTTTGTAGCCGTGGTGCAAACCTGTATATTTCGATTTGATTAACTTGGTCATTGGTGCAAAGACTATGCCATTATGTAGGTGTTATTTGAATGCCAAGTAAATCCAGTTGTCAAGTTTAAGCTGATAATGATTTTATTTTATTTCAGACACCATGTATGCTGTGTTGTTTGTATTGGCCAGTACTGTGTGCGTAGTCTTGTCGGTGCCTTTAGAAACCAACTGGATTGATCTTGCCCCTGCAAAGAATGCCAAATCTGAGAATCTAAGGTTTGACCCAGTAAAGTCTCAATGGGAGGCATTCAAGACAAAGCATGGTTAGTTTGAAACATGAAAACTGTTAACACTGCAGTGTTTACAATATGTTTGTGAGTAAAGTACACCTTGACTTGATGGCACAAAACTGTCTGGAAGAGGTGTGTACTGTGTATGGTTGACTGTGTTTAGATGTGTACTGTGTAAGTTTGATTGTGTCCAGATATATGCTGTGCAAGTTTTGAATGTGTTTCAGATACACACTGTGTAACTTTGAGTGTGTTCAGATATGTACTACATGTAGGTTTCAGTGTGTTCAGTTATATGCTGTGTAAGTGTGTTCAGTTATATGCTGTGTAAGTGTGTTCAGTTATATATGCTGTGTAACTGAGTGTGTTCAGTTATATGCTGTGTAACTGAGTGTTTTCAGATGTGTACTGTGTGTGTTAGAATGTATCCAGTTATATGCTGTGTAAGTGTGTTCAGTTATGTGCTGTGTAACTGAGTGTTTTCAGATGTGTACTGTGTGTGTTAATGTATCCAGATATTTGCTGTGTAAGCATGGGTGTGTTCAGATAATTGCTGTTTAAGTTTGATTTTCTCCTTGGCTCTAAACTGTTTTACAGATGCAATAGTGCCACACAAGGTGAAGTGTAAATTTTCACTGTATAACATTACAGCAAATGAGCCAGGAAAGTACTGCTTTGGTCAAACTGATTCGTATAATCTCCTTGAGTAAAAATTCCCCTCAGTACTACCAGGCAGCATGTTTGTGTTGACATAAAAGGTTATGCCAAGGTCATATGAAAAGTCATGCATATGTGGTCTTATCGTTAAGTGCAGTTGTAAATTAGCATGTGACAAGTCTATTTTGCTCTTTTGCAGGAAAACTGTACCAGACAGTTGAAGAAGAAATTCGCCGTTTCAAGGTTTTCGTAAAGAACCTAGAAGTGATAACTGAACACAACAAACTTCACGCCCAGCACAAGAAATCTTACCGCCTTGGAGTGAACGAATATGCAGATATGGTATTCAATTCTTCTTCTTTTTTTACATACGAATTCGATAAATTTCCAAATCCTTGAGACCTTGTTCACAGGATCCGAATTGAGCAACAGTAGCTGATCTGGTTTGTTGTTTCCATCAGGCTCCTAATTAGGGATGAACGCAGTCATTGGTGATAGGGCCTCAAATTCTACTGACTGTTGATTTCAGTTCGTTCACAAGTTTAGCTAGTTCTCAGACCTAGTTAGCTGACAAGCCTATCAGGTGATGAGAATTTTACTTACGTAGCAGCAGTATCAGTAGCAATTTTCTATGATTAAGTCAAAGGTCAAAAAGTTGAGGTCACAATTGGCTTTGTGTGGCCTGGGAGGTACTAATGTTGGCTTGTACAAACATCTCTAGTGTTGCCCAGCCTTTTTGTAGTTAAGAAGCAAGCTTTGAGATGGCACCACATGTGCTGCTAATGAGAACGTAACTTATGCAGGGCTTGGAATTTTCCTCATTTGAGAGGATTCAGTCTTTTTTGGTTTCGATTTCCTATTATTTAGTTTCATGTTTCCTCTTTTTTTCTGTCTATTTTTATCATGATTTTGACTTTAATCATGCAAAAATGATTATTTCAATTAAATTCTATAGCAGGTTGCCCGTCACTCAGTTGTTTTGAACAACAAGTGTCACCATTCGTGTACATGGGGTACCAGATCACCTGCGACTGCCACTTGGTTCTAAGTTGGGTTGTGTGTTGTTGTTGTTTGAACATTATTTGTGGTCTGAACTCTTTGTGTCGTGGAGGGTTATCAGCTTGAACTGCTCGTTTCCATTTCTCAGTCTTGCTCACACTTTTCTCATTCTCTTCCAGGAACACCACGAGTTTGTGAGCACAATGAATGGATTTAAGAAGAGTTACAACATGACTAAGGCATCGGACAAGTCTGCCTACCTGTCGCCCAGCCATGTACTCTATCTCCCACAGAACGTAGATTGGCGGAAGAAGGGTTATGTGACACCAGTCAAGAACCAGGGGCAATGCGGCTCATGCTGGGCCTTCAGTACTGTAAGTCAGTCGTGTGTATGTGTACTGTGTGCACATGCATGCATACATATGCGTGTGTGCACATGCATATGTACCACTATGCATATGTCTGCACATTTATGCAATGTGTTTGATCGTAACTGAGGGTGTGTAGGACCCTAGAAAAATGTCCAAATTTGGCCAACTTTGGAACATTATATCTCAGAAACAGCTGATTGGATTGGATTCATATGAAACTTTCAGATACTTTGCTTTAGTCATGCTTTTCCAAAATACTTTAAGGAATTGATTTAGAGTGTTCTCCATTTGTATGAGAGGCTATAAAAATGGAATTTTATGATTTTCATGAGAAAAATTCAAGTTTCTTAAAATAAAAATGAAATGATATTTTAGAAAACTGTAACAGCCGTTTCAAAATTTCACCAGTCAATAAGGTCCTGCATAACCTTTATTGCATGCGCATGAGCAACTGTGTTAGCTGTCTAGTCCATGTTTGCAGTTGTGACCGAGTGCAGACGTCTTTCTCTCATTTGCATAATCCTCTCTATATTGATTTTGTCACTCAAGATAAAGGCATCAACATTTAAGAAAATGTGGAGCTGTTGGTTTCGTGAACTATAATCTCTGATGTGATAAGTCTGTGAAGTTCAAACACCTTGTTAGTCTCACCTGACACGTTCTTCTGCAGACTGGCTCCCTAGAAGGACAACACTTCAAAAAAAGTGGCAAATTGGTGTCTCTGAGTGAGCAAAATCTGGTGGACTGCTCCAAGGCCTGGGGTAACGATGGCTGCAGTGGTGGTCTCATGGACCAGGCATTCCAATATATCAAGGACAACAAAGGTATTGACCTGGAGATTGACTACCCGTATGAGGCTAAGGTAAGGATGGCTGCTAGCTATAGCTGTATTAATAGTGTCGTTTACACTTACAAAGTTGACATGGATCTAGTTGTTCCAGTGTGTAAACGGACTGACACCGAGCAAATTGACTCCGCGGTGACAAATTTTTGCCACCCATTTGTGAGGTAGAGCAATTTGCGCGCGAACATCTTGCGCCGTGTCAATTATAAGTCTAAACGCGAAACTGGAGCAAGGCGGAAAGGATCATCTACTGCGCTTGTGTGATGACCTTCATACGGGTTCTTTGTCTCTGCAACTCTCGTCATTTGTAAACCTGTGCATGTGCGATCCAGTCTCTCCAGCCTGCAATTTCCGTCTTGCCACGGTTAGTGAGTTGTGTTTGTAAACGGCCGCTTGACACGGATCAATTTGCTCCGTGTCAGTTGCGCTGGACCAAAAGTTGATGTCTAAATGGGACTAATGTTATGTAATTTATTAGATAGTTGGATAGCAGCCCTACAGTCCTGCATTCAACTAAATTTATTTCGTAGTGTACACGTGTACTTCAATGAGGTAACACTGTCATATACGTTGATGTGATGATGTCTTTTGATAATCAAAAGTCACAGTGGACAATTTATGATATTTTGGCGATGCGTCATTGGACACTATGTACAGCACATGCTGGGGAGTTAGAGAGCGAAGGTCAATTCACGACATCGATGCATGCAGTTTTTCATTATTTTTCAACCGATAGTTTACTTTAATGAAATAAAATTTTTGTCATCAAGTTTGGTCACCTACCATCAGAAATGTTTGAACGTGTTCAGTTGGAATCTATTTTGTTTGTTTTATTTTGATCCTCGAAATACTGATTGTGTTTTTGAAAATATTAAAAATCAGATATCGTTGGAGTGTCAAATTCCATGTGGTAGCTGTTAATGAAATCGTGACAGGTCCGTTTCCTTTTAGGATGACAGGTGTCACTTCAAGCGTAAATACGTAGGTGCTAACGATACTGGTTACGTGGATGTTCCAAAAGGTAATGAGGATAAACTAAAGGAAGCCATCGCGACTGTAGGTCCCATCTCTGTCGCCATTGACGCAAGCCATCAATCATTCCAGCTGTATGAAAGTGGTGGGTAGTGTTTATTTTAAGTTATCTTGACACGCATTCTGACAATAAAAAAATGGTTTAATCCACTTAGCATCATGAAACAAGTCTCTGCTAAATTCCTTACTCGACTCGGATAACGAGTGGTTTCTGGGTTTTGGAGTTTGTTATTGGTTGATAACGTGGCAGGCGTTAATAAGGAACACAGTGGATAACAGTTTCACTTTGAATTAAAAATGTTTTGATGGAAAACTGTAACATCAGTTCTAAATGAACTTGTTGAATCTGTCTTTTCACAGATTTTTTGCTGGTGCTGCTTACCAGAACTATAATGACTCTGGTTTTCTGCCGTTGGATGCAAATAGTGTGTTAGTCCAGTTGTGTTTTGATTGTTGAACTATTTTATGTGTTACTTTGTTAAGAGTTAGTTAGTTGAAGTGTACTGATGTAAAAGTTAACTAACATTATCCATGTATGTTTCATCATTCCCGTCATTGAAAAATAATGCTCAGCCGCAGGTATTCTGGAAATATTCATTCCACTACTCAATAATGATTCAATATGTACATAGGCATTGTTTTGTTTGGGACCTTATGAGGGGGTCACTCTGACAACCTTCCTGCTTAAATTGGACAAGGGTTTTTATTATGCGCCCACATATTTATATGTGGACGCATTATGCCGTCATCTCTGTCCGTCCGTCCGTCCGGGCAGCGTCCGTCCGGCGTCCGCTGCTCTATCTCCAAAACCCTTTGACATACGTTCATGAAATTTGGCACATATGTTCCATTTATGAATGGGACGGCATGTGCGAACTTTCGGACGGATCCGACTACTGGTGTGCCCCCTAGTGGCAATTTTAGTTTTTTACGCTTACCTTTGTATCTTCAAAAGTCCTGAACGGATTTTCATGAAATTTGGTATGTAGGCACCTAGTAGTGAGATGACGCTATCCTGCCGTTTTCGGATGGATTCGACATAGTTTGCGCCACCTAGTGGCCATTTTTACTGTTTTCGAGTCTGTTTTTGTGCTTCCACCCCTCTATCAACCAAACCGCTCAAAGGATGATTGTGAAAATTGGCATGTATGTGCTTACTATGTAGAGGACGGTTGACGATGATTTTCCGACGATTTCGACTACTGTGGCGCCTCCTAGTGGCAGTTTTGTTTTTTTGCGCCTATGGCTGTATCTCCTAAACCGTTCGCAGGATCTTTACGAAATTGTGTAAGTATATTTATATGATGTTAACAACGGAAGATGACGACTTTTGGACGGATCCGACTACCGGTGTGCCCCCTAGTGGCAATTTTAATTTTTTTACGCTTACCTTTGTATCTTCACAAGTCCTTATTGGATTTTCATGAAATTTGGTATGTAGGCACCTATTAGTGAGATGACGCTATCCTCCCGTTTTCAGATGGATTCGACATAGTTTGCGCCACCTAGTGGCCATTTTTAGTGTTTTCGAGTCTGTTTTTGTGCGTCCACCCCTCTATCAACCAAACCGCTCAAAGGATGATTGTGAAAATTGGCATGTATATGCTTACTATGTAGAGGATGGTTGACGATGATTTTCCGACGATTTCGACTACTGTGGCGCCTCCTAGTGGCAGTTTTGTTTTTTTGCGCCTATGGCTGTATCTCCTAAACCGTTCGCAGGATCTTTACAAATTGTGTAAGTATATTTATATGATGTTAACAACGGAAGATGACGACTTTTGGTCGGATCCGACTACCGGTGTGCCCCCTAGTGGCAATTTTAGTTTTTTACGCTTACCTTTGTATCTTCAAAAGTATTGAACGGATTTTCATGAAATTTGGTATGTAGGCACCTATTAGTGAGATGACGCTATCCTACTGTTTTCAGATGGATTCGACGTAGTTTGCGCCACCTAGTGGCCATTTTTACTGTTTTCGAGTCTGTATTTTTGCGTCCACCCCTCTATCAACCAAACCGCTCAAAGGATGATTGTGAAAATTGGCGTGTATGTGCTTACTATAAGGAAGACAGCTGACAATGATTTTCAGACGATTTGGACTACTGTGGCGCCTCCTAGTGGCAGTTTTGTTTTTTTGCGCCCATGGCTGTATCTCCCAAACCGTTTGCAGGATCTTTACTAAATTTAGCAAGTGTATTTATGTGATGTTGACAACGGACGATGACGACTTTAGGATGATTCTGATTACCGGTATGCCTCTAGTGGCAATTTTAGTATTTGCCTCTAGTGGCAATTTTAGTATTTTACATTGACCTCTGTATTTTCATAGGTCTTCAGGTGTATACTTTGTGTTACTTCGTGACTGTGAAGGAAAAGTTCCAAGTAGAAATTTGTTTCTGGCATTCTAATGCTGTGCTAATCTCGTATGTTGGTAAATTTGTTTTTAATTCTATGTTTCTGTGGTGCTTTAAGCAACTGGTGTATAGGATGTGCTTGTATTATGAAGATTACTCACATTTTGCCCCTAGCCTATTGAGGAGACAATGACCATGCCTTTCCATTTTGCAAAGTATGCCCTCTACTGGCCACTTTATGGTACCAATAAACAACCCTAGAAGGATACCGTATGCGGTGCAATTGTGGGCGCATTTCAACGCTCCGCGTTGCTCTTGTTTACAGGACGGGCTAAACTCTCTGCCAAACTGAGTGTGTTTATAGTTTAAATATCATTCGTCCGCAGGTGTGTACGATGAGCCGCAGTGTAGCAGTACTCAATTGGATCACGGTGTCCTTATAGTGGGTTATGGTACAAATGACGAGGGCACAGACTACTACATTGTCAAGAACAGGTGAAGTTACAAGTATAGATTTGTGGCTGTTAAGGGGCAGGTTATCACTTAGTTGAAAAGTGTTTGAAAATCAATTGTTCGTTTTCAGTTAAACAAAATATTGCAAATACAAGGACTAATTTAAGAGTTAACTCAACGTGTTAATTTGATATCGGCTGCCGGGGTCTTTCTGTCTGAAGCATAAACATGTCAAAATAAACGCGTAGAAAAATTTTAGCCATTAAGGTTTTGTAAGATGTCATCAAGAAGTTCAGTCAAGTATCTACAAAATGGTTTATTTTAACTACATAAAAGTGTACATTTTGTGAAAGTTGAAAAAATGTGGAATTTGAGTTTTATTTTATACAAATTTTCATTTATTTGAGTCATGTGACCATGTCTTTTTACTAAAATTACCAAAAAAAGGAAAGTACATTCATAGCAGAACAATGGTGCCTACAGCATAACCAAATTTCGTGTGATGTAAATCATGATTCAAAGAGAAATCTCAAAAAATAGTTTTTCCACTCACAGGGTCCAATAGGCTCCTAAATTTCCATTTTATGAGGTGAGGCAGAAAAATCTACCTCGCAAATGGGGTGGTAATTAGAAGACCTGGCACCCGCAATAGGGGTCTGTCAGCGATTTCTGGTACATGCCCACAGACACCTTGTTGATACGAGTGACCCCCTCCCCCTGGGGTCGCCACAAGGCTTTGATAGTTCTGAAGCAGTTCTGTTTCCATATATCTAACTGTATATTCCAGTCAATATAGAACGAGTGTTGTTTTGTTACAGCTGGGGCACCACCTGGGGAGTTGAGGGATACATCATGATGTCTAGGAACAAAGAAAATCAATGTGGAATAGCTTCCTCAGCAAGTTATCCATTAGTCTAAAGACCTGTCCACAGGCGGCGCTCAACGTGTGCATTGAGCAAGCAATGTCTTGTTTGTCATATTGATACTTAGTGTACTCGGATCTGTTGTTCATTTGTAATAAACCAGTATTGCATTGTAAGGTTCAGGCATTTTTAGAGACAGCTGACACAGTGATCTGGATATTATATTTTAATTGGAGCAACAGGATTTTATGTTGTTTACTATTGCATTTTGTAAAATGTTGATGTTTTTATCTTGTAACTCAATTGTCATGTGAATTGTTGGAAAATAAACTCATTTGTTCTCAGTCGTTGACAATTTTTTCATTATGATCTGCTTTTACAAGTCACTTACTTCATACAATATACCTGATTTAAAAGAGGCAATCTGGTGTACTGAACAACATCAATGTTAAGTTGACTTCGGTATGGTACACGAAACTGCATCAAGAATTAGTTTTTTTGAGCATTGTGATGAAAGTTGTTCATTTGTTGCCAAACATTATTCCCTTATGAACTAGAGACCACATTGCAGGTTTTGTGGTGGTAACGTAACACTCAGAGATATGGGTAATATTACTTTTGCATGTAGGTTGTTCCATAAGCAGGCATTATTTATACTTCGAGCTGAGTCTTGCAAGCCGACTTGAATTATAAGTCTATTCACAAGACAAAATACAATCTGTGAGGGGTGTCTCCTCTCACGTTTGTGTTGTTGCGAGACGCTGGACTATTACAATGCTGTCTACATGACACGTTATTAATTATTAAGCACGGGTTGCATACTGAATAGGTTGATCAATATTTACTGAGAGTATACCTGATGCAAGTATTGATTTTCAGATTTGCAAACTGCCCTTTTACTTGACAGGCCCATGCAATAGCCGTTTAGGGTGCATATTAAATGGAAGATTTCGGAGACTAGAAACTTCCCAACATAGCTTGCCGTTAAATCATTTTGTCGTAATGTCTTCACCTTTATGTATTCTGATCAAATAATCAAAAAATATGTCCAGCAGCAGCAGCCTAACTTGTCTTACGGATAAACCAAAGTGTACAAATGAAAAAGAATTCAGTAGTAGAACACAAGCTTTATATTTTCATAAAACATTAACAGGTAACTGAGACGCTCGAGCAACATTGATGATTTCACAGGTACGTTCCATGATTTTCTAGACAATATAAATATAAAATATGATGGCCAAAAATGAAACAGGGCTAAAGTATAAATATCTGCGACAACAACGTCACTCCTTGCTTGTCCTGTTAAATCTACTAAATCGTCTTCACTTGTATTTACAAAATGTACAGTTGTAAAGCAGGTCAGAGTTCCTGTTACATTGAACAGTCCTGTCTAGTTGAGACAACACGATTCGTAAGTAGGTATCATGTATTTGATGTTGATAAAGGCATCCTCTCCACCTTTTTTCTCAAATGCTTCTAATGTTTCCTGGATAAGATCTCCGACATTTTCTCGCCTCTGTTGGCTGTAGTCGATGTGGTCTCCGCAGTTCACTGAAAACACGAAAACATAAAGATGAGACCAGAGAAAACTGATAGCAAGCAAATGGCAATGTTCACTAAAATTAGTTCAAAACTTATGTGTTCACACTGAAGAACATACTTTGGCAATAATTTAAAATTTCCAGTTCAAAATATTGGTATTCATAGTACAATGCAAGGAGAAAAGCACAGAAATTTTTGATATTGGTTTTGTTTGTGAATTGAGACAGAGGTACATTATTTGTAGCTGCTCACTTATTCAAACAAAAGCATAAAACCTTCGACGAAATTGATGCGGGTGAGTGTTTTTTTTTTGATGAATTAGTGAGTCCAGGTTTCAAAATGAGTTGAGAGGCACAGACCAGAACCAACTACATGTATGTTTTTTAGCCCAATGGAAAGAACTTGTTCTGAAGCTAACATTGAATTATGTAATACCCACCCCTTCGGTGTTCTTTTGGAAATGACCTGGGAAAATTTTATTTCAAAACATCCACATTTAAATTAGGGCTTTGATGATATGTATCTTGATGAAGGTTTCAGAGTCTTGACAACAGTTCTGATCAACCAATGTAATATCTTTTGAAAATAAAAAAGGAGAAATACTGACATCTTGTCCATATTTTTCCACATTTTTCAGGCACACAAAAATCCCAAGAGCTCCCAAAGCTTTTTCTTGATGGGGTGTGTTTTGTTAATCCCTTAAAATTGCCTTCTTTATAATAATATAATATATGATGTACTTACAATTTTTAGACTTGAACAAGTTGAGCATTGGTAAAATTTGCCTGTAGTATGGAACCAGTGCCTCTCCGACCACGTCTTGGGAAGCAATAAGGTGCTGGAGAATTTTTAATGTTGTGCACATAACCTTGTCATCACGCGTACCGAGGGCGGCTGAAATAGGATAAAACATGCAATGATCTTGATATACACAGAGATATGTACACGGCAAATATTATAACACATACATTTTAAAAATCAACATTTATATAACCATAGTAATACCAAGAAAAGAAACAGGCTGGCACCATAGCAACATAACACCAGCAGAGAAGACCACGTAAACTTACAAAATTTTCTAGTTAGTATTTGTGTTTATACTTATAGTTGCTTAGTCTGAACTGGGCCAGTACAGGTGGTGGTACTATCTAATATTGTTCTAATTTGTACACGTCCTTTGGTGTAATTCTGCATCACGTCTAATATACCATAACCTGCATACTGAAGTACAATACAATGAAATAAACAATTTAAAATCTAACAAAGCAGCAAAAGGGATGTGATCCACTCACCTTTGATGGGAATAACTAGTTGCGGAATGACGGGTAAGATTTTGTTTCCACCATGTTCCAGCATGTCGTGTATTCCCTGTCGTGCGAAGAACTCGTAAGGGTGTGTTGTTTCACGTAAGCCATTGAAAAATAGGGGCAGGTAGTGATGATAGTCTAGCTTTTCAATCTCAACTTTCCAAGCAATCTTGTTGCCTTTAGTGTCGTGTTCAATTGCAATGGGAAAGTCGCCTCTTTCATAGTGTTTCCTGAAGTTAGTGGGAGGCGACGTCTTTGCCTTGAAAGCTCCCGAAGAGGGAGGCTTCTCAACCTGCAAATAATGTAGTTTATTAGCGTCACGACATTGACAAAGAAAACTTATAAGCTTAATTCGAAGTAATCAATTCTGTTACAGGGTAGTTCTGTTGTTTATCGATTAGAATCTTAAGATTATCTTACATTGCTGAGCCAAGACGCCTGTTAGGTTACCAAACGTACTTCCCAAGAAATTTTCGACGGTAGGTAGAAAACAAGTAGGTCCAGAAGGTTAATTGCTAAACTAGATTCTGCGAAGTCTACAAATTAGTACAAGGAAACAAGATTGCCGTGTAAGTCTCCAGAGTCTTGATAGTAATAATAGGTAAGTTTAACTAATGCTTAAAATGGGGCAATAGGTAAAAGACTTCGTCATGTTTTACCATGGTAATGAATGGCACTCTCAACAGTGAGCACTGCCATATGCCACATAGCCTACTTAGCGAGTTCCAGTGGACTGAAATTTCGCAAATAATCAACGAAATTTCTTCCAGTGAATCACGAAGAAAGACTATAAACACAAACCTTATAGTTTTTCTGGAGGGACTTTGATGTAAACGCTGCACTCGACATGATTCTTTGATTCCAAAACGCAAGTGCGTCTTCCCTTTGACAAATTACTTCACGAACTGAATCAGAGTTACGACTCAGCAAACAGAAATACCAGTAAACAGTTTGTTGTCAAGCAACAGCCACTGGTACCCGGATGTGTTTGGTATGTTACCAAAACATTCGGGAAATGTCGGAACACTACGGTAACTTACGTTTATTTCCGTTTCAAAATGGCCGCCTCCATGAAAGTGTAACGCATTTTCTCTTTGGAAACTATCCTTGAAGAACCGTATATTGAAATGTTGCGGCATTTGGCAAAATCTGTTTCTGTTTTTGAAGGGCTGAGAGATAAATGTTTTTCAGAAGTTCAAGTTAGTTATTTCTGCAAGCTCCTTCATCTTTCTAAACAAACACCGCACCTGGTCCTGGGTCTGGAAAATACTTCATTGTCCATTTCAGGCAAAGGTAATTATGTTTACCTGTAAATGTCTGGTTTAACGACGTAGACTTATATTTACCAGAGTTTCACTGTTTTGTGAGTGATTGTGACTGTTGTAATTTAAGCGCGTGTTTGGTGTGTACTGTCTGCAAAGCAAATGCACTGATTTCACGAAATAAACGGAACAATTGTGAATCAAAGTTAATGAATCCAGGAAAGCTCTTAGTAATGTAACATTTGGAAGTCAACGTGAACTTTGAAACGAATTTAGGAAGAATTATTGTCTGAATTTGATGCCTGTGGTGGCGACTTGGTGGCAGCTTAAAATTTTCCCAGGTCACCAAACAATCTGAGGTCGCCCAATCTAACTGCACTCTCATAAACTGCTTGACATTGTAATATATAAGAGCTATCCAGTCTGGGCACCGAGCACTGACTAAAATTATCGAGACAACTAAAAATACAATTCAGATTGTTAATTACTAGGACAGGTATTGATGCTTAATGTTCGTTTAGTGAAGATACAACCATGAATATAAACAAATGGTACCATCTATTCCAAGCAATATGCCTTGAATTCCACTGCTCACTCACAGAAAGACACTTCCAGTATCGAAACTATCTAATTTAATATTTGAGCAATCAGCATTTCCAGTCTGTTGTGTCATACATCTTGTTATTTGCACTTGCATGAAAGACTGTTGTACGCTGGACTGAATTATACATTTCATGTTTTCTGCTCCTAAATAATCTTCCTTATATGTTGTAACTTTGGTCTTTGACCTTTGATCTTTTCAGCCCCAGCAGCTGTGTCAGTTCACAAAAGATGGAAGGGCTACAGGCCTGGACCCAAGATGCCACCAACAAAGCCTAACTTTGATTATTCAGGTGTGAATGATTTTATCAGCTCTCGTAACACCATCAAATCTTTAATAGTCAGTTGCATGTCTCAGTTTTGACATCCACCTTTTCATTCAGCTGTATACTGGGCTTTAGTTTCCTTCATTCC
The DNA here is from genome assembly GCA_002633005.1 of Phoronis australis. Classification (NCBI taxonomy): domain Eukaryota; kingdom Metazoa; phylum Phoronida; family Phoronidae; genus Phoronis; species Phoronis australis. Next base: position 39,170 of record NMRA01000270.1, read on the forward strand.
TTGTCACTCAGATCACCTGATATCAATTTAATTCCACAGTGCAGTAACAATCATCTAAGCAGTGACAGTGTACTATAAATTACAACTCAATTTATAACACTTGATTAGTGTATTGCCTTGAATGATATTCGGAGTTCAGGGGTCAGATCCAAGAAAAGTGACTTAAGCTAAGTCAAATCTTAAATTTCTGTCAGTTGTAAGATAAAACTTTAATTTGTCTCTCAATTCCATTCCAAGAAAGTGATCGTAAGATTGACTTGAGTTTTTTACTTAAGTTTTGTCTTTAGTTTGACTACCGTAACTTTCCGGATGTTGAAGTTTCAAATTTTGGAATTTGAGACAAATCTTAGACCTAAGTAAAAAATGAACTTAAGTCAGTTTCTTGGAACGGGTCCCAGAATTCTTTAGGTTTTCAAGTGTTTAAAAGTCGACATGGTTAAAGCTTGCCTACCTGAAAACAATCTGATTGAGTCACATGTTCCTATGTCAGTCTTTAAGTTCTGCAATCACTAGATGTTTAACATTACAACACACGCATAGATTACAGTCCTTGTAGTTGCATTTGCAGGGCGGGTCCATTCAAGATCAATCAGCTTTACACCAACATGGCCAGAAAATAACTAGGAAATAAATAGTATATATTACCACTGCTGGCTATGTAGAAAATGACACATTTTGGTTAAAAATTTTAGAGTACGTATGAATTAGTCATGAAAAACCTGTGTTGAAAGAGCAGGTCACAAGTGTTTACCGCACACTGACTCTGTTTCGTCTTATGGGCTTCCTACCATGTGTTACAATCACTGTCTCTGCTTATGTCCTGCTAGCTGCTGTCACTGTTTTGTTCACTGTTTATTTCTTTTCCACCACATTCATTTTACCAATGGCCAGAGCATGAGACGTGATCTTGAAATATAGCTACTATTTTAACTTGTTCTCTAGCAATGTCTATTTGCAATTTGCTTTACAAGTGCACACCGGAATATCGGAAATTGTACAGAATATGAGTGAGCTGTCCAACAGAAAGTACAGTCGTGCCAACCAAATTTTTATATATAATATACGTGCTTGTGTGAGTGTGTGTGTTCATGCGTGCGTGTTTGTAAAATGTATACCAACTTCAAACACATTGTTAAAATGCTGTTCTGTGATGTGTGAGCTGGACAATTACCATTTCACTTCTTGTTTTGTTTTAATATGTTGCGATAATATTGTCAAATTTGGCATGTCATTCAGGTGACCTTGAGACGGTGCTGCCACCTGTTGACCTAAATACTCCCAGGCTGGAGTACAAAGACTGTCAAGAATTGGATGCGTGAGTTTTGTTTTCGTTTAAAACACAGCTTGTGCTGTCAGTATCACGTTTTGTCAAGTGGAAATGGACACATCTGATTTGAAAAAAGCATTTTCGTGATGTTGGCATTTAGAATATCATTGTATTCTCAGTCATTATTATTATGCGCCCACATATTTATATGTGGACGCATTATGCCGTCATCTCCGTCCGTCCGTCCGGGCGGCGTCCGTCCGGCGTCTGGCGTCCGGCGTCCGCTGCTCTATCTCCAAAACCCTTTGACATACGTTTATGAAATTTGGAACATATGTTCCATTCATGAATGGGACGGCATGTGCGAACTTTCGGACGGATCCGACTACTGGTGTGCCCCCTAGTGGCAATTTTAGTTTTTTACGCTTACCTTTGTATCTTCAAAAGTCCTGAACGGATTTTCATGAAATTTGGTATGTAGGCACCTAGTAGTGAGATGACGCTATCCTGCCGTTTTCAGTTGGATTCGACATAGTTTACGCCACCTAGTGGCCATTTTTAGTGTTTTCGAGTCTGTTTTTGTGCGTCCACCCCTCTATCAACCAAACCGCTCAAAGGATGATTGTGAAAATTGGCATGTATATGCTTACTATGTAGAGGACGGTTGACGATGATTTTCCGACGATTTCGACTACTGTGGCGCCTCCTAGTGGCAGTTTTGTTTTGTCTTTTCGCCTATGGCTGTATCTCCTAAACCGTTCGCAGGATCTTTACGAAATTGTGTGAATATATTTATATGATGTTAACAACTTTGTGTTACTTCGGGACTGAAAGAAAAGTTCCAAGTAGAAATTTGTTTCTCATTTTGGCATTCTAATGCTGTGCTAATCTCGTATGTTGGTAAATTTGTTTTTAATTCTATGTTTCTGTGGTGCTTTAAGCAACTGATGTATAGGATGTGCTTGTATTGTGAAGATCACTCACATTTTGCCCCTAGCCTTTTGAGGAGACAATGACCATGCCTTTCCATTTTGCAAAGTACAACA
>NMRA01000270.1:42277-77269 GCA_002633005.1 Phoronis australis
AAGTTCCAAGTAGAAATTTGTTTCTGGCATTCTAATGCTGTGCTAATCTCGTATGTTGGTAAATTTGTTTTTAATTCTATGTTTCTGTGGTGCTTTAAGCAACTGGTGTATAGGATGTGCTTGTATTATGAAGATTACTCACATTTTGCCCCTAGCCTATTGAGGAGACAAGCACCATGCCTTTCCATTTTGCAAAGTACAACATACTACATATATGCCCTCTACTGGCCACTTTATGGTACCAATAAACAACCCTAGAAGGATACCGTATACGGTGCAATTGTGGGCGCATTTCAACGCTCTGCGTTGCTCTTGTTTGTGTATTGAAACCTTGTATTTCTTTTTCTGGCGTAAAGCACACGTTTGTCATCCTTGTGTGTCCTTCATCAAATAGCTTTAAACTGTCAATTTTCATTCTGTTAAAAGTAAATATTTTTAAATCCTTGATGATTGGAAAATATCCCATTTCTTAAGATGTCGCAAAATTGTTTGTAATCGTGTGAGTGCCATTTTTTGTGAAAATAGACACTGTTCTCTCAATCATAGACGTTTAAGTGTCTAAAATTTCATGGGATTTTATGGATGCTCTAATTAAGGGAAATCAATGTTCAAAACTACCAAAGCATTGAAAATCAAAAGGTCTGAAAATCAAATCACTAAGAACCAGTGGACGTGGCATGAAGGTAATGCATTTAAAGAATTGTTATGAGTAGTCAATGAAAAATGTATACATAACTTTTATAAGATGTGAATATTCTTAAAAATGAATTTCAGCCAAAGTTGACGATTACATTTAACTACATTGTGCGCTAAGAATTACTTTTAGCATTTAAAGAATCTCTTAATCTTTTCAGAGCTGATGAAATTACCAAACGAGTGTTGAGTTTGAAGTTTGCTCCGTCTGTAAGTTCTTTCATCCATGTACTGGCCACTGTGGTCTTCAAATCATCTTTCAATAGTTGGATGGATGTTGAAATGAGCACCCCAGGGCACTTAAAAATCTTTACCCAAAAGTTGGGTATGGGTGTTAAAATGTGCAGGAGGCATTTATGTGGCAGAATAGGGTAACTGATTTCTTTTGCTGTATCTCTGGCATCTCTTGAAGGATCTTTCTGAAGTTGGGTATGCGAATAGATTTCATCAAGTGATATTTGAGATACGCCTTCCATTTCTCTCTCAGACTTACTATTCTTGAAATAGTCGAGGTTTACTAATCAGATGACGTTTTATTGTCTAAGTCATCAATACACTTTTGTTGGACTGCCATACTTGCACTACAGGTGGTATTGTTCCTCTAATTGATACCAAATTTACACATTTTGTGGGTCTCGCGAAATGCTTGAAATCTGTTGTTTTTGGGGTGAAATCGGATGTAGGATGGCACTGTGACAGACATCTTTCAAGTGATTGCTTTTGCCACTCATGCTGCGCAACCCCTTAGAGGGAACCTTCTGAAACACGTACATGTAGATAGATCGTCTGAAACGTTATCTGGAATGTGTCATCACTTTATTACTACGACTTAACATTCTCAAATTATTCAAGATTTTCTGATATGATGACTGCTCTGTTATCGACTCATTCCTAAAGGCACTCATTGTACGTTGGTGGTGTCACAGGCCCTGGCATCATGGAGGATTATAAAAAAATAATTGCAGGCGGTCTGATACATGTTGTACCAGACGTGCGCAGGCCTCACATGTGGGCCCATTGCACTGATTACCTGGAAATATTTTTATGCTTTATTAATATATCGTTAAAACCGAGCTGAGGAGCTAGAAACCTGGCTTAAGGGTTTGGGAGTGTGACCTGGTGGGACTCGAACCCACGACCCCGAGTAAAGAAAGTGGGCACTTGTCAACCAGGTCACACTGCCTCCTCTTCGTGGAGGATTAGGTCTTCACTGTCATTTTTATCTTGATTTGCAGGCCGAAGTTCTCAAGTTCAGACTTGATGAGATGATAAAGAAGGTACAGAAACATGAGCTGGATTTTTCATCAAGACAAGTTATAAGTAAGACTTCTTCATCATTTGATAGCTATGCTAAAGAACAATTATTTGTTTTAACCATTTTAGATGACATGTTGTCATACTTGGCTTCTAGGGATTTAGTTATTTGTCGAAATTAACGCTAAATGCAGTATATCAAAACCTAATGTTTTCAATCATAATTGGACACAAGATGGCTCCTTGGCTCCCATGTTACATTTTCTTCGCTTTGTGACGGCTCAGGAAATTTGGTATAAGTTTATTGTTTTCCCCGAGGTGTTCCAATTCCTCACTTCAATACTTGAGTTTTTTTTTTTGACGACTTATCTTATTCATACTATCAATCCCTGCAGCGTACTAACATTGTCCAAAGTCCCATTTTTGTCTGTGAAATGACTGTGTACGCTGCTGTGTGTTTCTGACTGGATTTATCTTACTTTCATTGCCCGTGTGGTGGTGGGGACAAACTTTTAAGTATTTCTAACGACTGAAGTGCGATGTATTACATTCACAGTTTACTAGCAATGTTTACTAGTCACATTGCATTTAATAATTTGAACGCTGCTGCTGTATGCAAGAGACACTTCAGGATTCGTTTCAAATGTCGCATGGCCTCAAGTCTATGGGTCTGTTTTGAGGACTAATGACTCACATTAGTTTTTCTAATCCTTATTTGATTCTAAGTTTTGGGAGCAATATCTTTCACCTGTGTGGTTTTGTCTTCCATCTCAGTACATGCTACTTCAGGTGACAGATTCTTAACACTAAACACTGCGTTTCAACTTAATCCTGAAATACCTGACCCTACTCTAGAGTCAAATCAGTATTTTTGTTATGCGCTAAACTGACAGCATTGTGTATTATTACCGTGACAAGACAAAAATGAGACATGATTGACAACACAATTTTAATGCAGCAGCTGGCCCGAGTTAAGTAATTTCCATATGTAAATTTGATGGACCAATGACGATTGGGGTGCTTATTCTGACGTTATTCCTGTGTTCTTTCAGTTGTATCCTGAATCATTTACATTAATTTCTTTCTGCTTTACAGTTGCCAGGAAAACTGTAGAAATACGGAATGCTATGCGACACTGCATGGATTTTCCTCAAGTAAGTTTTAGTTCCAATACAGAGCAGATACATTGATAACACCAAAATGCGAGACCAACAGAGATTGGTCAATTCTTAACCAATCACATAGCATCTTTCCATTCAAGGAAACTTTTAATTCACTTGATGTGACTTAAAAATTTCTGTTCAAGTCGCATTAAGTATAATTTGATAGTCGCATGTATGAGGCTGTTCAATATGTTTAGGTCATTGGCAGTTCATTGCCTTGTGCATGTGTTGTTATGTAAATTTATACAGAAATACATTACCTTTCATGTGCCCAAATAATGTACGTGATTATGACGTCTTTGTATTGGCGTCTGCTGCTGTATCTCCTAAATCCCTTGTAGGATCTTCGTAAGATTTGGCGTCTGTGTTTCTATGAAGCTGGTGACACAGGGCAACAAGTTGCGGACTGACTCGACTATTGCTTTGCTCCCAGTTGCAATTTTGTTTTTCGTTGTTTGTATCCACCAAATTTCTCAACAGATTTTTTGAAATTCACAAATATGTTCCTATTGCGCCCCCTATTGGCCTCTATCCACCAAACTGATCAAAGGATCATTTTATGAAATTTGGCAGATGTACATGGGTGCATATCCACACTCTGCATTGCTCTTGTTTTCACCATTTGCTATTTCTTGAATTTGGTATCTTTTTAGGATAAAGTCAGCAAATCAAAACTCATAAACAAGATTCAAAAACGAAGAAAGCAAATCAAACTTTTGAGAAATGAAGACTACCCGCTGTACAAGAAGCTGACTCAGTTTCTGAACATTGATTACGTGCCTGTATACAGGCACAGGAAGCCGACCAAGCGAGAGAGACGTGTCAACGAAGTGGTCGAGAAGGCACAGGCGTTGAGACAACAGAAGATGGAAGAACTACGCATAGCGCTACAGGAGGAACGAAAATCGTTTGACTTGGAGAAGGACTTGTTGTTAAAAGAGATCGATGAGGAACTTCGTGCTATAGCAATGGAGGAAGAACAGATGATGGATGAACTAGAAGAATATTTGGTGTCGACACCATTAGTGAATAAACCTCACGTTAGTGACAAGTTAAAGGACATTCAGTAGAACATGTGTGAAGTGAGAGGACTCGATGTTTTAGTTTTGGAGCTGAAGATTGGCCTCAATCCGTTCTGGAAAACATTTAGTAATCAATTGGAGTTTCCCTCACAGGCCAGAATATCACCGTTGCATGATGAGAATTTCCTTTCGTGTTTAGTGCTAGTTTCATCTCAAAACTGGTTCACGTCTGTTTCCCCTTCTTGTTAAAGTCTGCCATCAGGTGGCACTGGCACATTTGCCTGCCATCAGGTGGCACTGGCACATTGCCTCAAGATGAATGAAGATGATGACTGTCGTCTTCCAATTAAGAGTTACTGTATTCTGTCTTGGAATTTTCCTCTTTTAAGAGGAATTCCCTGTTTTCGGTTTCGATTTCCTCTTATCTGATTTCCAGTTTCCTCTTTTTCCTTTTTTATTGTTATTTTGACTTTATTCATCAAAAACGTTTATTTCTGTTAAACGTTACAACACAATAAATATTTGCATCACACAAGACTTTGTGCAGCAGTAAAAAATTGAATGTTTGGACTTAAATAATTTATTAAACTCTTTATAAATTAACATACATGTGTCATTTTTACTTATTTCAAAAGCAAAAAACAATAAGACCTCAACACCTATGATGATTAACTGGTAGTAATGAATAATTAGCATAAAGTGTTAAGTGAATGCTATTTGGACTGTTGGTGAAGCTGATTATCAAATTGTATCCGAATAACACAAAAGATGTGGAAAGTGTGTGTTGTAGCACAACCTGGCTCATGTGCAGCAGTTTAAAGAAGACTGTTGTCATCCACTGGCGCCTCCTGTAGTTTTGTTTTGAAGGTTTTTGTTGTCCTTTTATGGCTGTGTGCTGCACTGCTGTCTTTTCCTTGTCTCTGGACCCGTGATTCATTTCTCCCTTGTGATTGGTGTACATTCGAACTGATGAGGTCATGTGACTCAACTCTTCCTTGTGATTGGGCATCGTATGCAATATTATAATAAGATGCCATGTGATAATCTGATGTTGAAAGTCTCACCACCGAATGTGTTTCCTTCCCATTTCTCATAGTTACTTGGTTAGATCTGTAATCTGTGGTCCTCTTTTGATCCTCCATATCTTTTCTCTCTGCTAAACTCTTAAGCTGTATGTTGTCTCTCGTTCCTTTCTTTTCAACTGAAATTAGAAATGAATTTACATTAAACCCTTCCATTTTGCTTTCTGCAAAGTAGAAATGTGTGTTGTAAAAGGATCCGAGACAATGTGGCTGAATTTTTGCACAGGACATCAATCACACGTGGTGGCAATGATGTGAGATAATTTCATGTATCCGAGATGTATTGAGTGAACAGAACGCAGAACACCAGGTGTCCGTTGGTGCCTCCTTCACTAAAAAGTTGGAACATTAAAACCTCTATAATTAGAGATATTTAAAGCAGCTAGAAACCCAGACAATCACAAAAAGCAACTTTTTGATACCCATCGCTTACTTTTGCAAATTTTGTTTCATATTGTTCCTTAGTGAAAATATGTCTCCTTAGACAGAACTTATAGTTCATTATTACCAGATGTGTTGTCACAGCATGACGTTTTATTCTCCGAGCATGGTCTCTGGAAAACTAAAAATCATTTCTCATAAGTTCTGGCCAACCTTGTGGCAGTAAGTGATCGTAATGAAAATTTATTTCTTTGGCAGAATGTGGGTTTAACATTAATTCAATGTTTCACTGAAAATAAAGGTTGGGAGGCTTATCTGAACGTAATGCTTCGTTTAATCTTATTTTATATCTGGTGAAAGGAGTCTTAATTGAATAGTTGCCAGGTGTTCATTGGATTTACAAACAAAAGAAGTGTCCAGAATTGTTTGATGGAACAAGCTCCAAGTTTTTTCAGTGTCACTACAAAATGTATCACACGATGGAACTATTCACGTGTTATCTTGTCCCCCATTCTGTAATTTAATAGAAACGTTTATTTTGAATTTTGTCAAGCATCGTGGAAAACAATGTTTTATCATTTGGGAAATTTCACTGTTTGGGGGTTATATTGTTATCTCATTCTGTACGTGTCTTAATTCACCAGAACAAACCATGAGTGTAATTGTTCTTAACCTTTGCTTCCCAGTACTATGGTGTAGCTGCTTGGCACAAAGCCCTCCGCTCCTGTTGTGGTTTTCACCCAAAACCAGTCTGGGTCCTCCTTGTTCAGAAGCGTCACTATATCCCCCTGGTGTACATTCACGTCATCTTCTTGCACCGCTCTATAGTCGTAAAGAACACGAAGCCGGGCGATGTTCTTTTTGTTAAATGTACTTTTCGTTGGTTTACTGTTTATTTCATTGCACTTCACATTTTGTGTATCGCGAGATTCATCGCTGTCGTAAATCATGAGTATCTCTCCGTGGTCGACAATATCAGACTGGTAGATCTGCGGTACACGGGACTGGACGTCTCGAGACTGTTTGGTATTAGTTTTGAATGGCTTTTTCGTGTTCATCTTTTCATGAAGCTTCCGCCCGTGTTCGTTACCCCGCTCGTGCGTTTCATTTCCCGTTGTTTTGTTTGCGCCGGTGATTCGATGAATTTCATTTTTGTTTGCCACATGACTAAATTTCGAATGCGGTTTTGTGTTTTCTGGGACTTTCCTTCCAGGTGTTGAGCGGTTTATGATGTGTTTCAAATTCACTGGATGGCTTGCGTTGTGATCTTCGTTGTCTATAAACTGGCAAATGTTAGCGGGTATGAATCCCTCGCCCCCGTCTTTTCTTATAACATAAAACCAGTCATATTCTTGGTATAATAATTGCACGGTTTCACCCTTGAACACTTCCAGTTCTTCCTTGATGCGCTGTTGGAAGTCTGACGTCACCACCTGAAATCGCGACATAAAAATGGGAATTGAAATTTGATGAGGACAAAATAATGTTTCACAATATGCGATCTTAATCAAAGGTAATTGCCATGAATAATTATGGACTTATGGGCAAATAATTGAGCCATTTGAAAATTTAGCGTGGAAACTTGTGATTGGCGCACCTAAAACTTTATCCACACATCTCACTGATTGGTGAGTCAAAAGTCGGACGAAATTCGTGCGACACCATCGATCACTTACAATAAATTGGACGTTAGCTCGGCATTCCCTTAACAAGTCGGTTGTCACTGACCACTGCTTGTGCTATCCACAACTATTACAGACTGTGATGAAACCAAAATTCTTGCCTATGATGATACCGTACGAAATCCTATTTTAGGAAAGGGGATGACTGGGTCATGAACCACGGCGTGGGTGAGTACATTCTTACTGGATTCGTATAACCAGTAAGAGATGGTATTACGTGGCTCAAGGCGGGACTTATCACGTGATTACAAGTCCACCTAAATCAATCTGATGATGACTGCACGCAGCTATTAGCGGTCGAAAACGTTCAATTTATTGTAAGAACTCAACTTTGTCTCGTGAAATTCAAGTGATAGGGGTCCACGTGTAATTTGTGGAGCGAAATTGTTGTTGACAGGGTCTGAAATGAGGTGCTGTAGGTGCCAACTGAAAGAATACTCTCCCCACTGTAGGATCAACCCACTACTCGATATGACGTTGAATGCCGTATGTCTTCGATTATCAGAATTTAGTCTTTCGGGCAAACGTGCCAGTCTAGGGTTGTTGTTGCGACGTACCATGTGTTGCTTGTGTTGCAACGACAATTCCTTTGCTAGGCCTACTCTGTCGATGGTGTCGATACTGTCGCTGCCTGTTATTCTGCCCACTACGGGCGCATGATCTGAAAGAAAGGATTGGCAGATTATATATATTATATTCGGGAAGGGAAGTTGGGAGTTTTGTTGCTGCGGTTTAGTACTAAACGATTATTGCTTTGTTATCGTTGCATACAATAGGTAAAATCATAGATCAATGGAATCGGGTGAAAAACGAAACGCCGCAAATAGACTGTTATTAATTTTTTTTGTCACGGTGAAGTTGAAATGTCACATAAACATAATGTAAATATCCCAGGTTGTGTATAACGTAATACCTTTCACTCAAGAATACACTGAACACGTTCTCGGATGTACCTTGAGGGTCGCTATCCCAGGCCGCTGTCAATTCAAGTTAAGCTACTGTTAAAATGTCGCTGTTTTATTTTAGGAATATTTAAAAAACTGTGAAATGTGAACTCATTTTATGATATAACAACTTGGATATTCGAGTTATTCGTCCAACATCAGGTGTGTTTCGTTTTGGAGAAAACTAAGAAGTCTATACTGGCAGGTAGATCCGTACTTCGTTCTTGACGTAGGGGCGTAGGGACGCTTGTATAGTGTACCCGATACGTGTAGTTTAGTGGCGACCTTACACGACCATCCTCCACTACTAATTAAGTCTTCCGCCGTCTCGCCAACAGGTCTCAGTGCATGTTAAATGAATCGACCCGTCTAGTGCATCCTCGCCACCCCAACTCGTGCAACCCGCAGTTTTCATTGCATTCTGTATGGCACTCTGTCAGTGGAGTGTTTGGAAAATTCAGTCGCTGCAAACATCGTCACGGTCCTTTAAGACGCCTGAAAGTCAGTCTTTCCTTTGATGCCGCACGACAAATATCAGCTAGTGTGAAAGTGGAGACTTACAACCAACTTCTGCCCAAGACATGNCAGAAGTACAATGATAAATTACAGAATGAATTTTTTTCCAAGATTTATTTTCATCACATAAGTTAATTTCTCTCTCCCACTTCAATTCTGCGACAGGTTTTACATATAAATTAGAAATAAATACTTCGTTCTTGACGTAGGGGCGTAGGGACGCTGGTATAGTGTACCCGATACGTGTAGTTTACATCCTCCCAGTAGTGGCGACCTTATACGACCATCCTCCACTACTAATTAAGTCTTCCGCCGTCTCGCCAACAAGTCTCAGTGCATGCTAAATGAATCGACCCGTCTAGTGCATCCTCGCCACCCCAACTCGTGCAACCCGCAGTTATCATTGCATTCTGTATGGCACTCTGTCAGTGGAGTGTTTGGAAAATTCAGTCGCTGCAAACATCGTCACGGTCCTTTAAGACGCCTGAAAGTCAGTCTTTCCTTTGATGCCGCACGACAAATATCAGCTAGTGTGAAAGTGGAGACTTACAACCAACCAAGACATGTCGCCGGGAGGCGATCCCTCGTTAAGTTTAATCCTGTACAGCGAAATTCCCCCGGGCATGCCGATCTAGGCTGACTTTACCTTGGTGAATGACGACGTCGTGACGTGACTTGACACCTGTCTAAACCAGGTCCGAGTGGAGAAGTATGTTCAACGTCCACGTTAATATCTAACTATTCAAGCATTTAACATGTCATGTTACCTATCATCTGCACTGGACATTTTTAGAGACAAAAAGTTCAGGCATGCACATAATGTCTTACCTTTACATTTCTTTTTCCTCCTGTTGGGGCAAAGGAACGCCATACCTAAACACAGGACATTCCGCTGATAACAAAAAGGGTTAACCTGATATTGGTGCTGTACAAATAATGGCTTTGTGTATTGATCCTTAACACTGTGTCGATTGAATGCTATTTACGCGTCGATGAATGGACCACGTTTGCGTGTTTATTGGAACTTATCTTAAAGTCACCAGCAGACAAACGGTTATTTAATGAACATATACAACGCGTTACGTTGACGTTAACTTGCTTCAGTCTAGCCGTTGACTTTTAAGAGACATTACTCACATTAATTGTTGAAAAGCATCTTTGATGAGACATGAATTTGTAATTTATCACAGCTAACTGAAAACGTTACGTTTCAGGATGATCCCGGTCCCGGTTCCACTAAAAAGACTTGCTACCTCGTGAGTCTCGTCATGGCAACGAACCAGTCACACTAAGGATGACTGAAAATGAGTTTAACTAGTGAGGATTTAAGCACAGGAAAAGTCACCCAATTTTGTTTGTACAGGAAACGTTGTGAAATGGCGCATGTTTGACAGTATTATGGGCGGCGCAGCACTGAAAAAGTGGGGGGCTAAAGCTCTCTCAGCCCCCCTGTGGGGCACCACCTATAGACTATGTGCAGCGTAGACTGAAAACTGGGGGGAGCCCCCAGCCTCATGGTGCGCCGCCCATGAGTACATGCCCCGCCCACTTTAACGAGAATAGCGACAGCTCTGAACTAGCGTCAGTGGAACTCTGGGACTTTATTGGCGAGAAATGTGATTTCCTAGCGTTTCTGAATTTAGTCCCCAGCAGCGCCTGGGCGGGAATAAACCTGTAATCATCGCGGTAGGCCGGTGCAACCTGCTGTCATGCTAAGCTCGGGGCCACTTGATAGCAAAATTCTAACTCAGTGGTAAAGTCGCGGGCTTTGATTTCAGCAAATGTCTGCAAGAAACGGCGATTTGGCAGTCTTTTTAATTTTAGGATGGACATGACTTTGCTTTGGTTACGAGCGTAATGGCCGGACTGATAAAAACGCGCGCAGACCAACTGTAAAGGGTCTTTTCACTGACGGTGACGTTTCCTTACCCCCATCGAGCAAGCGTTGCTCCATCCAAACAAGAATTGTACGGTGACATGGCTACCTCAAAATCCACTAACTGCTGCCTGGTGGTTTGGTAATTGGCCCAGTATCATTGCACATCCACCAGAACTAATGAAGTACATATTATAATTGTTGTAACATTAAGAAACCGTTTTGGGTTGTAAAAGTCACATTTCTTGCCCGATTTTTAAAATTAAAAACCTAATCACGTGTGCATTTCATATATGCTATTTAAAAACTTTTAACTCAAAATGAAAACTTAAAAATACTATTGTCACCCCATTGTGTTTATGATGGGTCTCATTATCTAGAGAACGATAACATCAACTGCCTAAGACGATTCATTTAATCACAACAGCATGGTGTCTTTGATGTAAACCGGCAGAGTCTCAAGTGCGCAAACCGGTCGAGTTGCCCAATCTCAGTAGATCAGTTATCTTTGGTGTCAACGTCGGATTCTTTTCATGATCCAGATTTTACATGATTTTACGTCTGGGCCTCTTGGCTGTTGGCCACCTTAAAAACGTCAAAAACTTAACCGTCACTTAGGACCCACTATGAAATGTCGTATTACTCCCTGCAATCACGTACTGAAAAACGGTGACCTGCTGGTCGTTGGTGATGTGGATGAAGTGATACAGACGTAAGCGCCACCTATCATTGTCGTAACGACTAACATTATTCGCTGCCGTCTTAGTTTCTTTTTCGTCAAAATGGCCGACGTGCAGCAGATTCTGGCTTCTTCTCTCGTAAATGCTGTTGTGCACCCCTTAAGCTATGCAAAGGTTTTGATGCAGGTACGAAAGATGCATTTCTTACGATTTTTTCGATAACTGCAATTTCGAGAGCCGGTTGGTTTCATTTTAATTCATTTGTTCAGTTGAATTTCTCATGACCGGACGAAGGTGCAGACTGGCAACCACCAGGCATAGAAGCTCGCTTCCTTCGACGAAGGCTTCGTTATGCGCGGTTGTAAGAAAAATAAAAAAACTTTGATATTTGTGCCTTGGCTGCGCCTAATATTGTAAGTGATGTGATTTGTGAAGTTGGAAGTATTACTGTGTCTGTGAACATCACAAATAGAGTTCGGCAGCCAAGAGGCGCAGGGGCAGGGCAGTGAAAATTGAAATGAAGTTTGTGACAGTGAACCTGATCTCACCATGCCCGTAGTCAAATTTGGTGTGAAGAGTCGTGAACTAGCTGGCTGTCTGTTAGTGTGCCTGGCTATGCTGTGGTCTCACAGAAGTGAGCAGTCGATATTGTGTACAATCCAATCCAAAAATGTATCCACATGATACTAGCATTTTCCAAATCTGCCGTCTGTATACTATACTGTTTCCACTACTGAATGCCCGTGGTCGCGCCCTCCAGCCCACCATCTTAGGGTTATGACTAACATATTTATTATCTTATTCTGGCATAGTGAATCAAGATCTAAACAAGTCTCACCATCTTATCATAAAATATTGTTTTAGGTGTACCCACTTTCTTTGATGACTTGGGTTGGCCTAGACTTTGAATTAATCCGAAACAGAAGTTTTGGACTTGGGATTCTTGTTGATTTCGTGACATCCTCATTTTGCAAGATGGGGCGTAACATTTTCTAATGTGTCGCATATCTACTATATTATGCTTCCTTTCAAAACTGTCATTTTACTTGCCTGACCCTGTCTTGCTGTCATCAGTATACCTGATATTTTTTCTAGAATATCAAAGCTTTCGTGGGATTGGTAATATGCATACAGTATGGTGTTCTATTTTTGATTGATTTAGAAAATATTCCCTTTTAGATTGGTTATGAACCTGTTGCTGCAGAGCCATGTAAGACAATATTTGGCAAGCCAGCTCTGTGTTACCCAAATGTCTTGAGATACTGTAAGTATGGTTGTCTACATTTTGATTAACTGCAATCATAAATTACAGACAACAGATTCACATTTTCTTGCGTAATATCCTAGAGGAGGCGCCACTCTCCTAAAGTACCCATTTCAGCTTCTGGTTAGTGTATTATGCCAGGAAATTCTCGCATCTAGTTTAACTGTCCAGTACAACGAAAAAAATAATTTTGGCATTGAAAAGCTGTTTAAAGTCTTCCAATAACAGAACTGTTGGTATTGTGAGTACTTTTGACTCCTGAGAACACTACACCCGACCATGATTAGCAGATGACGTACTTGCCGGAAGTAAAACTTTCTAATTTTGCCAGGTGTCGCTGCATAATAGTGACGTCACTGCTTATACGCAAGATCACAGATTTCGCCCACTGAAAATATACCGAGTTGGCGGTCCATGTACTATAGTTTCTTCTGCAATGTATCGTACGTATGTTTAGTTTGAGCATGGGATTGGCATTTCAATCTATTTCTACTTGTGACCTGCCTATTAAAACAGAGTATGGATGGGTGAATGATGGAGTTACCCCAAAGCTAATTACAAAAACTGTGTTTTATTTACCCAACTCAGGTGGACAACTATCCACTTAATGTTACCATGCTTTTCATGTTGTTCTTATTGTTACAGTGGGACACCTGAAGAAGCAGGAGGGTTTCCTTAGCCTATATAGAGGTCTTGGTGCTTCAATTACATCCCACATGGCTGGGAGCACAGTGAGTGCCCTGGTGTCGCAGGTATGTCCCTACGTTGTCCCCTTTGTCCCTGGAGACAATACGCTACACAGTTGGAAACCAAACAACATCTAGAGGACTGTATGCAGCCTGTAGACTTATTGAGCTGTACACTGTACACTCATAAGTGAAACTGGTCTTAGGATGAGATTGTACACTCATAAGTGCTACTGGTCATAGCATGAGACTGTACACTCATACGTGCAACTGGTCATAGCATGAGATTTTACACTCATAAAGGCTACTGGTCATAGCATGATATTGTATACAATCATAAGGGGAACTAGTCATAGCATGAGATTGCACTCTCATAATGGGAACTGGTCATAGCATGAGATTGTGCACTGGTAAGTGCTACTGGTCATAGCATGGTTTAAAATGTGTGACCAAAAAGTAATTTGGTAAAGTTTATTGGAGCACTCAGTATGCTAGTGCTACATTTTTCTGTCTCAGCTTTGTATGTGTTGTGTCAAATGTGGTTTCGGCTTAAGCCACACCTTATTTAAGGCCATCGATTGTTTTTAAAGGAGAATGCTGCCCTATTTAATTAGTCTTTTTTTCGTCTTAATCGGTCTATATCCACATCGCCTCTTATACGGTCGACCTCACCTTGCCGAGAGGTGTCGCTTTGACCTGTGAGGAAGGTGAGAAGAATGATTCGAATTTATCACCAAACTGACACAAACTCCCGCGATCGACCATGGTAAATTGGCCTACCAAACTCTGTAGGCTACGGTATGTTCAAATACTTATAAATACGTAACAGTGAAATAAAACAACAGGTTTGTTTAAGAACTCGATGTATTTGTAAGGGGTTTACATCGAATTTTGATGATTTATTGGTGTAAAACTGTGAATTCAAACGATAAGTTAACACCAGTAAGGGTATTGTGAATGGCTGAACAGACTGCGTTCGAACCGATTACGTCATTAGTTAATTTCAACACCTCCATCTGCTGTTAGGTATCAGGTAAAACAACTGAACTTGCTGTTATGAAGTGGAACTACTCAATCTAAATTGATACAAAATAGGTTGTTTTTTGGGTGGCATTCTCCTTTAAGTCATGTTCAGAGTAAATACGTTGCGGATTTGTGTGTGTTTTCAGTACATTGACACAGTGAGCGGGGATAAACAGAAAAAGGAACACACAGAGCTAGTGGAGGGAGACTCCAAGGACCAGCTTATTGCTTTGTGTGTTAGAGTAAGTTTTGCCTTGCAGTTACTTATACGTATAAAACTCTGATACTAGACATAGTTGTAAGGCTTGCTGTACTGTTACATACCACTGCCTGTCATTACAAAAACTATCCTCCATTTATGGACTGTTAGGATGGTAACGGTTGATTTATGTATATGATTGCTATGTCCATGATTTGGACAGGGCTCGACATAAGAAAATAAGTGGTCAGAAATATAAGTGGAAAAAGTAAAATACATGTTGAAAATTGACCTCACTCTTATCACTCGCCTGGGTGACGAACAGACGTTTTTTTGGTTGCCACTTTTTATGATGAGAGCAAATCTGGAAATACGAGTGCAAATATGCCATCACTTGTACTTCCGAGCGGACAGTTTGGCCTGTGCTGAGCACTGGTTGAAAAATTCCGTAGTTTGTATGCACGCGTAATTGTCAAGTAAGGTTAGATTGTATGATTAGATTCAACTGTTTTATCATTTCTTTGTTCATGTTCTAGACTGGAAAGGAGAGTTTAGTCAGGTGTGCTGGAGTGATTGCTAGCCATCCATTAAAAGGTAAATATTACACAGTTATTGATGTCTTTTAAGCAGGGTCATTATGTTGTTTTTCAAACCTTGTGACTGTGGCATTGACTGAGGTCAGACCCGA
Source organism: Phoronis australis (assembly GCA_002633005.1). Taxonomy (NCBI): domain Eukaryota; kingdom Metazoa; phylum Phoronida; family Phoronidae; genus Phoronis; species Phoronis australis. The sequence continues at coordinate 57,431 of NMRA01000270.1, forward strand.
GGTTATGATTATGTTTTTGGAGTTTGAAAACAACAACGAAAGCCATTAATGACTTTGTTATTTGAATAACGGTTTTTAGATATCGAGGCTCTCCATGCCTTGATTTTGTGCATGTGTTTCGGCTTAATTCCCTGCCTGAAAACTATTTTAAAACCTTGTAAAACTCCCTTCACAATGGTGAAAAACTCGCCTCGAAGAATAAAAAATTGTGATGACCTTTTCATGTTGTTTGCGTATGAAAAAGTCATTTACTGTGTTGAGGTGATTACAGTTGGCAGAATTTGGCAAAGTTGAATTTGAAAACAATGTTGTCAGTTGGCACAGGCCCATCGCCTTAGGTGAGTGAGGTATTTGTAAACCCAAGCCAAAACTGATATTAGAAAATACTACAAAATTTCGCCAATTTCATACAAGAATAACTGCTGTTTTAGAAGATTAAGAAAGAGTTCAGGATTTTTCAAACAATCCCTTTTACATCCCTGATTTATGAAAAGTTGAAGAAACAAAATTCCACTGGCCGGCCATGTTGTCTCCTAAATTGGTGAGATTCCATCATAATAAAAAAATTGCATTGCCTTGATAGTGGTGTTGTTACTGAGTGCTGCCTGGTTGCTATGTTGAGTGCTGGCTGCTTGCTATGTTGAGTGCTGCCTGGTTGCTATGTTGAGTGCTGCCTGGTTGCTATGTTGAGTGCTGCCTGGTTGCTATGTTGAGTGCTACCTGGTTGCTATGTTGAGTGCTGCCTGGTTACTTATATTGAGTGCTCTCTGTTTCAGTCATCATGATCAGGTCTATGGTCCAGGTTGTTGGAGGTGAAACTAAATACGAGTAAGTCGTCATTAGCAATGCCAGCTAGCATCTATTGTCTTACCGGTCAGAATTATCTCCACGGCTAACCGCATGTGGTACTTTCAAACAATAAAGCATGACGTTGTTTTTTAATTTCAGGCAACAAAAGCAATGCCTTGCAACCATTTCTGTTTTTGAGAACTGGGCCTCTTGTCTTCATTTTTGCTTTCTGTTACATTGTCTCATTGCTAAACTTTCGTTGCCTTATGGCTGTGTAGAAATACTTTTTGGACACTCTAAAGCTGCTAGAAACTCGAGTTACCATTCTGGGCAGTAGTCACTTATATGGGTCTTGTTTTTGAGAGCCAGGGTAGTGTTCAGTAGTTGAAAAATCTAGCCAAAATCACGTGCTCTCATTGAAAGTACACGGCGATATCTTGCTTTTCTAGCGAGGTACTAGACTGTTATTGAATTATTCCCTCTATGATGCCTGTTATTCAGTGAACAAAATTGGTTCTCAAAATTCGAACCCCTGAAAGTCACTATAATGGATTCTGGATTTGGGAATCAGCAGAATCTGGCACTGCTTTAGACAATGCTGAGGGCATAATATTACCTGCCATGAGATCAAAACTGCCCTCTGATGTGAGTATGGAATAAGTTAAGGCTTATTAAGTAAAAATAAGAGTTTGAAATCAAAAAGTATTTTTGACTGAAGGTGGGTTTATAGAAGCTTCATACACTAATTCATCTTGCATAGTTTATTTAAGTTATGTAAGTTCCAAAGTATGGATCATTTTAGGAAAAAATATTGCTGTTGTAACTATGTTTGTTTCAAATATTTTGAGAAGCAAGCCGTTTCTGTTAAGTATTGCACAGAGAATGTTTTGACCAACACTCCTGACCAAATGCTAAATGTTTCTTTTCAGTTCATTATTCTCATCGCTTAGTGAAATCTACCACGAAGACGGAATTTTAGGATTTTTCTCGTGAGTATTTTCGTGATGATGTAAATTCGATTTGGCCAAAGATACTGATGATGTAAGCCAGTTTGCAAAAATTGTAAATGAGTAGAGCAACTAGTGTGTAACAAAGTGGTTTTTTAGAGTCACAACACAAGAGTATAAACATGTCAAATGACAGAGTTCTTACCTGTAATTAGTTTATGTGTTTGAAAGATAGTATTGTAACAGAGCAAGTCTCCACTGAGCTTCAAAAATGTGTATTTCACCTCATCAGGCATACGTTCAGTTCAGTTACACATGATGATCAATTTCATGAAGGCAAAAGAAGGAAACACCCTTCTCCTAAGCCTGTCGCTAGCGAAGTGCCCTACACATACAGTCGTGTCCGCATGCCCATGTAACAAAGGTGCACTGAGACGCAACAAAGACATTAGCATAAGAATAACTGAACATGTGCAACTAAATAAGAATAACAATAAGCGTAAAGTTACGAACGTCCCGTCACATTATGATCATCTACACTACTGGTTGTTTCTTGGAAAGCTGGGCCTGTGCAAATTTTGAGTATGTAGGGATTTTTGCCATTTTCAGTTGTCTGGCTATAAAAATTAAAATAACGAGATCACCAGGAAAACACATCGTCAAAAATTCTGTCCAAAGAGACCTTGAAATTAACAATTTTCAAATATGTTTTAAATACACGCGAATTTACTTGTGGACTGAAGTGAAGAGTTTTCCAGAAATTTACCACCTAATGGTGTAGTTGGTGTCACTTGACAGACTTTATTGTTTTATAACTCTGGTGAAAGTTTATTACTCTGGTGAAAGTTTATAACTCTGGTGAAAGTTTATAACTGATGAAAATGTATAACTCTGGTGAATGTTTATAACTCTGGTGAAAGTTTATAACTATTGTGAAAGTTTATAACTCTGGTGAAAATTTATAACTCTGGTGAAAGTTTATAACTCTGGTGAAAGTTTATAACTCTGGTGAAAGTTTGTAACTCTGGTGAAAGTTCATAACTTCAAGAGGTCTATCCCATACAGCTGTACTCCCAAAATGTGTTTTGGTCGTAAAATCAATTATGCTGCTTTATTGTCGTTGGTGTTTGTAAGTTTCCTCAATTTAAATAATTTATGTTAAGTAATGCTGGGTAAAATCTTCCTGTTTGACATATTTATTACATCTTTAGGTTATGTAGAACCCTTTGAAAATGGGCAAGCTTGGCAAACTTAAGGATATCACATCTCAGACATGGCTGATCAGATTCATTAGAAATTTTCAGATACAATGCTTTATGCAGTGTTCCTTGAAAACGCCGTTAGGAATGGTTTTTTTGAATTTCCACTTTTGAATGAGGGGCTATCAAAAATAGGACCATTATGATTTTTATGAAGATACAAAAGGCTCCATAAAATGAAAACAAGATGAAAATCTAGAAAATTGTAACAGATTTTTCGAAGCCCCATCTTGAATATAATTTCGTCATTTTATTAATACCGTTGTTTTGCTATGACTGTACTTTCCTTTTTTTGCTAAAGTTTACTAAAAAAGACATGGTCGTGTGACCCAATTAATAGCAGATTGGTATAAAGTCAAAAATCAAATTCTACTGGCTTTCTAGGTTCACAAAATATTTACTTTTCCTGAAAGTCTATAGAGTTGTAGATATTTGGCAAAATACATGGTAATGGTCGGTGTAACGTGCCCGAATTTTGAGAACCAGTTTTCTCCACTTGGTAATGGGCTTCAAACTGGTTGTCAAAGTTATATCCGACTACCACACTACCAAATACGCTGACAAGTTGATAAGGTTCTACATAACCTTAAAATGTTACTCAATAATAAATTGATGGCCTGATGTCATTTTTGGTGCATCAGACGTGCGCAGGCCTCATGGTTGGGCCCATTGCAGCAAACACCTGAGCTAAAAACATGAGAGCCCCATTATGGTTCTTCGTGAAGGAAGTTTTCAAGTCTGCCAGTCTCCTTTAAGAAAAGGGACAGACGTTTCCATTTGTTGCCATGCACTATATGTTGTAGGCATGTAACGGTGCCATCCATTAGGTTGCTTCTTAGCCTATAAAAAGCGGGGCAAGACTCAGGTGTTTAGGAGTTTCAATGTCAGTACCAAACTCGGGACACACTGGGCTCCCCATATGCCCAGTTATGTGTCTGTAAATTGATGTATGTTATGCATAATATTACTAACTTACTGTTTAACATGTCCTTCATATCATCATCCTCCACATGTGTTGCAGAGGTCTGGTTCCACGGCTCATAGGTGAACTTCTGGCCCTGTGGATCACCAGTTTCTTGGCTGAGGGTGTAGTAACCATGTCCAGGGGCAGTCCATTACAGAATGAGGTACGTACTCTAACAGACTGTCGGCTGCTGACTGTCAAAATTCTGTTCACGCATATTCATTTATTCTTTATCTTATCTACTTCAGGCAAAGGAAATTTTTGCGGTTTGTCTTCCAGTATTGTTGATACAAATGTCGTGGTTTTGGTTTGGGTTCAGTAAAACTCATTGAAGTCGGACATGCATTAGTGGGATCATCACTTAACAAAGACAGACTTCTGCGATGTGGTTTGTCTTGTTCATACACTCGGCGCTTGGATTTTTTTCGTACTTAGATGAAATCTCTTGGTCTGGTGGATGCAACATGTGCAAGTTTCACTGTATTTGAATAGATGCTGTATTACGGAGAACATAGTCTTGTATTTAGACTTGAATTAATAATTTTATTCCAGACATGCAAAATTCAGCGTAATAAATTGAGGCGATTGAATTTTTAATGATTTTTCGCCACAAGCTAATTGTTTTCACATTTTTTCAATTCAGGAGGTTATTCAAGAGGTAATTAATTTTAGTTTTCCTTAAACTCTTCCATTGCCACTCTGCCAACTTTCTTAGAACTGAATTTCCGAGTGCCAAATAAATTTTGACGCCAGTTACTATGTTGGGTACTATCCCTAACAACGCTTTAAAAACCTGTTATTTTTGATGGATTGTTATGGAGTTTTCAAATGTACAAATTGTTTTCTGATATAATATCACACATTGAGGCAGGCGTTTGCAAGATAGAACATTCAAGATTTCAGAAGAAAAACACTGTCTCTGGTCATTGAAGGGTTTTGGTTGAATCAGAATTGTTTTCAATTTAACCTTGGTGAGAGACAGTTTAGAAGCCATTGCATCAATCTCAATTCAAGTTGTTAGTAGTAAAATGAAAACAAAAACAAAAAAAATGTCTTTTTCGGGATTTGGTACAGTTTGTCTTTCCGACGTCTGCCAGTGTTGTTAAGCTGTAGTTATGAAATTGAGGATTAACTGGGTCAAAACGTGGAAAATACCCAACTTACCAATCGTTGGGTTTGGTAGTGACCATGTAAATTGCCCAAAGGTGCGTGGCAGTGAAATAGATAAACAACAACTGAACTTTAATTTTGTTTGTTTTGTTTTGTTTTGTTTTGTTTTGTTTTGTTTTGTTCTATCTTCATTCACACTTCTGTGTGTTTGTGCACTTATCTCCTGTATACACAACTGAACATCCATTTCTTGAATTCAACTCTCTTTCATGGGAGTAGGAAAATGGATTGTATGGCTGACTTAGTTTTCAAAAGGTTTTACTGCTAAATGTTACCAAGATGAGGTGGGCAAGAAAATAATGACGACTACCTTCCCAGCTTGTCCATTTCTTGTGTTACCATGGCAGCTCACTGTTTGACAGTCTGTCTGAACATCCCATGCTTTAAGTTTCAAGATGAATTAGTTTGATGTTTTCCTTGTATTTTCACAATGAACATCCCATTCCAGAACGAATTGGTTTTCAATTTCCATTGTATATTTCCACTCAACCTCTCATGTTTTAAATTTCAGAATGTGAAAAATTACAGCAACCCTATGTGTTCGGTAAGTTACAACCAAACGATATTGCGCTCCAATTACCTGTGCTTTAAGAATTGTTCATGTTTAACAATTTCCTGTAGATTGCTCAACTGTACTTTTGTGGAATTGTAAGTGATAGAAAAAATGTTTCCTGCTCGACGTTGTCCCTGAAATTCGCAGGTGACATACAATCGTGTATTCCCCTCTGTCAGTAGACAAACTTTGCAGTATTGCAAATCCATGAAGCTTGATTTTAAGATAGCGTGAGAACGGTATTTCATTTCTAAGTAGAATGTACTGTTCCACAACCGTTGTGTGTACATGTCCGTTGTCATTTCAGATCATCGTCTCACAGTTCACTTACCCCTTCAATCTAGTCTGGGTGGTGCAGGCAGCAAACACACCTGGGTCAGTAGTCTACCTCCAATCAACTAGTTCTTAAATGGATAGCAATAATTTTTTATGTTATGTTTTTTGCAAACAAAGTGTGTTCAGCACGCCACCTGTTGGCCACATTACTAGACCTAATGAGTATATGTCTGAAAAGATTTCTTCCCTGACTGGGACTCGAAGCCGGGGCCATCTACTAACGCTGCAGACACTGTAGTCCACTGGCTGATCGGGACCACCAGTTGAAATCAGAAACCCAATCAGACGTAGTACTTAAACTGGCATTGAAATATAGGTTGCTAACATTTTTACGTCTGATCAGCACGCCACCGAGGCACAAATGTTTATTTTTTCAAACTTGTATTCATTAGGTCATGTGATGTGGCCAACAGGTGGCGTGCAGACCAGACTTAAAAACGTTTGCAATCTATATTTCTATGCCAGATTCATATATTCATAAGTTATGTTACGTAAAAATGCAAATCTTGGTTATCTTTAAAAAACATTTTTCTGTGTTCCTCTGGTATGTATTTACTTTGCATGGAGTAATAGAAAGTGACGTAAACAGCCAAGTAAAAGGCCCACATTTTAGTTCAGCATTCACTTCCATTAATGAATGCAATGGCCTTACTCACTGTTGAACAATGTCTGTGCAGGTCATTTGTGTTTACTCAATTGAAAAGAATGCGAGCCCTTTGTCGGGCCGTTTACCTGAAACTTTCTTTTCTTCCAAGGGAACTAGAACAAGAAAACGTCTACATAATAACCAAGGATCCATTTTTTGTACCAAACACAACACAAAAACCGTTGCTTTCCTCTTAGTGTTCTTGTTTTGAGCTTACTCCTATTATCTTGTTCATTTGAGCATCTACAGATGGCAGCATTGTCTCTGTGATTGTGCCTGAGGTGCTGTGTAGTAACCTTCAATCAAAACCCCTTGCAGACAGTTTGCAAGCAATGCTTTGTCTCGATTTCACTGTGTAGATTTTGTCTAGTGGCTTCTGTATTGTCAACAACTATTAAAAGTTGATGTAATGAGCGTGAAGTTTTTGTGAATCGTACTTAGTCCAACAAAGTTATCTCGCCAAATCTGTAGGAGTGTTGCCATTTACGCTATTGGAAAGGACCTAGCATGCTGCTGCCTTCGAGTTTAGTGCAGACAAATAGTTGGGGGCTGAGCTGGCTGCCTCGAGTGAATGTTAGCTGAGCACAGAGCTCTTATGAAGGCGTGAACAATTAATTGAAAGAACTGTGAACTAGTTCGTGTAATTGTTGTAGTTTTGCACCTTGACCTGAGCTATGATCACAGCTAAGTTTTGTTCAAAGCATTCTGCTGAGCCAGTCGTCGTGTGTCTGTTCTGGGCTGTACCGAGTTTAATGCATTCATTTTGCGATTTTTTGTCCTTTAATCAGGTTAGTGGCTGGTAGTCCACCCTCTGTACCATTGTTCCCTGGTTGGACGTCTTGCTGGAGTTACCTGAGAGCCAAGGTATGTTGAAGTACTCACACATGCCTACACTTACACCAGATTTCTAAAGCACCCAGTCTTATCCCCCTGTCCAATACTAGCCCTTCATATTGAGCAATTATATGTACTTAAGACTATTGTAACCCGTTTTGAGATTTAGGTCACTTACTGCGAATAGATAATCAGTCCCAACTTGTTCTTTACTCAGATTACTAGTGATTTACGGCCGTGGGGACAAACTCACAATATTGCTTTAGTCGAAGACTCAACTCAGTCGGGTTGACAGCCTGGTCCTGTTGGTGCTGAAACTAATAAGGCTGCTTCCCCTGATGTTGTGTGTTCTGTATCCCTTAAGTTTAGTTGTGCGTTGATTACATAACCTGATACTGCACCTACACTAATGCTTTCGTTTTCAGAATGCGCTCAAGAGAGGCTCAAGTATGTTCTTTCGTTATTACAATGGCCCAGTGATACTGGTGAACGGCAAGCCAACTGCAGCATCCTCAGCATTTTAGTGTCACTCAAACGTGACAGTGAGAGACGTGTATCATCACGGAAAAATTTTGGAGATCAGACTCTGTTGTGAGCAATAATATTTATATAATATACGCAGTGCTTGAGGTATGGGATGATTATTTAATTAGTAACCAGTGCAAGAGGAAATGTTACGTTATAGACCTTGAAAAGATAACTTAGACTTCTGATTTAGGTCTTCAAACATGTTTAGGATTTATTGACATTTCAACTGCATAGACCTTGCTAGTTAGCTTTCCCCAACAGTTTGATGAGCTGAGATGGTGAAGCTTGTTACAGTTCTCGCATTGGCAGACCATCTGCGAGCACACTTGCTAACCCCATTGGGCAGCTGCCTGACAAAAACCTAAGGGCCAGCACATACAGAAAGGTATCGAGCCTCAATTTACCTCACGTCTTTGTAACCTGCACACTACGGTTAAAATGTTTACTGAACCGTTTTCTACGTTGGTTGTAAACATTGTGAATGTAGTACGCATACTTGAAATGAGCGAGCGAGAGATTTGTTGTAATAATTAAGTTTCATTGGCTTATGATGTAGTCGGCTCAATTCTTAGCTCACCTCTCTGGCATGATGCGAGGAGTTACAATAGTGACGTGCACGAAATCCTATATTTGCCTCACGAAGCAAAATCCTCGTGTTAGAAGCCGAGCTCATTTGTATTCGCGGTGCAGTTCTCCCTTAAGCAACGCACTATTAAGTCTGCATCATTTGAAACAAAAAAATCGAGGGATCGTGCAAGGTTTCATGATATGCACCTCTCCTGTGATGTCTTTGTGGTTTTTCTCTGTGAAGTCCGAATGGGGCGTGTTGTGTACATGTTGATTAGGAAATTATTGCCGACATACGTTGCCTCAAGAGTCAGCCATCCCATTCCAAAATATTGTATAGATCCTCCAGCTACTGGCACTGGTGGCATAATAGTGGCTCAAGGCAAATGTTTAGTCGTAGGGTGATGCCTGGTGCACACAGTGGTCGATATTGGTTGTTCATATGGAACAAAAGTGAACTAGTTTTTAGTCTATGCAACTCTTGAGATTTTGCAGTTCTCTGCGCAATGAGTGCAAAACTTAGAGCTCAAAGGGCATAGGTTGTGAAAAATGTGTCCAATAACGTAATGTTGCAGTTAGCCAGGTGTTCATCACTATACATGTACTCCAGCTCAAACATTTGCTGGTTCATTGGAATACTAAGAACCGTGCAATGGTCATGACTTTTAGAGTATTCCAAAGATAATGTTGGCAGAAATTTAGTGCTTAGGAAAAAGAATGTCAATACAACTATTTTGCAAATTTTGACTTTTTCTTTCACCCAATGGACTGTTTTCCTGATTATAGACCTCTCCATCACTCAGTCATTATCAGCATATCTTTTCCACTTTTACTAAATTACAACTACACTGTAGATTTAATCATAACTTATTCTCATGCAATTATCACAAGATGATGCTACTCAACTTGTAAGTCATGAACACATTTTTCGTTTATCAATTTTATTCACTTCAAATACAACACAAATACGCTATTTTACAGACTGGAAAATTACAGAATTCTGAAAACTGGTTTCCTTCACTGGATAATCTGGGGTGTTGCAAGGGGGGGGGGGGTGGGGGGACATTACTAAATGTCCACATAGGGCATAAAATTGGCATGCTGATCGCATTTTCCCGTCGTAGTTAAAGAGAGGGCCTGACCCCCACTACATCCACCTTGGCCCTCAATTCCCAAATCAAGAACACAGTTGTATGAGTACTTTACCTGGAGATATCGTATGAACTAGACGATCAGCCCATGGCCCTGCAGCTTCTACATGAGACTGTTTGTGCAGTTTAGCATGCATATTGAACAAGTCTATATTTGTATATCACCAGAGGCAAATTTAAGGTCTCCCAAGAATGGTAACATGTTAACCAAATTCAGTCATGGGTTTAGACTCTAGGAAGAAATGCGCTTTTAAATGTTTGGCCAACAAAAGGCTGTGGGTGCCGTCGTTCACCCCACCTGGTGTTGCAGTATCGGAAAACCAGCCACAGTTAATGCATAGCCATCCGCGACCTGTAAATGATTGTCTAGCCTAACACATTCACAATATCTTATAAATGCATGCAACCTTTCCAACTTTTAAAACTATGAAAGTTAATCATCTTGACACGTATTACAGAGATGAAGACCTCGTGTGACCTGGTGGCTAGTGACATCCAAGGTAATATGATATGCTGCAAATGAGAAAATCTTGTGATATTTGAAATGCCAAGCTGGCAGTAACAGAACCTCCGTGACATGCAGCTTTTTGACACCACAGCAGAAAATAACTGCTTTGAGCCACAAAACAACCAGGATCAGTTCACACGCACTGTTTACAGTGCAAAAAACGTGAATGACGTAATCGTCTTCTATCTGAAGCAATATAATAGTTAAATGTCAGTTATTCCAAAGTCCAGTACGCCCACTGCAAGCGACTGTTGTCCTCTCAACAACAAAAAACCCAGTGTGGTTGTTTTGTGGCTTTAGAACTGAAATCATGGTCCATGAGCCAAAGTTACAATTAATGTGAGTGTATACACCATACAAAATAAATGTCAACTAATCTACCTCCTAGTCAGAAATAACATTCATTCATTTTCCATAACAACACTTTATATGTTTAATATAATTTTAAAATGAATAGAAAGAGAAAATGCTGCTATTTGGCGTATAATCTCAACAATATAGTGATGATAAAATGCCATTGATTAATATAATTATTTATATACATGTAAATCTAGACCTACTAAACATAGTTTGTCTTAGTACATACAACACTGGTGAGTTTAAAGTTAAACAATCACACTTTAACTGGCTGTCCTCAGATCTATATAGAACAAGTACAACTCGGTAGTTCAACACGAGAACAATCTCTATGATACGAACACAGACTATGATTTAGAGATAACCTCCTCCACAGCATCTAACGTACTACCATCACTGGGAGACAATTCTTTGTGTATCCGCAAGCAGCGTAGTTCTTTATGACAAAATATAAAGGAAAGAGTAGCAAAATATATCAATGATTTGCTAAGTGGTAACAGACGTTACCGTACCAACGCATATAATGCAAACATTCGTTGTTAATTTTCACACTACTGGATTGCAAAGGTGCACTCAGTTAGGAGATTGCACCATAGTTATGCATGTAAGGTACATTGTATATGAATCACAACAACAACTGCAGTGACTATGTGCGGTTAGACAACTTTAAACTACATAACTTTTGATATCTGTAATATCCCAAGAACGTGTATAAAATAAAAAGTTTTTATTAATTCAGTTCATTCTTTCACCAAGACATTGTCAATTTAAAGAATAATCAGGCAGGTTGTTGCCAACAATAAGTGTGTCTCCTCACTCCCTTCATATAAAATGAATGAAATTAATCAGTCCAATTAAGAGTCGTCTTCAAAACCGGTAACAAGATACAGAGGTCAGGATAAAGGTTTTTCTAACACCATCAACTAGTCTTCAGGTTTTAACCCATCGCCCTACAATCAGCCGAGCTTCATCATGCACAAACTTTTGACCCTGTAAACATTATCCACTATTCTAGTTTCAATTTGAATTTAATATCACTCCCATGCAAGTGTTTTAGATGTTCAAGAAATCCATATAACAATTCAATGCACATCTTCAAACCATTATGCTCACTTAACCGTTATTGCGTCATAAAAGGTCGAAGATCTACTAACACGCAAGCCCACTACAACTTGCTGACCAATGTCCTCACGTGGACTCGCTCATCTCCAACCGTGATACGAACTGAGGATCTACCTGAGAATTAGTTCACTAACAATAATTGTCATTTGTTTCACAGAACACCCATTCTTCAATTCTCAGGTCCTAAGCATTCATTCCCACAACTCTCAGATATTGTATGTTGTTTCCTAGCCCTTGAGTTTCCTTCATCTTGCCATACTCCAAGTCACATGACTGTTTACAACCAATCAGCTCCATTCTTGTGTCCATGTGTGGTCTTAGTATTTGCATTCTGCTCGTTATCTGAAATATTGATCAACAGCTTTCAAACTCCGAGGATATTTCTCATTATCTGAAATATTGGTCAATAACTTTCTCTTTGTGGATTCTGCTCATCTGAAATATCAGTCAACATCTTTCAAACTCTTTGTGGATACTGTTCATTATCTGAAATCATTGGTCAACAATTTCCCAACAATTGGATGGATCCTACCGGTTATGAAATATTGGTCAACACCCTTCTAACTCTTAGTGGATTCATCATGCATCTAACTTGAGAAATGCAGGGACAATAAATGTTGTTGGCAATAAATTTCAAACAGCAGCAGTCAGAGAATAACTGAAATACATTTAACCTCAGATTAACAGATAGAAAGATATTTGAGAAACAATGTGCATGCAGGTAATCAGCAATGTTGTGATGGCTGCGAGTTATTGGTGAAGCAACAAGCATGTGACGAGCATGTGACACCTAGGGCATGTGATGACCATGTGATGGGGCCTGTGATGAGCGTGTGACAGGGCATGCGGCGAGCATGTGACAGTTCATGCGGCGAGCGTGTGACAGGGCATGCGACGAGCATGTGACATGGCAAGTACGGGCCATGTGATGAGCATGTGATTGGGCATGTGATGACAGGGCATGTGATGACAGGGCATGTGATGACAGGGCATGTGATGACAGGGCATGTGATGACAGGGCATGTGATGACAGGGCATGTGATGACAGGGCATGTGATGACAGGGCATGTGACGTGGCATGAGATGAGCATGCCACGGAGGCATGTGATAAGCATGTGACAGGGGCATGTGATGAGGCAAAGATAAGGCTGGTGACACGAAGCCTGCTGAAGTCAACTTTGGATGGGCACACACAAACTGTTAACAATTTGTTAAAGCTGCATTTTGATCTGAGTATCTGTCAATGTTGAATTTTTAACCTAGTAAGTGTTTTGAGAGTTGAAAACCTTATTCATCTTGAATTGCTGCTAAATGAGCCTTCAACTCAAGTCACAAGCAATGGTTTTAGGAGACATTTGTGAATTAACAATTTCAGGACTGGCCCACCCTAGCTATGAAGCATTTTCTTGATTTGCTGATGGTTTTGATGGGTTTTTAGTAACAGAAATAGTATATTACAAAACTGATTTTATAGAGTAAAAAGGCCAGCTAAACAGGGCAAAATGCAACTTTAAGCAAAGAAATCTGGAATTCCCAGCCTGAGTTAGCTAGTAAACAATACTGTCAACACAAGATCCCACACCACCCGAATCTGTTTCAAAGTACAATAAAGCGAGAGTTCCAAAACACACAGACTTCTAAAGGTAACAACTTTGGTTAAATTAACAGAATTCATTAATGCATTCAAGCAGTGCTTTAGATTTAGATGGGTGACGACGGTATTTAGCATAATAAACAGGCTTAGGGTTTCACATACTAGCAGTAGTGAAGCGCTAACGGAAAGTCATACATGTAGCGTGCACAAAAGATGCAAAGAAAGCAATTGAACTGTTAGCAAAATGGCAGCTAAACTACCAAGCGTGCCACTAAACACGCGGTCACTAGTCTACAACTGCAAAAGACGTGCTACTCAAAACAGAGTTTAACTATGTAGCAACCAAAACGCAAAATATCAAAACGTACCATAGAAGTAATACTAAATTAATGGCCTAGGGATTCAACTGAGTTGGCTGCAAAATAAGAAACAGGAATGGATGATTCAACTAGTTCTATGAAATGCTTGCTACAACAGAGAATGCGTTAACAGGCGCTCAGAATTTGACAGTCACTTGCAATTGCTATACAGGTTACAATAATCTGGAGTTCTTGAGCCTGTAAGGAAAATTCAGAGTGCACAGAAAATCAAGTTGACTAGAACGAGTGACTGTGAAAAGCTCAAAAAAATGATGTGTATGCGTAAGTCTCGCAATCAAAGTCTTAACAAAATAATGACAACCACATTACGGGCTTAGCTATTCACTAATCCATAGAGGGTAATAAAACAAAAATCTTCTGAGTCAGAGTCGCGTTCCAAGAAAAGTGACTTTGCTTAGACAAATCCTTAAATTCAAGTCCATTCCAAGAAAGTGATCTTCACTAGTTTGACAGAAGATTTTGTCTTAAGTTTTGTCTTAAGTTCGAATAACTTACAAGATGTGGAAGTTTCTAAGTTTGGAAGTTGAGACGAATCTTAGATTTAAGTAAAAATGAACTTGAGTAAGTTTCTTGGAACAGGCCCCAGGACTATAAACCCTTTGTCAAGCTGTGTTTAGTTACATGGTCCAGTCGCAACAGAAGGTACTGCGGGAACAGAGCCAATGAGTGGTGCACCCTGGTGAGCTGCTTGTTCAACACCGATCTTCACATGGCATAAGCAAGCAATGTACAACTGTGGAACAAGTGCCCTACACAGATGTAGTGTTGTGAGAGAGCATAGCGGCAGTCTGGACATGGCCACGAAACCCACAATGACTTAAGGTTGCTTTGAGTGGAGGTGAGTGCAATTATCAAATCAGTGATAACTTCAATAGTACATAGCTAATTGCCCGGTGATATTGACAAAACATTACCGGGAATGAGTACAAAAATTAAAAGCTGGCAATACGTGGACTCTGAATTGTGTCTGTGTGTGAACTGTTTCTGTAACTTGGATGGGGAAATGTGGTCGCCAAGCTTTGACGACCACATTTCTCACCTAAGTTACAGACACAGTGGACACCAAGGTAACGACTCCCAACAGACCATAGTGTGGTCAGAGTCAGCTAGACCAGTTGTTTCCGAACAGTCAAGCAAGAAATTGTGACCACCGTTTTATGAACCCTAACTTCATGAGGAAATATAATTTTAAATTGTAATGCAGGAAATGCAAAATTTTGCAGATTGCAGTAAACATTTTCACCTTGTTGATGCAACTGATGCACTGGGCTAAACTGTGTGGACCCAGTAAACTTCAGAGTTACACTTTTTACACTCTGATTTGCAACTGATGCATGTTTTGGCCTAAGCTTTGCCAGATTCAAATCCGTTTCTTATCATAGGATTGAATGCAGTATCGAGACAGGCCCTTGAAAGAAAGCTTTATGGAACTTAATGCTTTAGAACTGACCGTAACTTGTTCCTTACAGACATTAGAGGCGATTGCGGAGCTTGAGAAGGACTGAGAGCTAGTTATTGCTTGATCGAGATCTGTCTCATTTGTAAGTTAACTGGTTAAATTCTCACAATGGGTCTAATGGTCCAATGGACTGCAAATGGTCCAAAGGACTGCAAATGGTCCAAAGGACTGCAAATGGTCCAAAGGACTGCAAATGGTCCAAAGGACTGCAAATGGTCCAAAGGACTGCAAAACTGTTGATTCTTTCATGGCCCAGAAATTGTTCCTCGTAAGGAATCAATTGATACCAGCAAGTGCGGTCTAAACTAAGAGGGTGGTTTTATAGCCATGCACTTAAAGAAAACCTTCCGAAGGCAGAACACTTGAATTTCCGCTGAAAACTCTGCCAAGATAAGCATGCATTCTGCAGTGTCAACAGTTGGTAAACAGGTAAAGTGCAGCACCATCTAAGGAGAGGAATATTTTCTCCAAAAGAAACCACAAACTAACTGAGCACAGCACATAATGTAAGAGTCTCTCATATTGGAGGGACTGCTGCACACAGTAAGTACCGTTAAACTTCCAACATGTATATCGTATCTTACCCTTGTGTCCCCTGGCGTTAGTAGTCTGTACTTCCTCTAGGGGGATGTCATCGTGATCATGTTTATGTTCCTCCTTCACGTCCAGAGCTGCCAGTTCATCTCGGGATATATGGGCGACTATGGCAGCGCCATATCCGTCTCCCAGGACATTGATAGAAGTTCGTATGCGATCCCTGGAGTAATAAAGTTAAACATGTGAGAAATTGGGACATTGCTATTGTTAAAGTTGAATACAGGAAGAAACACGGTATTTAAAAATACAACTGAACAAACCTTTAAACATTACATGTCAGTAAAAATGACAGCAAACGTTCTATGTGACTAATAGCCTGCTGTTAATCTATTCTGAGTTTAGATATTACATTGTCAGTACAAGAGGCATAAAACTGACATTAGAATCTTGTCAAGGCCTCCTGAAGGTAGCCGACAATCTTTGCCAGTTATCATTCACAATCCACCAATCAATAACTAGTAAAAGCACATTCTTTCTGTACCCACACAACCCCTCAAATGCGCAAGTTGAAATATCAAGCTGTACATCTGTCTCAATTAAGTTATTACAGAAAGTTTCAAGATACTTTTTCGTTTGTGAACCTCTATCAGTTTTATAAGTGATGTTACAAATTGTCAATCAGCACGGTGCTACTTACAGCAGCCAATCAACAGCCAGGATCAAGCTGACGTCCCTGACAGGAAGGCCTACAGAACCCAACACCATCAGCATCATGACAATACCCGTGCCCGGGATACTGGCAGCTCCAATACTGGCCAACATTGAAGTCAAACTGTAACACAACAAAACAATGCTCGACATGTGACATGTAGTAGACTAAGCAACCCACAGAGAGCACTATCTTTAAAACCTTATTTACTGGTCCTCTAATTTTCCCCAGCAACATACATATGTCAATACTCAACGAAACTGCTTTCACTGACCTTACATGTCAATTTCAAAAAGCCTATTGTGTGTGTGACACCTGTGACTTACAACCCACTGCAAAATTCTAAGCCATTTTGCAGACTAGTTATCCCCCCAAGCCCAAAATGAGACCTAGCCGCGCGCAGTAAGTAGTAAACCACAACATATTTACTTGTAAAGAATCTTGCAATAGTGATCTTTTATGATTGTGTTTAACTCAAAAGACACTTATAACAGACCCCAGGTAATAGATTGCATTTCTTCAGACATAAAGCTAGTGTTAAACTCAAAAGACACTTATAACAGTTCCCAGGTAATAGATTGCATTTCTTCAGACATAAAGCTAGTGTTAAACTCAAAAGACACTTATAACAGTTCCCAGGTAATAGATTGCATTTCTTCAGACATAAAGCTAGTGTTAAACTCAAAAGACACTTATAACAGTTCCCAGGTAATAGATTGCATTTCTTCAGACATAAAGCTAGTGTTAAACTCAAAAGACACTTATAACAGTTCCCAGGTAATANGATGGTGGCGACCGCCTCATAGAGAGCCGTACCGTCCATGTTGACTGTGGCGCCAATAGGGATGGCAAACCTGGTGACACGCTGGTCGATACCCAGGTTTTCCTCTAGACACTGTAGGGAAATGGGCAAGGTGGCAGCACTGCAGGATAGAGGAGGTATAGTGTTGTATTATACAAACACGACATTTTATGCACTTCTTAGGCCGTACACTAAAGACGTCTACACACCAACATTTTATGCACTTTTTAGACTGTACACCAATAACCAGAATTACAGAAATAAAACTCAACATTAACATTAAGACCTTTTGTCCCACAATGCAACTGTGATTAACCACTGACATCAACCATACAATAACCTAAAGAAAGAATATCTAACTCATGTCATATGCATGTAGTGGCCAGGAAACATGATGGATATGATGGTATGTTCTACAAAAGACATTTGCATGTTTGATCCACAGATGTGAACAGGGATGACGTCAGTGACAATCAAGGAAGATAGCTGTTTTCATTTTTCAGGGCTTGGAATGACCAATGACAAAAAACGCGGAAACTTTTACGGCCCAAAAGTTAAAACATCATGCGCGCTTGAAACAGTCGATGTGCACCTTGCGCCGACAAAAATCGGTCGGACTAAGAAAAAAAAAAAAGAAACGTTACCACCATCAGTAGCATGCGTCTGCGTCTTTTTATCTCGTCCATCCACTCCCACCCCCACACATTTTTGGCTGCAGAGCCGTAGTGTTTACAATCACACGAGACGCCATTGAAAATCCAACCACGCTATCCCAAATGCCCCGGCAATGTTGACAATTTATGTTCCTCCGAAGCATAAAGAGCAACTTCCGCTTTTCGTGGTGAACGTCGTCGGCAACGCCGCGGTAAGAAAGGACTTTGCTGCGGAAATTTTATATCAACTCCAATTTTTTTTTATGCGGACAGAACATTTGAAAAAAGCGGAAATCCGCGTTTCTGCGGAAAATTCCAAGCCCTGATTTTTGCTAATTTTATTGCTTACTATGTGGGATTAGATAATTAGAAGTTCTCAGACAATTCCTCTAACCAAGCCCCCTCATGAGATTCGCATCGCCCGTGGGGATATTTATAATTCTTCTTAATTGCACGGAGGGTCTAAATATAAATCTGGTACGTAACGTAACGTCTCTTGGTTCATGACAAACATTATTTGTACAACACAGCACTCATTTCAAGTGACAAGAGCAGTTTCATAGTTCGAGTTTGAAACAGAACCATGCAGTCCTATGAATGTAACTTCTGGACAGCTTGAAACTTAATGTTTCGTTGTCATAGACCTGGTAATTCACGCAGTCGTCATTTTAAAAACGGGCCACTTTTTTAGGTTAAAAAAAAACAATGCATTTGAGACATAATTATCATAAGGCACACGAAAAACAAGTTCTGCACTGTGATTAAGCACGAAACGCATTATTTTTAAACTCACCTAAAAAGAGACTCTTTCACTGCATGAATCGGATGAATTTCATCAACAGTGCAGTTAAACACACATTCTGGTCAGGATACTCCACAGCAGCGGACATAAACCCATCAACTCCATTCATAGATCGCAACATTACCCGCCACCCCATTTGCCTTCCATCTGGACTTACCTTGATGCAGTACCCAAGGCAGTAATCCAGGCCTGGAGCATGCCACGTAGGAACCACAGGGGATTCTTCCTTGTACACACAAAGTAGATCAATGGCAACGTGATAATGGCATGTATAGCCAGGCCAGTTATCACGGTTACCATGTACATGCCCAGTTGCTTGGCAACAGCAACCATGTCTTTGATAGCCATCAACTTGCCCGCAATCAAACACATAATGCCGAATGGCGAGTACCTGTAGACAGAAATATACCATTAATTTCTTCCTGGAAGTGCTTCTTGAGTGTCTTGGGTCTACAAAACAAACCCTAGTTACTCCAACAAGGTATCTGAGGAACGTTTACTATCAATGCAAATTAACTTTTTTTATCTGATCCAATAAGGCCGTCCCGGATTACACAGCGATAGAACTCTTCTTTGACCTGGAGGTAAGAAAGCACGTTATTTTCGTTGGCCTAGCTTTGAAATATCAAGTACATTTTTCAAAAGTCATAACAGAAACAATCAGGTGCCCGAAACATTCCTGATTCCAAGTGTTTTAAAAGTATCAGAATAGAAAGGTATCTAAAATATCTTTTTGTTTTCGTATTTTGCAAATTTTTTTCATGAAAGTCCCATTTCTGACAGCCCTTAATGCAAAAGTGGAAGTATTTGAAGACAACTGAGTAAAGCACAAAATTTGAAAGTTGCACGACACATTCAGCCATTTCCGATATATGGTGTTCCAAAGTTAGCCAAATTTGGACACGTAACAGAGTTACTGCCCTCTATGGGACACTTCGGACACACAAGACAGAGTTACTTGCCCATCAGATATTTTTAATACAGAAATGCACAAAACAGTGTTACTGACACCTACAAGACACTTTCAACAAACGAGAGTTACTGCCCCCTATGGGATACTTTGATCATACCAGACAGTGACACTGTCCCCTATGGGATACCTTGATCATACCAGACAGTGACATTGCCCCCTATGGGATACTTTGATCATACCAGACAGTGACACTGCCCCC